>WBOK01000092.1:0-210933 GCA_009289805.1 Alternaria gansuensis | reverse complement strand
TCAATCCAGCTAAATCTCATACAAACAGCCAATCAATCAAGCCGGGGGCTGTCAGCTTGCTTGATTGATTGATCTCAGGTGTGGTTCTTACGCAACAGCAGAACACTCCACAGCATCAGCCACCATATGCGCAGTACCATCAGATTCAAGCTCCTCCTAATGCATATCAGTTTCCGATGGTTCTATCCCAGAACGAAGACTTGCTCCGTAGAAGAGCTGCTCAATACATCCGAGAGTATTCACGACATTCGCCACAGAAGAGGAGGTTATACGATGCCGCCCCTGATGAGACCAGCGACGATGAAGCCAAAGGACACCGGCGACATGCTAGACGGCAACCAAGCATTCCAACTTCTCCATCAGATGGTATGACAGCATTCACAGTATACAACGATGAACGTGATATCAACCACAAGCCGCAGGTCTACCAAGATCCACATCCCAACTTCCTCGTCGGCCACCTCATTGAGCACACCTCACTCATCACATCGTTGCTGCAGCTCTATCCACATTCCACTGATCGCAAGGGCCTACGAAACGATATATCGATGATGATTCAAGTTCAGAATCAGCATGTTATTGATTGGATGAAGGCGGAACCACAGAATTCGCGCAAGCGACGGAAGAATACCAGTGACAGCGTTGATAACCGTTCGCAACCCATTATAACCCCTGCGACGAGGATTCAAAATGATAAGGATGATACGTTGCGAGAGGTCTTCTCCGCCAATGCGGATATGTGGCAAGATGGTACAGGACGTGGTGTTGCGGATGTGTTCGCAGTTGCACCTGCATCGTCGCCAGTGGCTAGCAGTTCTGATGAGAGGATAGCCAAGTCTACGCATATGCATTCGACCTCAATGCTACATGGTCATCCTACACAGGAAAGGACCAGTCTTACTGGCAGCGTCATCACCGCTCCAACAGAGCAGATTCCGATTTCCGCCGCAGAGGCAGCGCCCTACAAGGGCATACCTACTTCTCTCAGCATGGAAGATATGCAAACGACGTTCAACCGCCCACCAATCAACCCAAAGGATAAATCTAAGAGCTTGACCAACTTGAGTCTCCCCTCGACTTCTCCAAAAGACCCAGCAACCCCGAGCAAATCAAACCCCCTAACCGTTAGCGCATTCACAACCCCCATCCTCACAAACACTACCCTCCCTCTTCCCACAGCAAACACAGCAACCACACCACCCCTCTACAACCAGCCCCAAGCGCCACCGACAACAACGAACTCGACGTCCCCAGCAACGACAAACCCCCAAGCAGCCTGCGCAGCGAAAGCTCAACCGATTTCCGTATCCGAAAACCAGTTTTCCGGTTCGAACAACGTGTTGCTGTTCTCGATGGGCGAGTCTGAGAAAAAAAAACCCCGTTAATGAGTAAGGAAGTTGAACGGGGAACAGTGCATGGCTGTGAGTGCCAGGAATGCGGAGTTGAAAGAGGGTGGTCGACCGAAGCTGCGGCGTACCTGAGAAAGATGTATGCATATCAGTCATTGTGTATTCTAGGTAGACTTGAAGCCGAAAGAAGGACGTGGTGTAGGCGTCGAAAAAGTGATGATGCAAAACATCTAGTCAGAACACTAGAACACCAAAACCACGTTGGAACGGAGGAAATTGTCTCATACTTTTTCGTGATTCAATATTCTATCCGGGTATCAAGTGACTTTTCCATCTTTCCCCTCTTTTCCCTTCATACAAACAAGCACTATCCACAGACCGCAACTTTCCTTTCCACCCCTATGCCCCTCTAATTTCCCTTATTCCCCCTCTTACCCCCCCTCTTCTTCCTCTCCACATGTCCCAACAACGTCTTCTTAACATCCCCCAAACTCCTCTTATTCTTGATCTTAGCTTTACCCAGCGTCATCAAAAAGTTCTTCTTACGCGCCTTCTCCTTATTGGTCGTACTCTTGCCCTCAGCCGCCTTCTGCTCCTTCTTCTTTGCAGCATGGGACTGGTGGTTAGTCTCGCGGTCTGCCTTGGCCAGTGCGATTTTCTCTTCTTTGGTGTTCTTTTTGCCGATTTTGGCCGCGAGTTCAATGGTTTCAGCCGTGATGGCTTCGTCGGTGTGGCGGGCAGCGAGGAGCTGGGCGCGTTTGGAGGAGGCGAGTGAGGAGGTGATTGTGGAGGAGGCGCGGAGGGCTTGGAGTTGTTTGAGGTCGGCTGGGGTGAGGATGGTGGTGGTGAGGAGTTTGGATATGGATTTGATTTCTGGGTCGACGCTCTTGGAGGGTTCTTTTTCGTCTGTTGATGGGCCGGGGGTGGGTGTTGCGCTGCTGAGCTTCGCTTTCTTTGCTGGCCTGTCTTTCTTTTCCTTTTCGTCTTCAGAGTCGCTGATTTGGATGTCCTCGCCGTCGCTCTCGACGTTGATCCAGCCGCCTGAATCATCGCTGTCGCCGTCACTTTCCACATCCCACTTCTTCCAGTCGTCCTCATCGTTGAGCTCCACGTCACCATTGTCCGCGTCAGGATCCAGACCAGCAGCTTCCAGCTTCTTCCTGCGCTCCTCTTCCTTCCACTTCTCCAGTAGCTCGATGCCCTCGACCTCTCCAATATCTTCTTCACCATAGCGGCGTTCTTTGATAGTACCAGCGCGGATACCCATTGTCGCGTCTTTACCGCGATCGCGTTTCTTGAGAAGGTCGGCGCCGACTTCGCGGTAGAGGGAGAGGAGGCCTTTTGCAGCCATCATTGTGCCCTTGTCTTTGGATTTGCGGTACTACTAGATGTCAGCATATGCTATGGTATCGAATTGGAAGGGACTTTGCTTACCATGACCAAGTCCTGAAGCAGGGTGTCCGTCATGGCTAACGGTTGACGTGCGCAGACCTCGCGAATGGCGTTCAAACCTGCTGCCGCGACCTCAGAGGCCGACGCTTCAGACACAAACTCGTTCGCAATCTTCTGGACAATGGGCTCGAGCACATCTGGCGGTACATATGAATGTGTCGCTTGCGCTAAGCATGCCAAGTAACTCGTGACTGATGCTTGTCGAGGGGTGAGGTGCTTCAAGAAGTATGAGTATAGTGGGAGGACAGTAAGCTGGTGTAATCCGACGAGTCGAGTGACTAGCTGCAGTACCAACAGCTTCGTTTCGAGGGCGAGCTTGTTCTTGGAATTTTGTACGTGCTTCGAGAAGAGTGTTTCGGCGAAGCCTTGAGGGTCGTGGAGAAGGTGTAGCGCACTGAAATTGAGAGGATGTGGCGCATTCTTCTTCTTTTGCTTCTTCTTAAGATTAGTAGCTGCAGTCCTTATTTCGCGAGCCTTCTTCTTGCTCTTCTTGTTAATGCCGGCAGAATGCTTCAATTTCGCGATATCCACATCGTTGTCATCATCGCTGCTCTCTTCTGCGGCGGCTTCTCGTTCCTCATCCCCACCAAGGAAGAACTTGGTGCCACCGAAAATTGTCTTCTCATTTTCACTCAGAGCTGCCAGTCGCATGACCTCGACGGCGCGCGCATCTGTCCATATCTGACGTTTCCAAAGCTCTCTTGTAATCTTCACGGCCCATATACCCTTCGGCGAGGAGGAGTCTGATTCTAGGAGGCTTCGCAAGGTCAGTAGATGATCTTTTACACGAAGGGGGTATGGCATACTTGTACAACGCTGTCTGCATAGACTTGTTGAGTTTGTGGTTCGCAGATTTTGTGTTGGACGATCGTAGGTCCGAGATGATCTTGGTGTAGAGTAATTGTCGTAGACTCTTGCTGTTCGTCGACACAAGGATAGGGAACAGTGTGTTGAGAAGTTTGACCGAGTCTATAACCTCTTTACGCTTGAGCAAGCAGTATGCTCCGACAATCTTGTCTCTCAAGTCGTACTCAAGCACCTCGTGGTGGGTGAGCAGCAGCTCTAGATGCCGGGGAAACTCGGACGCGATATCGGGGTAGAGGTCTGAGGTATGCGATACGAACTCGATGAGGTCCTTAAGCGCGACCAGGCCATTGTCAGAGGTGCTTGGGTCGGCAAGGAAGAGGTCGAGGAGAGTTCGGTACTGCTGCCACTGCTGCTCAAAGTCGTCTCTGTACGATTGAGGGTCTCGTTTTAGCTTGAACCGAAGTGCTGCGTGGTCAGACTCGAGCTTTTCTAGAGCACCAACTTTGCGCTTCATGGTGTAGATTTGGTGTCGTGGCCGTGCAGGGTAGTTCTTCTGGCCGTCGTCGTGTATGCGCCTGCGATAGACTTTGCGACGTGAAATTTTAGTGGGGCCATGCCACCAATTGGCCAGGGCGGACCGACACTAAGCCGGGAAGCTCTGGCCTCTTCGCGCGTAAATCTTTCACCAGTTCTCGACAACAGGCGCAAGCAACTCTCCATACGCGCTGCCCTGCACCGGCGCGCAACTAACTCACAAGCTCACACAACACTCGCTGGCTGATTGTGATCCAATTGAGAACTGCTCACGTGCCCTTAGGACATCGACGCGATATCAGTAACTGGGCCATCGCCCGCCGTCGCCCATCATGACGAGCTTCTCGTCCATGTCCCTGTACGCCTTAACGGTCAAGCAGCCGACAGCGACACAAGACGCTATTTCCGGCGATTTTCTCGGGAACGGCAAGCAGCAGATCCTCACAGCGAGCGGTTCGCGACTGGCCATCCTCGAGGTCTCGCGGCGGCAGAAGGGCTTCCAAGAGCTGTACTCGCAGGATGTGTTTGGCATCATTCGCCGCATAGCCAAATTCAGAATCGCGGGCGGTACCAAAGGTATGTCAAACCTACTTCCCCGCTACAAGCAGTATAGTGATTTTCAAAGCACACGACACCTTCGAGCTCCCAGCTCCTTGAGCCCGCGGTGGACTGGACTGCAATCACTATGAATCTCTACTGACTCCGTCAGACTACATCGTCATAACTACCGATTCAGGACGGTTAGTCACGTATGAGTACCTCCCAGATGAGCACACCTTTACGACGGTTCACTTCGAGACATTCGGCAAGTCTGGAATACGACGCGTAGTGCCGGGTGAGTATCTCGCAGCCGATCCGAAAGGGCGCGCTATTATGATCGCCTCGACAGAAAAGAACAAGCTCGTCTATATCCTCACCCGAAGTGGTCAGACGGATATCGCTATCTCCTCACCCCTAGAGGCACATAAGCCACAGACGCTAGTGTACTGCCTCATTGGACTTGATGTTGGATACGACAACCCCATGTTCGCTACACTGGAGGTAGACTACTCCAATTCCGAGACTGACCCTACTGGCGAAGCCTATGACGAGATTAAGAAGGAGCTGGTGTACTACGAGCTAGATCTCGGTCTGAACCACATCGTCCGGAAATGGTCGGAGCCAGTCGATCGAACAGCCAATACCCTATTCCGTGTACCAGGAGGTCCAAACGCTCCGAGCGGTGTCTTGTGCTGCGGAGAGGACAGCATCACATACCGTCGTATCTTCAACAACAAATCGAGCGTCCACCGATTGGCGATTCCACGCCGCGAGGGAGCTACCGAAGACCCCAACCGCAGGCGCATGATTGTCGCTGGTACTTTGTACTCTCTCAAAGGCGGCGACTTCTTCTATCTGTTACAAACAGAGGATGGCGACGTCTTCAAGCTTACCGTAGAAGCAACCAGCGGTACGGTCGACAGGATTAAGATCAAGTACTTTGATACTATTCCTGTTGCGACCAGCATCTGCATTCTTAGAGCAGGTTTTGTGTACGCCGCCTGTGAATCTGGAGACCGGATACTGTACGAGCTAGAGTCGTTGGGAGACGAGACAGAAGATCCCGTCTTCGAGAGCGATCAATTCCCTGTCGATCCCGAGACCTCTTTTGCACCTCCTTTCTTCAAGCCTCGAGCTCTGGTCAACCTGACCGCGGTAGAGACGATGCCCAGTCTCAACCCGATTATGGGCATGGAAGTCGCCAACCCTGCACTGGAAGATGCGCCACAAGTTTATACCATTAACGGCACCGGTGGTCGAAGTTCATTCCGTACTACAAGGAACGCACTGGAGGTTCTGGATCTTATCGAGTCGCCGCTGCCGCAGAACGCTTCAGATGTCTGGACTACGAAGTTGACAAGCGAAGACGAAACAGACACTCTCATCGTGATGTGCCTTCACAGCAGAACGCTCGTTCTGAAGATTGGCGACGACGTAGAGGAGGCCTCGAACACAGGCTTCCTCCCAGATACCAACACGCTTGGGGTGCAACAGTTTGGTGAAGATTGCATTATCCAGATCCATCCCAAGGGTATTCGTCACATTCAAGGCATCCAGTTTCTCAACGATGACGCGAGCGCGACACACGCTAGTCTTACTGATTGGCAACCTCCAGCGCATCGCACTATCGTAGCTTGCGCCACCAACAACCGACAAGTTGCCATCGCACTGAGTTCCGGTCAAATCATGTACTTCGAATGCGACTCAGATGGGTCCCTGGCTATGGCCGAGGAGGAGATTGCTCTCGACAGCACCATCAACTGCCTCGCGATGCCCGATGTTCCTGAGGGTAGCGTACGAGCTTTCTTCTTAGCTGTCGGCTGCAGCGACCAGACTGTCAGGATTTTCAACTTAAGTCCCGACATGGAAGGAAACATCCTGCGAAGCATCTCCGTTCAAGCCCTTACGTCGCCGCCCAGCGATTTGACCATCAACCTCATGACGGACAAGTCGCCGCGTGGATACAGTCAGTTTCTTCACATCGGTCTTCGAAGTGGTGTGTACATCCGATCAGTGCTGGATGAGATGACTGGCGACATCGGCGACACCCGGAGACGCTTCCTTGGCCCCGAGCCTATCAAGTTTGCAAAGGTGACCGTTGCCGGCGAACCTGCTATCATCGCAATGACCTCTAGGCCATGGCTAGGCTACACACATCCTCGTACCGGAGTGTTGCAGCTGACACCGCTGAACTACATTCCATTCAAGTCTGCGTGGAACTTTGATGGTTCTCAGTTCAAGGGAATCATCTGCGTCAGCGGGAACGAGTTACGGTAAGCACATCTCATCTCTTTCTCCCTAACTGCAATGATGAAACTCTGTACTCCCTAAACACGATGAGGGCAATAACAAATTTCCAATTGTTCCTACTGAAAGCAGTCATGAACTTGTTCTTTTTACAACGACGATCTATACGATCAGCTCCTGACCACGACAGAATCTTCACCTTCAACGACTTGACGGACAATACGACTTACGAGAACATCCCGCTCAAGTATACCCCTAGGAAGATGGTCGGATACCACGACCAGGGTATCTTCTATGTAATTGAGAGCGACAACAACACGATAAGCGCGGAGAGACGCCAACAGCTGATTGCGCACGCTGGTGTCAAGAAAGAGGATGATACTGAAGGCAACAATGGCTCGATGGAAGTCGAACAGACCAACGGCGATGCAACGAACGGTACAACTGACAGCGACGAGCTTCCAGCGATCGACTTTGGTTACCCAAGGGCTCAAGGCAGCTGGGCATCTTGTATTCAAGTTGTCGATCCTGTGAGCGAGAAGACCGTCACGCATACAGTGGAGCTCAATGGCAATCAGTCACTTGTCAGTGCTGCCCTAGTGTTCTTCGAGAGCCGTGGTGACGAAGCGTTCCTGGTTGTCGGCACTGCTAAAGACTTGAGCTTCTCGCCTTTCAAATACTCCTCGGCTTCCATACAGGTGTACAAGATTAGCCCAACTGGTCGTGAGCTAGAATTCTTCCATGAGACTGAGGTCAGCGACCCGCCTCTAGCGCTACTTGCGTTCAAGGGAAAGCTCATCGCTGGTGTTGGTCGTCACCTTTGTCTCTACGATTGTGGTATGAAGTCTGTTCTTCGCAAAGCTCAGGCACCAAACTGCGTACCAACGCGTGTAACCGATCTCAAGACCCAAGGCAGCCGGTTGGTTGTCTCCGACCAGGCACAGTCCGTCACCTACGTCGTACACAAGGATCAAGTACACCCCAATCGCCTCATTCCCTTCGTTGATGATACTATTGCCCGACACACCTCAGCGTCGGAGATGCTGGACTATGACACCACAGTGGGCGGTGACAAGTTTGGCAACATCTGGCTTGTGCGCTGCCCACAGAAGGTTTCTGAGTCTTCCGACGAGTCGCCTGATGGCTCTGATCTGCTAGTTGATAAGGGCTACTTGGGTGGCACACCTAACCGTCTCGACCTAATCGCACACTACTTTACAAACGACATTCCTGTTACAATACAGAAGACTGTTCTCTTGTCAGGTGGTGAGCGCATCATCTTCTGGGCTGGTCTCCAAGGTACTCTTGGCGCGCTGATCCCCTTCAACTCTCGCCGACAACACAAGATGTTCCAGCAACTGGAGCTTCAACTTCGATCAGACGACAAGCCGTTGTCGGGCCGTGATCATCTCGCCTACCGCAGCTATTTCGCGCCCGTTAAGAGTGTTATCGATGGTGATCTCATCGAGCGCTTCTTAGTACTATCGCGCGACAAGCGAGAAAGCATCGCTGGCCAGATGACGGGTGCAGAGTGGACACCCAGCATGATTGATGAGGCCATCTGGAATATGAGGGGTCTTTATGCTTTCTAGTGGAAGCCTATTCTCTGCACACTTTGGCGTTTGGAAATTTCGGGCCTTGAACAGCGGTTGGTGCTTTGTCCAGCGCTTACAGCGTCTTTGATGACTAGGTAGCAGGAACTTGTATTTGTAAGTAGGAACGTAGGTCAGAAATAGACCCAAATGATACCCGAGAATCTTCTTCAGTTGCTTCCGAGTATGAAGTGTCTTACTTGGCAAGCACCAAGACCATCAAAAACAAGGCGCCCTTGCATAATTTCTTCTTCTCAGTATCCCATAATCCCGGCTACCAACAAACCCCCCACCATACCCAGCAAAACCCTTTTGATCACCTCCGTAGTCGCATGCGGTGCCACAGCTTTCTCTCCCCCTAACTTCTTCCCATGTCCATACTCTTCCCCTCCATACCTATACCCATTTGACCCCGCAATCACAACCTCGAAATCCCACTCCGTATACCCCGTATTCGTCGCACCCTCCTCGCGCATATCCGCCTCGCCCCACAGCGCACATTTAACAACAGTCCGACTCCCCGGGTTTGTACACTGGGGACCGAGGTGCACAGCAGGCGAACGCTCATAGTATATATTAAAGCTGTTGCACACCTGCGCCCGTGGAGGCGGTACAGAAGTAGGCGCAGTAGCTGAGACGTCGAAACCAGGTGGAAATGGAAATGGCAATGGAGACTGGGCGTCTGGTTCGCCGTTTGAAGCAGATGGTTCTTCACCACCCCAGGTGAGACAGGCGCTTGCGCATTCGCTTGCGCTGTACGAGGTGAGCTCCGAGAAGCCGAGGTAGGTGCTGCCGATGTACGAGGCGTTGAGGCTGCGGAACGCGAGCGTGGTGGGGCCGTGGCCTGGGGCTTGGGGGAGGCAGTCGCCTTGTGTGTTTTGGACGGTTAAGGGTATGCGGGAGAGCATGCTTGTGGTGGGTTGTTGGAAGGGGAGATGGGGTCGGTGTTGAAGATGATGTGGTGGGTATTGCTGTTGGGATTGCTGTTGGGATTGTTGGACTGGCCATGGTGGTGGTGGTTGTTGTGAGTGTTGTTGCGGGAAGTGTCCAGGAAGCGACTGTGGCTGTTATTGTGCTAAGAGAAGGAAAGTTTGTCATTGTGATTTGTGTGTGGGTTGGGGGATACGGACGTCGAGTTGTGTGCGGAGAGTAGGGGGTTTTTTCTGTGCTTCATTGTCGTCTTTGAACGGTAGCGATTAGGTGGCTGTGCTATTCTGCACCACTTGGGTGTTGGTATTACAAAAGCCGTAGTCAGTACTTGTTGAAAACTTATGTGACGATGGGAATTTTTTGTTTGGTGGTTGTGCGATTGGTTGACACTCTTGTGATATCCTCAAATAAATTGATAGAGAGAAGGAATTGTGTATGAAGAAGCTCGGGGGAATTTTATTTTTTCTGACTTGTAACATGCAGTATTAAAATTCTGCACTTTTTTTCCAACAAAGCTCGCAGCGAGTACCTTTTACGCTACCCGTGACCAGCACAAGGTACAAGTTTGAGAAAACAAAACTTCTTCATAGTGTGACCGTTTCATAGACCCTACCTATCGAACATCTTACCCCACATAGAACGAAACCTCAAGTCCCAAACGCCAACTACCCACTTCCGCCCACCCTCACATACCCTCCAACCTACTATAAACCGTCATATCATCCCTAAAAACACTCTGACCTAACCACAAAAAGCCCGTCAGCACAAATCTCACACCTTCATTACAAGAACAACACGATAAAATCACTAACCTTTCAAACACCGTTCCACCACCCCTACCCACAACTCCCTCCCCTTAGCCCTCGCCTCCTCCACCCCCCATCCCTCCACCTCCTCCATAAACCTTTCCTTCTCCCGTCCGTCCATCCTCTCCGCCATGCCACTCAGCGTCTCCGTACTCGTCCTCGTCGTCACAAGCACAGCATCTGTTTTGGGTAAGCGGGCAAACATCTGCGTCTCGGTGCGCACGAGGAGTTCAGAGGGGTGCAGGTTCGCTATGTTTCCTGCAAAGAAATCGATGGGGCGGGGGATGTGGAGGGTGGATGCTAGAGAGGAGCGGGGAGGGCGGGTTTGAATGAATGATTGGTGGAGGGCTAGGGGGCCGGTCTGGGAGAGCGTAGGGAGGTCGAGGGTTAGTATTGATGGGAGGGCTGGGAAGTACAACGTGTTAGTTCGAGGCTAGTAGATGGGTGGGGAAAAGTGATTGGGCAGGGAAGGGGAGACGTGGGACTTACTGGACCATGGTATCATTGGTGGTCTTGCGTTTCCTTCACCGTGCACCATGACATCGACTGATTTTCCTAGGTAAGGGGCTATCGTGTATCCGGATGGGAAGAGCGTCGTACTAGCTTGTCTACGAGTCCTTGTCATTAGTCTTGGACCTAGCGCCACATGTCCAATGGAAAGATTGTGGGAAGGAGTGGGTAGCTCACAAATACCACGTCCTTGTACTTTCACTCCTCCCCCAAATCTGAAAGTCTTCCATGCATAACCTCGCTACTACTTCCAACGGGTGCTCTTCCAGTCCCTGTTGTTCAAGCGCGAAATCTTCTCTTGTCAGCTCATTCAAAATGCGCTTTCTGCGGTGCTTAGTCCGGAAGCTGAATTTGTTGGGATGAGTTTGTACGAGGAACGAAGCGATTTCTTGCAGTAGCTCACGACATGCGGATTCAACATCGGGGGTAACGTGGATGCAAGAGGAGCGACTGCGGGATAAAAGGTGGGTTCGTGCGGCATGGTATTCGATGTAGTGTTCGTCGATTGCGAGCCAGTCGCAGCGGTTTCTCGGAGTTAGACCTAGTTGTGAGGGGGTGAGGGGTTTGGAGTGTGTGGAAGTGGACTCGATGGGCTTGTTTGTGTAGGGGAGGTCAGGGAAGTAATCTCCGTTTCCGCAGTCGTCTGCGTCGAAGGCCGGCATTCGGGAAATACGGCATTGTTCGGCTATGTATGCTCTGGTCTTGGGGTTCTTGATCTCGGATAGGTCTTCGATGTCTTGGAGATTGACTGTTGTTGTTCCTGTGGAGAAACTACGCGGGTCGAGCACGGCGCTGTGTGCGATGTCTTTGACTGGCGTTGATAGTGAGTCGTGTGTGAAGACGGTCATGCGCCGATTTCTCATAGTACTGTTGTGCGTGTCAGGCTCAACATCCTCGTTGGCTATCTTCGTATGGTCATTTGCATCCTCGTGCTCGATTCTGATAACGAGAAACTTTTCTGGAGCGGGGCCGAGAGCGCCTTTGTAAAACCAGAGCCGGACTGCGGCGGTGCCTATGAAGAAGAAGTAGACACATATGCCAATCACGAGGACCAGAAGGAAGTATAGAGAGGCTGGTCCGGGTTCTTGTGATGGGTCTGTTGCCATGTCTGGCAGTTAGACAGGTACGAATGGGTTCCACAGAATAGGAATTATGATGTAGATACGCTCCTAGTTTCAGTAGGGAAATCGTGCGCAATCGTGGACCATCATGGCAGAGTTTGCCAGTATTGTGACGTGTTGCTAATGTTGGCTAGCGACGTGAAGATGTGAATATTGTCACACAAGATGTACTTCAATGCGACCATGAAGTGAGCTACAAGAAGAACAAACAAACTCACGGTTGATTAGTTAGACATTTATGCTAGCGCGTGTTCTAGGTAGTAGTGACACAAATGTAAACAAGAGAGAGAAAGGAAGATGGAAATGTAAGGGATGGTTGGGTATCGTGTTGCTTGACAATGACCAAAGAGACTAGTAAAATGTACTCCATACTCCAGAATCTGCCTCTGCATGTGTAGAAACAGCCCGTTGGCAAGGAAGGTATCACGGAAAACAAAAAAACTCGAAAATGTCCTTGACCAAACCATGAACTATAATCCGCAACATTCGTAAACCGATAGCGTCCAACTCTTACTTAATCTCGGGCAAAGCATCAATCTTCGCATACAGCTCCTGCGGGTCCTCAAAGACGTACCAGACATCCTTGGGTACACCCTTGAAGGCTTTCTCGAATCGTTCAGGGTTGTTCTTGATGCCCTCGTCCATCTCCGCCACACCCGTCACTTTACGGATGTAAATTGCGCCAATCCAGTTGGTGCCAAATTTGCGAAAGGCTTCGCCGTATGATTCAGGGTCTGTTTGTGTCGAGTCGCCGATCAAGATAAACTTGCGCTTAGGAAACCATCCGTGGACTTTTTCGATACGATCAACCTTGTAGGCCTCGGTGCCCTGTGTCAGGTTTGCAAGAAAGCCAGCCAGGTTCATCCAGCTAGCGTCACGTAGGATCATGGTGCCGTTGGGGTAGTATTGCTCGCGGAACTTGCGCAGGAATGGATAGAGGTTGTATGGTGACGCCGAGAGATACCAGAAGGGTGGGTCGTCGAGCTTTTGCACAATGTGCCTGTACAGCTCTGGCATACCCTTGATAGGTTCTGGCTCTTCTGCAAAGGTGGTGGTCAGGATGCCGACGGGTGAGGATGTCAGGGTCTTCTTGATTGTGTCGTCTACATCGGAAAGGACGGCCCAGCCCTTGGGCTTCGCAAAGGTGATATTGAAAGGCGCTGCATCAGCGTTGATGGCTTTGAACTTGTTGACCTGGCCATCTTTGTAGTCATTTCCAGGAAGAGTCAATTCATCCGAGCTGATGCCGTCGCGGCCGCTAGGGCCCAGTCTGGTGTTGAGGCCAAGTAGGTCAATCTCAACAGCATGGGCGGGGAGGATCTGGTCTGCAAAGGGCTGGAGCCTTTGCGCGACGGTTGCTCTGGCCTGTTCGTCGTCTGCCAGGCCGATCTTCTCGCTGACCCATGCGACGATCTTGGAGAGATCCTTGCCGCTATTCTTGATAAAGTAGGCAGCGACGAGTTCCGCCTTCCACCTTCCCAGGCGGTTCTGGTGGGCAGTCGTGTCCAGAATCCAGACGTAGTCGGTATCCGGGTTTACGTTGGTGTAGAAAGGATTCTTGCGACCAAGGTAGGAGGAAAGGTTGTCCTTGAGGGAAAAGCTGAATCGGTTGGCGAGTTTAGGCATGTCTGCTTCGAATGCGGCAAACGCCGAGTTCTCTCTGGTTATGCGCTCTTGCTCGGTTTCTTCGATACGCATGCGAGCCTGGCCAGCCATGGCAGAGGCGGACTCAGGCGCCATCTTGTAGGGTGATGATGTTGAACAAAGGCGCGGGTGCCTATGGAAATGGAGAGGTCAGGAGGTGAGTGTATTGCACGGGACGAAGCTAGAGGGGGGCGAGGGCCATGGTTGAGGTCATATACTTTGTGCCTTGCACTTGATCAGGGCTGTCGAGCTGTCACACGAATAGACCAAGTGCGCATGAAGAATGACGTCTGGCCAAGGCGTGGCTGCCGCATCCTGTAGGAATGATGGCTTGCCGAGGAAGCGACGTTCCTTGCCCCTTGTCGCCGCATCACCTCGAATAGGAAGGGACAGCTCAGCGGCGGGTTGGCCACTCTCTCACACTGACGGGTGGGGAGTAGTCCCAGCTGGAGGCAGCGAATGGCTGCTCACCTGGTGCGGACGCGAGCAAGGCGACGCAACCACAGCCAAGCTATCTCGATCAGTGTAAGTCTTCACCATTTGTAGGTCCTCGTGACAGGCTGATACTCTTGAACCCAAGTAGCATGTCGCTGACCTCGTCGGTTGATGGAAGCCTACGCTTGGCTGTGCTAGAATCGGGTACTACTGAACAGCCAGGGTGGGACGCGACGTTTGACGTGTCTTGCAGCATAACTATACACAGTAGTAGTGTTGGTACGGACACATTGGTACTGTGCTCGGCCAATGCCACCGTCACACCTCTCGGCGACAAAGAAGACCATGACTCTCGGTGTGTTTTGATGGTTCTGTGCACGCCCAACCGCTGTCGGCCTTTTTCAGTTTACCGCCACCCGTCCAACAGACGGACCATGGGATCACGCGGCGGCAGCACAAGCAGGAACCTGGTCATGCGTTAGCAACTCGATGTATTCTGCGATGCTGGGTGCGAGGCTTGTCTCCAGTAGCTGTGGATTCACCGACTGGGCCCGATAAAAAAGCAGACTACCGGGCCGTGCATGTGCAGGAAACACCAGTGGCATATCTTGGCACACCCTACGCCATCCAGGACGCGTAGATGGTGGTGGTGTCGTGTGGGGGAAGAAGACGGTGGCAGGTGGTGCAGGACAGTGCTGGTTGCAGCGTCGCCACACGTTATACGCGGCTGTTTACGTCGCCGGTAGTGGCATACGCGGAGCTGTCATGGCTTGGCAGCAAGAGGCGCAGTCTTACCTAGGTACATAGTAACCGTCGGCGCGGGCAAGGAGCGCGGGAGGCCTCAATCAACACCTTCACCTGCACACCACTACTGCTCCCCCATCTCCCAATACTCGGTCGACCCGGAGCTGTCGAGTGCTTTCGCGATTCTGCGCTTTGTTTTTGCGCAACCCAACCCAAGCCCTCTTGTCGCAGAACCGCCCCGCTACCGGTAGTCACGGCAGACCATGGAGCTCAAGAAGCGCCTCAACTTGGGCAGCTTGATGCGCAAACGTTCCTGTGAGTCGCATGTCGCACTTCGGCCTGTTGCACTCTAACACGTCCAGCGCAAACAGCCCAAGCTGTCAACATCGACCCAAATGCCGATACGCCCGAGGCCAATGCCACCAGGGGAGTGGTAGGTCACGTCGCATCTTCGCATCTTCGCAGCAGCTAATAGCGAGCAGATGCTCTTCTGCGAGTCTGGTGCCGCCAACTCGGTACGTCTCTTTCTCGGCGACTCCACCGCGCCCTTGCTAACATTCCCAGGGCGAAGAAGTCCTCCACCTGCCCACCATCGTCGAGTCCGCCGTCGCAAGCCCGAGCGCTGCATCAGCCGCCGCAAGACAGATCCGCGTCTTCCTTTCCAAAGAGAACTTCAGTCGCCCCCATGTCCAGTACAATGCCATCATGCTCATTAGAATCTTGGCCGACAATCCGGGACCCTCCTTCACCAAGAATCTCGACAAGCAATTTGCCGACACGGTCAAGTACCTCCTGCGCAACGGTCAAGATCCAAGTGTAGCGCAAATCGTGAAGGAGACGCTGGATTCAATGGAGCGCGAAAAGGGATACGACGTCAACTTGAACACGCTCTTCACCATGTATAGAAAGGAGAAGGGTCTCATGGCAGTCGCCGCAAAGCAATTTGCTCCGCGGACGCTCAATGCCCCAGGATGGTTAGCGTCACAGAACATACAAGGCGGCTTCAGTTCAGGACACAGGTCGTCGTCCAAGAAACTGCCGCCACCAGCAGAGCTCGCAGGTCGCATCGAGGAAGCGCGTACATCGGCCAAGCTTCTCCTGCAGCTCGTACAGTCCACGCCGGCAGATGAACTGCTCGGCAATGAGCTGGTCAAGGAGTTTTCTGAACGCTGCACAGCCGCTCAGCGCAGCATACACGACTTCATCGCATGCGACAACCCAGCACCTGACGACGATACTATGCTTACGCTCATCGAAACCAACGAGCAGCTCTCCCTTGCTGCTTCCAAGCACCAGCGCGCCATCCTTCAGGCCCGTCGCTTCATGGGTGCCTCGCCATCTCCACCGGTGCAGAACGGACACAGCATGCCGCCGCCGCCGCCGCCACCACCACCACCAAATGATAATACTAGTCCAGCAGGTGTGCCTCCACACAGCGATGCGCCTTCGATACCTGCTATGAACTTCGGAACGACACAACCAAGCCAACCGACTGGCGCAGCATCCACCAACTACGGGAGCGATGAAGGCAATCCTCCCCCGTCACTGCAGGCGGCACCGACTCATCCACAACCGAGCACATTAGAAGAGAACCCATTCGCTGATCACTATACGTCTACATACACACCTCCAGCGCACCAAAACTCTTCTTCGACAAATGATTATAGTGGCTCATCGGATCCTTATCACCCAGGCTTTCAGTCAACTCCATCGTATCAGGGCCGACAAGAGAGCTCTGCAAACAACTTGACTATGCACGGCGCGCAACCACCAATTCAAGAAGAAGATGAACACATGCGACCGCGCACCGAACGCCCTCGAACACCTGACCTCAATGGGCCTCAGCAGCAGGCCCACGACATTTCGCCCGTCGCAGAGCGTAACACCGTCACGTACAGATACTAGGGGCTCTTGCGATGGAGCATCGCGTGGCGGACCAGACGCGGACATGATGATGTGGGGTAATGTTTGGCAGGACCGCAGACCGGTTCCTCCCTTTGGATCGACGGGTAGCCCCGATGCTTTGAAATCATACAGTGTACATGCCCTTTCTTCTTGTGCAGAGTTGGACAGCTTTTGAGTTTACAGGGCGGTTTGGAGCGCGATTGATAAGAAGCGATACCATAGTTGGCTTTCATCTGGATTTACAGTTTAATACTCTGTTGTACCTCGTCTTGCCCCGCACCTGAGCGTACTATATGCTAAGGCTGTGACGCCCACCCCCACGGCCATGCAATGACCTCGTGCGTCTCACGCGTCTCTCACCTGCAGCGATCACGCAATCCGCACCGCGCCTGAATAGTCAACTTGGTACGGCACATCGATTAGCTTGGTCAGCGACGAGCCGACAATCTTCCCCTCCAATGTGGAAGGCGAGACCCGACACCCCCCCCACCGCGGCGGTACGGGGACCGCTTCTAGCGCCGAAGAACTAAAGAAGCCGTCATGTTGAAGACACAGACTGTTGACCTGCCCCGTTTCGCTCTTCTTTTCGTCTATGCTGGCTTTGACTCCCTCATGGCATTCTGCTGCAAAAGTCCATGGCTCGTTCGCTTCCGAAATGCGTCGACACGTTAATCATCGGTATGTCATAGGGATAACGTGCGCCAGTAGGGAAGATGCTGATGACAAATTACAGGCAATGGGCCATCAGCGCTCATCCTCTCATACATTCTGCACGGCCATATTCCCCACTACATCGGCGGCCATCATGACGCGATACTTGACGCAAAACTGCAGAACTCGCCAAACCTGCTACACCTGACACCGGATCTGTACGCGCATTTCCTGTCCTCCCTACGCTACTCGACCCAAGCGCTGCCGGTCAACACGCTCCTCGATACACTCATTCGACCCAATGCCGATACCGAGCTGAACCCCAAATCCTGCATTGAATGGCGTTACGAGCCTGAGAAGGCCGTTCCACATGTTGCAATTGGAGAATCGGCCCATGCAGGCGGACAGTGGGCGGAGAACCCGGTTTCGGCGCGCGCGGACATTGGCACGCTGAGCTATGCAGAACAACTGAGCCTCCCGGGCTATTCGTATGCAGACCATCTTGCCAAGAACGGAAGAAAAGACGAGGCCGAATTCGTACGACCGTCGAGGGTAGAGGTTGCGGATTATCTGAGGACCTATCCGGAGGCGGTGGGCATAGCCGATAGCATATACACGGGGTTGAAGGTCGAAAATGTGCATCGAACGGTCCGCGGCTTTTCCATCGGCAGTCTTGGTATTCGGTGTAAACATCTCGTGCTTGCATCTGGGATTTTTACGGTGAACATCCCGCCGCCACTTCACCTCGCACCCGTTGCGCAAATGAACTCGCAAGAAGCGCCACTACTGATTATTGGATCTGGATTCTCTGCTGCTGACGTTATCATATCGACGCCTCCTACTCGTAGAATCATTCACATCTTCCAGTGGGCTCCGGAGAAGAGGCCGTCTCCATTGCGAGGCTGTCACCACACCGCGTACCCAGAGTATGCGACTGTCTATCGCCAAATGAAGCTTGCCGCAATTAAATCCAAAAAGAAAACAGCAAAGTCTCCCTCTGCACGGCGTAAGTCGAATCCGTTTCAACAACGCGACTGGACGCTCTATGAAGGACTACCCAACGCCGAGGTTGTCAGTGCGTCTACGTCTGGAAACATAGCAACCGTAGTGCTACAACTACCTTCTGGAGAAACCATCACCCGTGACGTGGGCGGCCTAGCATACGTCGTCGGCCGACGCGGAACCTTGGATTTCCTCTCCCCAGACCTATGCGCCGAGATTCTAAATTCGCCCGACCACAGCAGTTCTGATCTATCCTCCAGTCATCTAATCTCAGGCCGCACACTCCGTGCAAAAGCCGAAGCTACGTCCCTTGAAGTGGCTAGAGATGTTTTCATAATAGGCAGTCTTACAGGCGACTCTCTCATCAGACATGCAATCGGTGGCTGCGTCTTCGCCGCTGGCCGCATCTTGGGCGCTACACCAACTATGTACTCTCCTGATAGCACGCCCTCGCCAACCTCGTCAACGCCCCGGTCTGCGTCGCCGGTATCTACGTCTGATACTGAGGTTGCGGTTGAAGATGTGCAAAAAAGTCCTCGGAAGGAGCGCAGTGGAAGGCGCACGCCGGGTGAACTGACAAATGGGCATGCGGATTTGCATGTTGATCGGCGGAAGCTAGTGAGGGCGGTGGAGATGGCGCATGCAGAGAATAGATATTGGGTTGACTCTGGATGGTGGGCTGGTGGACCGGGGCCGAGAAAGAGTTGAATAACACACGTGTGATTCTGTATTATGGTCGCGGCGATTGGCGTTGTTGGCAAAAAAAAAAAAATAACAACATACAGGTACGAATTTCCAAGGTGCTCTGCACAAGAAATGCAAAGAAAAAAACACGCTTCCTGACATGGCATACAATCTCCACTTCCACCTAATAAACCTTGAACTCCACAATCCTAACCCTCATCCCCACCTTTGGCCTAAAAACCAGCCTCACCTTTTCCACCAAAACCTCCTTCCACTCCACCCCCGTAACCCCATTCGCAACCACATCCCCATAAACCGCGTCTTCCACATGGCGCCAAACCCCGCCACCCAGCCCAGCAGCGCTCAGAACCTGAATTCTAATCCCCCCGACCGGCTCACCAAACCCCTGACCTTGATCCGCGAAGAAGGCAATCTCAGCACCACCAACACGAACCTCTGTCCCAAAATCAACTTCAAACCACACCGGCTCGGCCGTCGACGCGTTGCTGATGGGTGTATCCCACCCGTTCTTTGCGTCTTGCTCGGGGAAGAACCAGATGCGTCCGTCGATGGCGGGATACGTGGCTGCTTGGGTGGAATCCCCGACGCTGGCCGAGCCGCGCGGGAACGCGGCCGTGGCGTTGAGCTGAACCGACTTTGCGATTCGACGTGTGAGGAGCGGCGGTGGTGATGATGGCGGCCTTCTACGGTCCATGGCTACGGTGAGGCGGGTGAGCGTGCGACTGGACGCAGCGGTTTGCCCGTCGATTTCAATGTGCAGGCCGGCGGGGGAGTTGGTGTAGTGCGAGCCGTCTGCGTCCCATTGGACGGCGATTTCATGGCCGTGGTAGAGGATGCGGTCCGCGCGGAAGTACGCGAGCTGGGAGGGCGAGGCGAGGGGGTTGACTTGTAGAATGTCGTTTGCGGAGGGGCGGATGCCGACGAGGCCGGTGAGGACGAGGTCGATGAAGCCAGAGTGGAAGTAGTGGTGGCTTCGCTTGAGGCCTACGATGGGGAGGCCGGTGGCTGCGTGGTAGTCTTCTTCTAGATCTAAGATCCCCGTGGACGGATTCCGGTGTAAGAGTGCGTATTGTCGGAGTAGGTTTGTGTAGTCGGTTGTGTTGATGACGCCTGTTTCCTTGCCTTTTTCGTAGTGGTCGAGGAAATTGGCTAGTCCGGAGAGCACTTGTGTCGTTTGGAATGGCCAGACGGGGCCGTTCCATTGGCATTCTGGGTTCGGGCCTTCGTAGCGGTACTGTCGTAGGTAGTATTCGTACGAGGGTTCTACGGTGCGCAGACCGTGCTCGCCGGCGAGTTCGTTGGTGTTGAGGATGTGGGACCAGGCGGCTGCGTAGGTGGTGGTGTCGTCGGGGAGGTCGTGGGCCCAGGGGACCATGCCGACTAGTTCGCGGCCGCGGATGGGGTCCCAGTATGTGACGTTTGTGTTGTTGACTTTGTAGCGGTCGATGAAGTGGGAAAAGGTCGAGTTCCAGAGGGCATCTTGGACGCGTGATTTGAGCGCCGTGGCCCGCGCTGTGTAGGTATCGACGGTGTTTTGCTGGCCGCCTTTCAACGACGCCATGTGGGCGATTGCGAGCGCGTTGGCGTACTGGTAGCTGTTTATGCTCGGCCGGAATGAATTCCCGCCGAAAAACCCGTCGTAGCCACCCGAGGCATCTATACTGGAGATTGTGTACTCCGTTGCATCCCGGATAGGTTCAACATGATATAACCCCTTATCCTTATCATAGGAATCATCCCACGCCTCGTACACCCTCGTCATATCATCCAGCCTCTTAACCGCATCCTCTTTTACCCCGTCAACAAGATACCCCTGCCAAACAGCCGCAGCCATGCTCTCTGAAAACTGCCGACTGTTGCTGTTGCTGCTATACATGAACGTTGCGTAGTCTTCCTTAAACCGTCGGTCGCGACACCATCTCCCCTCAAGCAAATGGAACCCAGTTGCGTCGTTCAAGCTCGCCCACGGCATCGTCTGCCATCCGACGTCGTTGAGGAATTCGGTGGAGATGTAGCCATTGGCGCCCAAGTCGCGTTGGTGGGCGCGGAAAATGGACCATCGGTAGTAATATACGTCTGTGATGTCCTGGTCACTGGATTCGAAAAGAGGGATTCGGTCCTGGTACCATGCGGAGTCATTGCCGTAGTACTTGTCGAGTATAGCGGAGGCATCGAGGAGCGCATAGCCCTGCTGGATAAGGACGAGAGCGAGTGAGGTATGGAGTTTCATGATGGGCACGATAGCCTGTAGCGAGTACCTACAACTCTAGCATTACTCGTGCGATATTGGGGATTTTCGTCCTTTTACATGGATCTCTTCCGTAAGGTTTACTAGCTTCCCGGTCCTTCATCCAAATCCGTGCATCCTCGTTCTTTCCTTTTGGACTGCCATCGCACTGTAGTATGACGTGAGTCATGTATGACTGTCAGCCGTTCTTCTACCTGTTCACTACCTCGGGGTATTTCCTAGAAGAGCAACTCGCTGCGCATTCGCTGTCGCAAATCTGCCCGACGGCGGCTCTCCGAGCCAGGATCGATCTGACGTGCCCCGCTTCTTTCCCCGCAATCTTGGAGACCAGCATGGAGATAGTTTCTCCGTCACGCTTACTGAACAAAAACTTGGATTGAGGGGTGTCAAGGTTGTAGCATAGACTTGAGCCGGTGCCGCGGTTGTTGTTCACATTCGTGAACTGGAAAAATGAAATTCCCGCATCAGAAAAGCTGGGCAAGTCCCCATATTGCAATACACCAGAAATCTCGCCATCTTAGCCTTGTAGTGTAACTTGATAGTCTCATTTCGCAATGTGGATAACAAGAAGATGTGGCTGTGTGCAGCTAGTTATATCAACTATACATATTCCGTAAAGTCGTTTCCTTCGTAAACTTCGCTCATCATCGAGTCTTCATTCCATCAGCATCAAGTACCTAGTATGGCGTATCAGCCTTCCTTATAGCCTCCTAGTTCGTGGTACTCTGACCCGAAGTCGCACCAGGATGACCATGTTGACCATGAATAGTATGGTTGCCATCTGTTCCGCCAGCACCAGCACCAGTAACAAAGCGGTCCGTGTTCATGGGCAGACCGGTATGTGGCTCAGTAACTGTGGTGTTGTAGTCTTGATCTGAGGCGGAGTGTGCGCCATAACCACGTGTTCGAGTTTCACTGCGTTTGTATTAGAGATTATTCAAGCGATGCGATGATAAATCTATCTTACCGGTCGCCACTATTTATGTCGCCGATTGGACCATCAACACCCACATGTTCCCTCTTTCCTGCGCAACCATACGGATCGGTCTGGTTCTGATGCTCCATAGCTTCGCGGACAGGATGGCCCTTCGGTGGGTCCTTGTGCAAAAGGTGTTTGCCCTTCCAACGTGGTGAGTCGGGGTGGTCGTCGCCGTAGTCCCTAGAGTGCCTAGGACTATGATCGCGAGATTGGCGTGGTGAGGATTCAGGACTCGCGGGCGACTTCTCCTTCTTGGACTTGTCACGGTGCAGAAATCCAAGAAGACCACCCTTCTTCTTCTCTTCGCCTTCGTTCTCCTTCTCAAGCTCCTTCTCACGCTGATGTTGTTCTTTGGCCAGATGTGCTTGCTCCTTCTCGTGTTCTTTAGCCAGACGATGTTCGTCTTTCTCGTGGGCTGCAATGGCCTTGTCATGCTTGTGGACCTCTTTGTCGTGCTTGTGTTGTTCTTTATCAAGTCTATGTTGCTCCTTTTCCTGGTCGTGGGCAATCTTCTTGAGGCGCTCTTCGGCCTCACGCTCATTTTGATGCTGAGAGTCGGCGTAGGCTGCCCCACCCAAGCCTGCTGTACCCACGGCGCCGCCTAGAACGGCAGCATTACGCTTATCGTGGTTCTCGTCTGTGGGGTTCCTAGCCCCATACGACTGAAGGGCGGGGTCTTGAGCATGCGTGTTGTGTGGCGCGATGGTACCTGAGCTAGGGTATGATTCACTCGTGGGGGTCTTTTGTATAGGATAAGAAGACTGTGGTGTGCTTTGGATTGGGTATGCAGGCTGACCAGATGACGCAAAGTCTTGCTTCTGATGATGTGGGAGTTGAGTGGTGTTGTCGTTATGCTTGGATCCTGCGTAAGCTCCAGCGCCTAGTCCAGCAGCTGCAAGACCTGCTCCACCAAGAGCAGCATTTCTGTTGATATGGTCGTTAGAATCAGTGCGATTGACATTGCTCTGAGTGGTAGGGTCATTGTAGTCGTATTGGGTTCTTGATGAGACAGGGTTCGGAGCTCGTGCGCTGGTAGCCGTGGGGTCGTATCTCTGGTCTGGCATAGAAGCTGCGGGTTGTGTCATCCTGTGACCGCCGTAGGCGTTTATAGCTTCGTATGCTCGCTGTTTCATGCTTTGATTCCCGTAAGCATTTGTAGCTTCGTTTGCTCTCGGTTGCTCTATCGTCTTGTAGTCACCGTGTGCATTCGCAGCCTCATTCGCTCCGTAACCGGCGGCGCCTGCACCTCCGACAACAGCAGCGTCGCGACCATAGTGGTGTCCACTCTGCTGACCAGCCTTTTCGTCAACCTTGGGATCTAGGCGGTTGAGTGTGTCTGACTGATGTGGTCCGACTGTTGTGTGTCCCTTTTGCTTTGAAGGGTCAGGTTTGACCCTTGGGTCCATGATGTTGACAATATTGCTATCGTGCGGGCCGATGGTTCGTGACGCAGGGTCTTCGGTCGTTGGTCCAACATTGTGGTGTATCTGATTGCTCGGGTCTGGTTGAGCCCTAGGATCCATGATATTCGCAGCGTTGCTAGAATGAAGGCCGATAGTGCTTGAAGCCCCTCCACTGTCGGTGTTGTCATGATTAGCAGCGTAGATGCCAGCAGAAGCAGCAGCTCCAGCTCCAGCTACACCTGCATTGCGGCCATAATGGTGCTCAGAGTGCCTCTCTGGAACTGTGGTGGTGATGGGTGCCTGAGCCAGATCATTTGATGGCTGTTGCGCGATCGTTTTCTGAATTGACGCGGGAGCTCCTGTCGCGCCATAGAATGGATCATTCCCTACTACTGACTGAGAAGCGGAGGTGTCCGTAGTGGAAAAGGGTTTAGAGAAGTTTGATGTTGGCTGAGGTGCAGCAACACTGGATCCAGTGGTGGAAGCGTAAGAGGGGTCGTTAGGAAGCACAGCAGTACCAGCGCCGAGAGTATCGTTGCGATGGAGAGCGTGATCCATTCCACCGGCTGCAGCAGCGCCTGTGCCAAGTATTGCAGCATCACGACCGTAGTGATGCTGTGATCCTGCAGTTTGAGATGAATCGTGTGTTACCGGAGGGCTAGAGATAGCTGGACCACTGCTCGGGACTGCCTCAGTCTTGGCCTGTGGATCGAACCTTTGCTCTTCCAGCTTGGAATTGTCGCCCGAGACACGAGGGTCGAGCATTTTACTACTGTACGGACTCGACTCTTCGTACAGTGGCTGCCTATTATGGACATCCTGGGCATCGTGCTTTTTGGAGACTGCATGCGCACCTAAGCCCGCGGCGCCTGCACCGAGGCCTCCAGCAATTGCAGCATCGCGGGCATAGTGATTTTCATCAGCCGATTTTGGTCGGGGCTCCTCAAGCGTTCCTGTATGTCTAAGCTCATGGGGCTCGCTTGTAGGTGTTGGGTCGGCGATCGAAGACTGAACGTGAGTTGGGTCCAATATAGAAGTAGGCTCTGCACTGGAGACATGTCCGCTTGGGTTAGTGGACGTTGGTTGAATAACAGGAGTGTAATCGAGGAACGTTCTCTCGTCACTTGGGGTAGGAATGTATTCTCCAGGAATGTGTCTATGTGACTCAAGTCGGGGATTCAATGGTCGGTCACTGGCGCTTGGAGTCCCAGTCGTTGGAGGTCCTGCGATGGTGGAATGAGTAGTCCCGGATGGGTTGATATCCTGAGCCCCATACTCGTGTGCCTGGGTAGACGGCGGGAGGTTAGAAGATGTCGACGCGGCAACAGTGGCGGCCGCCAGAGCTTCTGGGTGGTAACCAGACGTCGACTGGCTCGAAACATTACCTGTCTGAGTGGTTGTTGTAGCAGCAGCCGGAGGAACATCTGAGTATGTAGCCTGACGAGTCTCAAAACCTTGGTCTTGAACTCCCCGTTCCTCTGACCGTGAGAGTTTCTTTGAGGCGCCAATGGCCGTAGCAGCAGCTGCTGCTCCAGCCAGTCCTTCCCGTCCATGACTATCACGAGTAGGGCTGTCGCTGTTATGGATACCAACTTTCTTCTCTTTTGTGCCTGGCTCACGCTCGCTGATGGCTTTGTTGTGAATGGAAGATGTGTACTCAGTCGTCGGGTGCCGAGTGGAGGTCGGATCTTTGTGAGATTTCGAGACGACACCGCCCGCGAGAGGGAATGATCGATCGGTATCGGCGGTGTAGCTCTCCTGTCGCAGAGTGTTCTCATGCGGTTGATGTTCTGTGGTGTAAGCAGGGTTAGAGCCTAACGGCCCACCTACAACTGCGCTGGGTTCTGCGTTCGGTCAGGTCTTGCGTGTAGAATAGTAGATTAAATCTACTTACGAGAATGCGTCTGGCCTGGATTTACCCCCCTTCCTTCGGTCACAGCGGCAGTTCCTGGATCTCCGCCTCCCACTGCCTGATCTCGACCCATATACTCCTGAGAGGGGCTGTGTGTCGACAAGGCAGCATGTCCCTGATTAGCTCCCGCTCCAAACCCAATCACGCCGCTCTTGATGCTCGCGACGCTCGGTTCTTGAGCGTGACCGTGAGGGTAGGCATCAGGGCGATGTGCTTCTCCAGCAGTTGCGTTTGCGCTTCCAAGAGGCTGCGAGGTACTGGTGTAGTCTTCGGTCCGGCTGGGGTTGTGCTGGGCACCAGCTGTAGCGGGAGTGGTGCTTCCAATGGGTCCATCGGTACCGACATGTGCGGGCCTGCCATGTGCATCATGTGCATGGAGGCCTGCTGAACCGCTTGGCTGGGCTAGTTCTGTGTATGGAGCGCCACTGGTTGTCTTCATCTCATAAATTGGCTGCCCTGTAGTCGGGTTCTTTCCACCATGCCCGGTCATTGAGTCGTAAACTGGGTGTTGCTGACTGGAATTAATATTAGTACGGGGCGCGGTCAGAAACACATAGCACATACCCATCAGCGGTGGATGGAGATGGTTGCGAATCGTGGGCGACATGGTCGTCTTTCTTGTGTCCGTGCAGGACGCTCTTGATCTTCTCCATGTTGTTGCTGATTAGCTGCGATGTACACTGCAGCGGGGGGATGAGCTTGGAAGGCTCTAGTTGTAGTCAAGCATCAGCGCAAGCGCGGTACTAAAGGGGGGAGAAAGCAGGGCACAGCTCGTCGACTACACAGCATGACGGCGTTTGTTGTAGCTACGCAGCTTGACGCCGATGAGGTCATGCAGATGGGTAGCTGCAGGAGCTAGACCGCCACCTTCCAATGGGAAGGCCAACTGCCGCGTTCCAGCCACGAACAGCCACGGACAGCCACGCCTAGCCACGAACAGCCACGCCTAGCCACGAACAGCCACGAACAGCCACGCCTAGCCACGAACAGCCACGCCTTGTGCCCTGTGCCCATTGCAGCGGTTCGGCCTGTCTACGGCGCAGCGCAAAAGGTGTTGATGTCGCCAAAGCCAGTTGCTTGACGTCGTGCGGGGCAGCGTCATGCTGGCGAGCGATCAGCCATCTCCGGCAAAACAAGACGTGGAAGGATGAGCCAGGCAGGCCGCTCGCTAGGTTAGCAGTCCTGTCCTACTATGTATGCCCGAGATCCTCAGTGCTCGACGACTGGAGAGATTGGGTAGCAAGACGGTCGGTTTCGCGTTGGCCGTGTGTGCATATATAGGCATGACTTCACCCATCTTGTCCCACACACCGTTACCCCACACTGGTTGCGCAATTTCCCACCGCCCGACCAAGACGCATTGAGGTAGGCCGGAAGCAGGCACGCGGCGACTGGACGGACCTGGCCTGGGTGGGCTATCAGATCTTGACCGAAGTCTGGCGGCAAAGATTGCTACGATGCGCCAGCTGGGCAAACCCCCAAGCTCACCAAGTCGCGCCGCGTCTTGCTCGAAAATGCTGCCGATGCCCCCTGCAAGCTCGGCGTGCAGTTCCTCAACCCACCACCACCCGACGCTCAGCGAATGAGGCCTGGGACTGCGCGAATTACTGACGGCGGTGGCAAGCGTGGATGCCACTCCCAACGGCAGTTCACCCTCCAACAGCTTAGCGCTCACCCGCCAGCAGTCTAGCCCACCTTTACAACCCACTCGTCCTTTCGCTAGCAGTTCTTCGGCCGACCGAATCCAGTCCCTTCACGCCGCCTGTTGCGCTTTTCGCGCCTGCTTCCATTCTAGAAAACTTCTACCGCCAGGCATGCATGCATGCAGCAGCCTAGTTCCTCGCAGCTGACCCCCCCTTCGCTGGTCGGTTCAGCGTCGTAGCGAGACCCCCGTCACTCCCAAGCCAACAACATCGCGTTATTACTGTGCAGGCCGGCTCTTCTCCGCGTTTTCTTCTAGTCTTGCAGGGTGTGTCTTCCGCCGCATCTGCCACCACACAGTATACAACCCACCAGCTTCCCCGGTGCACAGTGCCTGACCACTAGAGCGTCCCACCGCAGTTTCGCATACTCCATCTTTCGCCCAGCATTTGACCAGGGCTAGGATAACTGCAGCGTCTGTGCCCCGACCCACTCCCTAATCAGCCTCACACTGTTGCCGACATCATACCGGGCCATCCTTCCCATTGCCCTGTTCCTCTTCTCCAACAACGCCTACACACTCCGCCGACATTCACACCAGCAACACTCACACAACACTGCTTCAATCACACTCGTAGCTCCCGTACTGGTTATTACCCACCCGCTCAACCATACTCTTCGCCCCACAATGCCTGGCCACCTACGCACTCGCTTAAAGCGTGTTCTCACTGCGGGCTCACACAGAAATGCTAAACCAGAGGAGCCAGAGTCTGATTTCTACAAGCCTGGCGAGAAGATGCCTCCCCTAAAATACCGCCGCGCCGTCGATCCCGAACACAAGAAGAAGCTCGAGGCCTTTAGCTTTTCGACAGCATGGCGCCGGCACAGCAACGCTTCGCTATATTCACCCATGGGTAGCAGGCTACCGAGTCGTAGGAGTAGTTTTAGGAGACGCAGCCGCAGTCGTAGTATGCACCGAAGTCGGAGAGGAAGTTGCTCTTCAGACTACGATGCTGAAGAGTGGGTAGACAGCGGCATCGGAGCGAGCATCGCTGGTGACGACAGGCCGGCAAACATCAAAGAGGCATCTGACGATGAAGGCGATGTGCTCAATGGTGTGTTTTATTTTACGTGCATATGACCAATGTGTTACTGACGTGCCTAGTCGGCCTCTCCCGCAACCCAACCGAAGACCCTCGCGACGCTCGCCGACTCGTCGCTCGCCGCTCCAGCTCCGCCCAGCTATCCTCAAGGCCCGCCACTGGCTCCGACCGCACTCGCAATCCCTCGCAACCTTTCTCGGCCGAAGAACTCGAGATGGCGCTACAAAAATCGCACCTCGAGGCTACAAGAGAGGAATCGGATAAAAGTGCCAACGAGAGTGGGTTCGAAGACTTTGACGACCCGAGTCCTTTCCTGAGGCCTCGTGGTGGATCCATTTACGTACCTTACAACGGTCAAGGCACGCCTCCAAAGCTGCCTTTCTGGGGCACTGCCTACCCCTCATGCGATGATGCCCCTTCGGCTGGCCATTTCTCGAGACGGGCTTCCGTTTTTCTATCGTCTGAAGACGGCTCTTGCACTCCGCAGTACGATCGCCGTGGATCATTCTTTGTCTCAATAGACGCTCCAGGCCTAACGCAAGCACGTCGAACCTCTGTCTTCGCACCCGCTGACGACGAGTGCGTATGTCCGCCTCCAGCTGCCGAAGCACCAAAGCGCACACCCCAGCCTTGCGCTCCTTGTGACGCCATTGCTGCCATCCTTGCAAGGCCCGATTGATTCTCCCCACTTGCAATTAGCGTTCACTTCACACTGTCGATATTCGATGCATTCGGTCTGTACATATTGTCCATTGCATTTCTCCGGCGTTCTCTCTCATGTAAGAACCCTCTGATTGGTTCCATGTCTACACAGCCAGGGTTTGGCTATCTTTTTTTCCTTCACGTTCCATGGCACTGGGCTCGGGTTGTTTATAGACTACTACATTGTCACTGGTTTCCATTCTTCATGCTATCACATCACGAAATTTCTCACAGTTTCTATCTCATTACAATTTCGTATCACCATTGAGCTCCGTCTCGCGCATATGCGAGTGCAGATGCACTATGTAGCAACTTGAATAATCGATAATTCACGAGCTCACTACTGCAACTGCGGATTCAACATTGTTCGAGATCGTCGCGGCGGCGCAGTACGCGTTTCAACATTCAACAGCCAACCTGCACGCTGCGGCCTTTGGAGCCGCCCACCCACGCGGGCATTACGCCGCAGCGATCATCATCTGCAATGCACTGCCACTCACTGAGCTTCACTTTATCAATCCAATCCCTGTCTTGGCCCACGTGCAGTGCGAAAGAAAGCTGAAAAAAGAACACCTCTTCCCAATAATTAGCCAAACATTTCTGCCTCGCAGTAGAACACGCGTCGTATTGCGTCGTCGCGTTTTACTCTTTTTTACCGACTAAAGCGCGCGCGTACGCCATTGATCACCACTTTTCGCTTTCGCTCGGTGGGTGAGTAGAATCACTGCACAACAAAGCATTGCTGCTCAACACGTGAAGTAGAGTTTTTTTCTTTATATCTTTTTTTCCCCTTCCGCGTTATCAGCCGCCTGCTTTTTTCGCGATGCCGACGCGATGCGCGCGTTCGGCCCTTTTTTATTTCCTTACTTTCTTTGTGGTGGGAGGTCGGAGATGATGGAGGGAGGACCGGGTTGGTTTAAAGGCTTGTTGTACATACTATGTACACATAACCACACGCTGTGCTTGATGCCGGGTAAGTTTTAGTTTAGTGAAGTGACGGTAACAGAAACAGTATATATATATATATAAACCAGGGAAGAACTCGACAAAGCCCGTATCGGCTACGTAACTTGTTTAAGGGGTTGAAAGTTGAAAAGATTTTTACCATGTATTAACGTTCACCAGTGAGGAAGAAGAAAAAATAATTTCTGCGATGAGATACGATTATAGATGTTGATGATATTCGAATTTATGACTCGACATGTTACGTCATGAGTGCCGGAGTTGCAAAAGCCGAGAATACTTTCAATTGCCGACTGGATGGCCCTTTCCCGCTTATTGAAGAGAAGAAAAGAAAAAGAAAAAAAGGAACTGGACAGGGCTGAGCAAAGGAAAACAATCACGTTTTCGCGGGGTAATACTCCTAGTTAGGTCTCTTCTCTTTCCATCATCACATCATCTCCGCGCATCATCATCTCACTCACCTTATTTCCCAGCCATGACGTGCGTCGTGCGGAATAAATGACGAGCGGGTTGGGGCGGGCGGACGGGCGAATGGAGGGGCAGCATAGGAGTAGTTAGTATGTCAGGGCGCGCGCAAACTCCGCATAACTAGGGCGGGGGATACCGCTTACGTCTCCCCCCCCCCCCCCCCCCCCGGTCGCTCGCTCGCTGACCCCGCGCTTACTCGCTTGATCTCGGCGGACGGACTGGGCGGATTGGAGGTTCCATGGCACGACGGTGCTCGGCGGCATCGCGGAACGTGGACGTCATTGCGGATGATGGCACTTGGCGGTTTTGGGTGGCCCGCTGCGCTGGGTGGTTGGGTACTTGCTTTGGGGTTTTTTTGCTGGGATGATTTTTGTGTTTAGGGGGGTGGGGGTATGGGGAGAGTGTGTGCTTGCGATGATTACTGATGGGTGGGGTGTTGTATCATGTGGGGATTCGTGCTATCGGGTGAATGTGATTTTGTAACATGCAGTTGAGAGAAGGTTTGGGTTGCTTTGTGTGGGCAATGAGGTGAGGCAGAGTAAGGTAGAATGAGCGACGATATAGGATGAGGACTGTGATGTTTGACTTGCTAGTTTATAATGTACTCATTGTTTACTAGTATGTGAAACCCAGGCTCTTACATCCGTACAAATTTCTTCTATCTGCTTCGGCTTGACAGTCACCACTAGAATTGATGAGAGATGCCGCCTAAGGTGTCAATGTGATGAATGAGATGATCAGATTGGGTGGATGTAGCCTTCCTGATATCACTACCATAAAAGCAAAGCAGATGAATGAAGCGTGAATACTGCAGGATTCAACAGTGATCCCGTTGCTGCGCTAACCAATCATGGTAACAAGTAGTTTTTTAATCTGTTACATATTATTTATTACTGATATAATAGAACAACGGAATAATCCTTTCTCCTTTTCACCCACTGGTCTTCAAACTGTGGCTCGCATGCTCTACCATCCAGCATTCAAATTCGTCCTCCGAACCGCCACAAGTATGGCTCTGTTCCCCATTCCCGGTAGTGAGTTTATAAGCTGCTGCTATCTATGCGTTTAAACTGACGAGATGGCCAGCACTTCCAATCACGAAGTCTCACATGCCTTAGAAAGAACCTATCCACAACCCACAACCCACTATCCCGCAGCTCCGTTCTTTAGTCTACATATGCACCTCATATATGCAGGGATCCGCTCTTCAGTTCTGGAATAGCTAACCTACTGTAATATTTGGACATGAGTACCACATTGTGCAAATTAGAAAGATGAGTGCAAGAATTTCTGTGGGGGAGGGGGTGCTTAAGAATGTGAAGAAGGTTCGAGAGGGGACTAGAGATGGAAGTCAAGATCTGAATCCGGATGAGATGTGTTGAGACTTTGCATGTTTCAGTGCAGGATGGGCACGGCCTACCACCTATGTCAATAGGTCCTAGCAAGGTTATGATTTACTGCGCCTTGTATTCTCCCATGATAACGTTGTTATGACGTCTAGTTCTTGTCTATAACACAGATGATTCAGAGTTGTCCTTCTAACCGTCGTCTTTTGAGACATTGCCGCTCTGCATTATGTCGACTGCGCGTCTGGACAATGACAGCACGACTACAGTGTACGCGACGCTAAAGCAGACAGAGGTAACCACCATCACCGATGATAGGATGATGGAAGATATGCTGACAACGAATGCCTAGGTTCTGCTCTGGTAGAAGGCAACACGCAGATTAGCCAGGTTCCCAAAGGACCATCTCGCGCTTTGAACGACAAGACCAAGACGGATCGTCCTCTCCGTCTTCAGCCAGATTGCTCGCGCATGTATGGATATGCTCGGTGAGGTAATTCGACATGCGCGCTCGACAGTAGCGCGACGCTGTGGTTCCGGGTGTCTCGGAGATGATTGAACCACGAACCATTCCTCGCCAATGGGAATCCTTCCGAAGCGCGTTACGATGGTACGATCATCGCCACGCACCCCAACCGCCTCGTTCTTCCCAGACTATTTCCACGGCCCGCCGTTGCGAATGGTAGGTGCAGGTTAGGTTCGCAGTAAACATGGCAACGAAAGCAGCGGAGACCCTGACAACATGCTGTTGCGGGAAATGAGCCACGACAGTGCAGACTCTGATAAAACATTCCCGCATCTGGGCATTCTGTCGCACAGAAACTCCACACGGCACAGGAAAACTATGCCCGTCCCTCGTTAGTCTTCCGACGCTTGACTGCTTCGCTGTAAGCCCGATATCGCCATGCACCGAGATGCGCCATTGACGGCAGAGGCCCAGCTGCTGGCCCCACTTTGGCAGCCCAAACCGACGATTGTGAGACCGCAGCGCCAGCAAGACAAAGTCGGCCATCACAACAAAGTCAAGCACCTGGAATACGACAATGACATCTCGTCTTTAGCGCTGGGCTTTGTTCCGTTCCCGTTTACTTCTGGTGGCGGCATTACATACAACACAATGGATGCTCCCGAGGCGCGCAGGTTTTCCTCGAGCACGGCTGAGCGCGTCGGCTTACTCAAGTCGCACGACCACACAGCGAAGCAGCGTCGATATGGCGCGATTCCCGATCCCTCTGAGATGGAGAGTCTGCTGGGAGGAGATGGGACGACAGAAGAGCTGGAAACGACGGCGGGGCAGGAGGCCAAGTTGCTACTCAAGTACAGCGTTCCGCTCATGGGGACATATCTACTGCAATACTCGTTCAGCTTGGTAACCATATTCGTCGTGGGGCATAGTAAGTACTCAAAACAAACAAATCTACGAGATGCAGCCTAATTGAGATTTCGCACAGTCGGGACGGATGAGCTGGGGGCCGTGTCTCTGGCCACAATGACAGCCAACATCACAGGACTAGCAGTCTACGAAGGACTGGCTACATCACTAGATACTCTCTGCGCGCAAGCCTATGGTTCAGGAAAGAAGACCATGGTGGGTCTCCATCTTCAGCGCATGATACTCTTTATGCTGGCTGTTACTATCCCCATCGGAGCAATCTGGCTATGTTCAGGCTGGATCCTCGCAGCTCTTGTTCCTGAAAAAGCAATCGCGCACCTTGCCGGATACTACCTCTCGTTACTTCTCGCAGGAGCACCAGGATACGCCATCTTCGAAGCCGGCAAGCGATTTACGCAAGCCCAGGGCCTTTTCAACGCTTCGCTCTTCGTCTTGCTTATTGCAACGCCTATCAACATAGCCTTGAACTACGTCTTCGTCTTCGTTCTAGACTGGCATCTCACAGGTGCTGCCCTTGCGACTGTCATCTCCAACAATCTTCTACCGCTGCTACTTTGGATTTACGTATATTTTGTTAATCCGTCGTCGCTGGAATGTTGGGGTGGCTTTACCAAGGCTGCGTTTACGAATTGGGGGCCCATGGCCAAATTGGCTGTACCGGGTATCGTCATGGTGGAGACCGAGTGGCTGGCTTTTGTACGTCTACCTTCTGCGTCTACATTTTTTGGGTACATGCTAATTTTCTTACAGGACATTCTTACCTTTTCCACAACCTATCTTTCCATAGCTCACTTGGCAGCGCAGTCGATGTAAGAACTACTTTCCTTTCACAATCTTCAGCAAATACTAACATCAACAGTGTCATGACCCTGGCAGTAGCCATCTACCACGTCCCCTTCTCTGTGGGCGTAGCCGTATCAACCCGTCTAGGCAATCTAATCGGTGCGGGCTCCCTCTCCGCCGCCCGCACAGCCACAAAAACCTACATCATAACCTTCCTCGCCATCGGACTCATCGACTTCACATTCCTAACCGCCTTCCGAAACATCCTACCCAAGGCCTTTACCAGCGACCCGGAAGTCGTTAGCATAGTAGCCACCGTCCTGCCTCTGCTCGCCGCTTTCCAGTTCGCCGACTCCACCACCGCGCTCGTAAATGCTCTACTTCGCGGCCTTGGTAAGCAGAATATCGGCGGATGGTGCAATCTGTTTGTGTATTATGTTGTTGCTGTGCCATTGGCATTTTTCCTTTGTTTCAAGCAGGATATGAAGCTCGTGGGGCTTTGGACTGGGTGTGCGGTTGGTTCGAGCTGCATTACGCTAATCGAGGGTATTTATATGAAGTTTTATAATTGGGACCGCGCGATTGATGACGCCCGAGAGAGGCAGGAATAGAGCGTTTGGGGTTGTTGGAGTCGGGGATTAGACGGAGAGAAGAAGAAGAGACATGATGTTTGAGGATGTAAGCGTTTAGCTGGCATGGATTCGTGTCGCTAGTAGAAAGAAAAAGAAGAAATGGATTGCATCATTGGAAAGATGCGTTAACAATATCAAACTAGAATTTCGAGCGATGCGTTGGTGAACAAATTGTGATGATCTCCACAGCAGCACAAGGGCACCAAGAAATATGGAAAAGAGCCCAAAGTCAGATGAACAAGTATCCGTATAAGCTGTGCTAGGTATCTATGGAGAAAAAAAAAAGTTTACCTCGAGACCATCACGAGCTGATATCCTCAAACTGCTCGTTCCCGCAAACTCCCAAAGTATAAACATGAACGCTACACACAAAAAAAAAACATGTATGCCGAGCAAACAGGACCGTGTCCACTCACACCATTACGCTCAGTTCAATCCAGACCTCGCGCAGTCATGTGCTGTCAGCCGTGTAGACAGCATCCCGAGCAATCTATCGGCGAGCGAACTCAATGTCCGTCTTGCGAGCCGGCTTGATGTTAGGATCGTACCACCAGATGCATACGATAAGCGTGATCATCATGGGAAGGAAATCGTAGACGTAGATGGGCCATTCGTGAGATAGCAGGTAGCCATCCTACTCTTCGTTAGCAGGGATTCCAACGTAGGGAAAAGAGGGAGGAAAGGAGCATTTACCTTGCCCATGGCATACTCGATAACCCTGCAGAGGTTACGAATAGTGATGCAGACGCTAGCCGCGTACAAGAACCAAATCAGCTTGGTCCATGGGATGTCCGCGGACGCGGGTGTCGGGCGTTTGGAAAGACGTGCGTGCCAGATGCCCGCTACGACGACGAAGAAGCCGAAGATGAGGATTTGGAGAATTAGACCGGCGAGTATGGTGTTCTCGCCGCGCTTGAAACCGTCTTGGTCGTCGGATGAGACGAGCATGCCTGCACCACCGGCTTGGACCAAACTAGGGAGCTAGGTTAGTATGGTGACGCTTCTTAATGGTGTGTGGTTTGTATGGACATACAAGCAGAGGATGTCGCCGCCAACGAAGAGCTTGGTTAACCAGTTAACTCTTATCAGAGAGTGTTCGGTAGAGTCTGTACGGCGGATGAGGCGACCGAGGATCATGTAGATGGAAGCTGCGAAGAGGATGGGCGCCAGAAGGATGAGTGTGGACTGGATGATGTATGGCGTCTTGCTTTCGGTGTCATTGTGGGCTGCGGCGCGAGCGGCGTAACCTATGGCTTCACACTGGGGTAATATTTTAGCATGTGTTCCTCTCGTAGTGTAATTTCATGCGTAGAGGCTAAAGATAGTGGGGGGCAAAGCACATACCAGAGCTCCGATAACGAACGGTATGCAAAACCATGTTCTGTTCTTGAAGAGGCGGAATGTGTGGATAAAAAACAGTATGAACATCACGATAGCGGAAATGGTACCGCCTGCGATGGTGGGCGTGTATGGCCAGAGCACATACTTTGGTTCCTCTGACGAGTCGTCTGCTGGTCCCGGCGTCGACATCTTGAGGTGGGCAATTAGAGGTATGTGGCAAAAGTCCGTCTGATGTTGTGAAACCAGGCCAGGAATTGAACGAGAGTGTAAGCAGTATTTGTGATGGTGCACAATTGAAGCGTTGAGGTAGGTGTTAGTCAGGGCTGGTTGGTAGAGAACAACATGGCAACTTCTTTAAGTATAGAAGTTGTAGTTGGTGGCTGTGGGGCATAGCGCATCTAACATATTTCGTATCTAGATTCACTGGGCCCGTACAGAGATCCCGCCGCCTATTGGGATGTGTATATGCCCCGGGTGCAATCCGTGCATACGACTAGCGTCTTCAGATACGACACACCAATCGCATTGCTCCCTGAATACTCGGATCCACTCTTTTCGTTCTTTTCTTGGGTCTTGGCTCGAACTCCTACATTAGCTCTCCGCGTATAGTGGTATCAAACACGGGGTAACAGGACAAAATCTTCAATGTCGCTTCCAGAATACGTCGTTACGCTCCTCGAAGTTGGCACGGGTAGATAAGCTGTCTGCTTCTCACGTTTTGCACAGCCTCCTCTTGAATGTATCTGAAGTTGGGTTCACGTCCTTTCGAGCTGGCAAGCCAAGTGCCGGAAAGATAGTCTGCATAGTAAGTCAATAGATAGGTACTCGAGCCTAGGCCGCTTTTACTTACGACTGAAGACTTCGTCAAGCCTACCAAGCATTCCTCGGATGCATTTCCCGAAGCAGCCTGAGACGAGAGACAAAAATTGCCCGTTTGGCGTAAAGTGACTGTTTTGGTGCAAAAGCTGCACGTCTATTGATAGTGGTCAGGCAAGCTTACAACCCCGATGTTCCCGCAACGGGCGGCATTGGCCGCATCGAACGACTCGTTGTATAGATTCACGGTTCAACTCATGCAGCAGGCTGAAGGTATCTGCATTTCAGCGATGTGATATCGAGAAGATGTAGAAGCCCGTAGACGATCCTGGGTCTCATGTCGTATGTCCTGAATATGGTGTTGGTGGAACAGAGATACCACGTATCTGCTCCTTAGGCCATTGCAGCCAAGACTTCCACTCACCAGGGACCATATAATCTGCAATCAGGAGTATCTGCTCTGCAAACCCTTCCAAATACCAGTAATCCTCTGCTGATCTGTGCAATATCACAGCGTAATGTGCAAAGATGATTAGAGATCCCGGTTGCCTTTCTGATAAAAGTTCCACATAGCGGTCAGAAACTAGATGTATCCAGATCTTCAACAACGCGTCGGAAGGAGGCCTCTCAGATTTCCCTGCTACTTGAAATACCAGTTCGAGGATATGGCAGGCATAACCATATGCATCGACAATATCGGGAGGATACACGTGATGAACGACTTCTGAAAACTTGCGGAGCTGTACAAGCTCGGTATTTGGTGGTTGCTCTTCGGTTTGCCAATCAATATTTTTGATGTCGTCCGGAATCATACGACCTAGCTCGCTCTCCTTCATCTGCGTATAGAAGCCGACCACCATGGGCCTAATCCTCCGGGTCAGGACGAGATTGGAGAGAACGCTATCGAACGCATGGTCCAAATCAGTGGGGATTGCAAGTGACGCGACACATGCGTGTGGGAACAGGGTGCCTGCAAACATGAGGACTGCTTTGAAGTTCGAATTTTCGATATCGCGAACGGTTGTCTGAAAGTTGAGCAGAGCTAATTCATGGTACTTCTCAGCTTGGTACGAGTACTGCTGGGCTTCTTCCGGGCCTGAGATTCGACTCAGGTGTAACGCACTGAGTGAAAGAGCTGCTTGAAGAAGATAGGGATGGTCGAACGCGATCTTTATTAGAGTATTTGCATACACGTCTTCGGCGTCAGTATGCGCTGCAAGGCTTTTAGCTGTGACGGTCGTATAGTGACTACGCACGCGATCAGCTTGAAGTTCTTGATGCTCTCCGTATGCAGTAGACAGATTCTGGCGAACATTACGATTGTACAAGATCATGAAAGCAGAGCAAGGTACTCCAAGATCATCAAAACACAAATGAAGGGACGTACTGGAGCAGTCGTAGTTGGGGTATGTTCAGCGTCAGATCGGGTTGACTGGAAGCGCCATTGAGACTAATAGTTCCAAATTCTGGTAATGGTTGCTGGTCAAGATAATTGGTAGTGCCATGTCCGGATGATGGCGTAAAAGCTGGTGTTCCAACCGCTAAAGGCGACACGTTGGAAGCCTCACGACTCTCACGGCTTGTGGAAGGTCGGTATTCACACACAGTGCCTTGCTTCACGCAATTCGCGCAGTTGGGCTTTTGCTCATCGCACTTGAAAGATGGTCAGTCGCAAGTAGATTTCATGAATCGAATAAGAAAGCACACTTTGACATGGCGGCCTTTGCACGGTAAGCAGCCGTTTCGCGACTTTTTATGAGGCTTGCGAGTCTTAGCTCTATCCATGATGTGTTGTCGCTGTGACCATTATTGGAGGATTGTTTGGGGAAACGCGATGGCAGATTGGACATTCAAAAGCTTCTGGTGCGTGACAAAATCGGGGCTGGCTGGAACTTGCGCTAAAAAATGGTCTGTGCACCCGAAGCAGCCGCATGTAGACCGTCCGATACAAGCATCCCGAACACGGATACACGGCATGTCTGGATCAAGGAACAGTCAAAGCACTATATATGGTGGGAACTCATATATATAGAGCTGTACATGCATTCTTGTATTCATAGTCAACGTAAATGTCGTATCGAGAGCCTAAGTAGATGTCCACGTCCCACGCTGAGTCCAGCAGATTGTGTAACGCCAGTGTAAATGCTCGTCTCCATGCGATTATTCCTCATCGTCTTCTTCTTCATCTTCTTCTAGATCCGTCCGCTCGACAATCAGATTACCACTCCGTCCGATCCGCTCTTTGATCGTGCCACCATTCTTGAGCTCATACACCTCGCGCGGCATAGGACTAACAAGTTGGAACTTATACTCATGCTCAAAGTCTTTTGGCTCTTCCACTTTCTCCTGTACTGCTTCTCCAGATTGGAGGATATCGTAGCATTCGACGAACGCATAGAGTTCTTCGATGTGTGCATCTGCGGCGAATTTACGGACCACACGCTCTGCATTCGGCATGCGAAGACTGATGCGTACAATATCCTTTTCTTCAGCACCAGGCTCAGAGCGTATAGACGCAGCGCGCCAATTACGCCATTGAGCAAGGTTTTGTTCATATCGTTCGATAGCCTGTTCGCGTTCAAGCGCTTCTTTTTCTTCTCGGGCTTTGCGCTCTGCGTCCTCCTTCTTCTTGCGGGCCTTCTCTCGGTCTGCTGCGAGGGAGCGTTCATATGCGCTGTTTTGCTGTTCTCGAATGTTTCTTGTCGCTTGTTGTTCCGCGCGCTGACTGCGTACACGGTTAAGTGGCTCCGTGTGTTGCTGCATTGCTTGTCTCAACTTTGCGATGTACTGCTGTGGGGGCGTGGGACCGGCTACGCGCGCTGCAATGCCCATGGCTGTTGACGAGACTTGCGGTGTGTGCACGATAAGACCTGTAAAAGGGAATTTGGTGCACGACAAGGCGGCAGAAACTTGATATGCCTCCGAGTCTTGCACATTACCCGCCCAAAGTATGATGTTGTTCTCCGGGTTTCGTACAAACTCCACAACCTCTGGTGCGAGAAGAGTATCTCGTATGAAAGACGATGTCTCGTCATGCTCCGGGCTAACCAGCACGACCATCAAGAACTGGAGGTTCTTCTTCGCCAGATCAAAGGCTTGTGCGTATCCGCTCTCGAAAAACGGCAGGTTGTGGCTTCCATATTCCTCCTCAAACTCGCGGATGAACCGCGCCGCCGTGTCTCGTGGGTTCAAGGGTCGGCGTCCGCTTGCGCTGCGCTGGGAGGCGGGTGTGTTGATATTGCTAGCTGTAACCCTCCCCCACGCGCGGGGCAGGAAGGGGAAGATCCAGCCTAGTAAGCGGAAAGATTTGGCGAATAAAGAGTATACGAGCGAGAAGGGCGCGAAGAATATGGCAAGCACAAGTGGGACTTGCGTGCTGACTTGGCTTTCTGGCTGCGGGACCACTCTCGGCGCAGGTTCTATCCTCACTCTTCTTCCACTACTTGTTGATGATCGCGGTGAGCCAAAACCGTTTAACAATGTCTCTTGTCGGCGAATGTCTTGCGGCGGTGGTAGCTGTGCGGCGGCCGCAGCAGCAGCAACTGGGTCTTCGGTCGGTTCGCCGTCGAAAAAGCGAGTTACTGCTATGTTGACATTCCACTGCGCGCGTTGGAGTATCGGTATCGCATCAGAAGTTGCTTGGTCGGTAACGGCGGTGTATTGTTGAAGCGCGGCTTGCTGATCGGCTGTGAGAGATGCGATATCCACACCGGTATCCGCCATCTTGGCTTTTCAACCGGTCGAGTTCTTGATAGAGAGATTGAGTTGTGTAATTAGATCTTGACTTGTATCAGGGAAATATACCATCGGAAAGGACTGTGATATGAGATTGTGGTGTAGAGTGAAAGTGTTGGTGTACGTGTTGCCTGGCCTTTACGGCGATGATGTACTGTAGCGGTGGTCGGAGCTTCCGCTCGAACTAGCTACGGAACATAGATGAGGCTAGCTCTCAGCCTTTGTCACGCAACACTAACAATCCATGGGGTAGTTGGTGAAATTGCATAGTTGCAATACCCTCTCTTCCGATAACAATAGCATGGGCGGCGTGAGTTGCCATCCCGTGATGTTTCTGTTACGCAATGAATCTCCGGATGATGTTCTGAGAACTGCGCTGGCCAAGTCTGCCCGCCCGCCTGGTCACTTTTGCAGCAGCTAGCCACAGCTACACAACGGTGACCTAGAACATTTCAAAGGCATATTCTTACGCTTGCGCTCCTTTCATGATATTTCACTTCGAATGACATTGAGATTTATTTTGGGTAGGCTGGTTATTGGACGACGCTGGCTGACATTCCAAGGGCGCATCCCACACGAGAAAATCGCATACTAAAAGATGCCAATGAGATCCTTTGTGACATATAACCACCGACCAAGCTGGAACTCTTACACAGTATGGACCTAATAAGTATCATTGCCGGTGTGATAAGAGTAGGTTTAATACTCGGCCCCTCTATCTCAGACATTTTAATATCTCCGAACTATTTAGTTTTCTTCTACATCTCTGGCCCTTTACGATGCCGTAATAAAATGCAACAGGTATTCCAGTAGTCCTACAGCGAAAATGCTGTAATTCTTTCGATTTCGATCTCCCAAAAACTCGCGAGTCGTGACAAAGCCTCTCGACACAGCCTCTAACTATGTAATTTTAGAAGTAGCATCTTAGAGCCATGTTAAAAAGACCTAACGTCTACTTTGGGTGCAAAAACAAAAGAGTATCCGCATGTAGGGAATCCAACAAATATCATGATTTATTTTTTTGTGAGGTTTGCCCATTACCCGAATCGAACCGTACCGTTTCGGAAGTTAGTATGTAAGTCTCACATGCAGTTTGTACAGGGATAGAACTAACGAGTGATCTTCGCATTACAAGTGCGACGCCTTACCGCTTGCTATCAAGCATAAAGTCAGTGGATGTTTTCATAGGCAGTTTTCACATGAAAACTTACGCCAAACGGGCGCTAGTGCGCTATTATCAAAATTTCGCTTCGATATGTTTATATAGTTATTGATCCACATTGTTTCTGTGATCAAAAAGGTCGCGCTTCGGTCGTCCAGGAGGTGGATCAGTAGGAAAACTGCGAATAATTGCCATGCCCGCAAGTTGGTGCGGGGCAGAATCCTAACGGATGCTCTGTGCCAGAGGACTCCAAAGGAACTCATGACGATTGCCGAGCTTGATGTTCTTTCTGGTTGCACTGATTATGCCCAGGACAAACCCCCCTTCTGGCACCGGCCACGGATCCATCTATGTTCACCTCTAGACTTCTCGAGACCACATCTACAATGTCCCGAATTATCAACACAACACAACACCGCCAAGGAAGGTGAGAGCTCCCACCTCGCGTCCTGGCGCCACCCTTCCATATGTAGTTTCCGCAAGTAATCTTAATGGAAAAAACATGAGTGGATACAAATAATAAGTTCTTCCTCGTAGCAGGCGAATTTCGACGATTTCATACACATACACATATCGTTAACTAACGCTTTTAATTAATCTTCTTGGTGTTTTGTTAAATACGTCAAGGCTACATTTTGTTCCCGTTCTAGAACAAAGTAATGCACCTCATTGGCAGTATAATACTTCCATCCCCCCCTATCATATGTGTGATCCACTGCTGAGCTCGAAATGGTTTACAGACAGCTTCGGCGTATAATTTAAAGAGCGAACCACAGCAACCCATCCAACTTATTGGAGCATGAGGAGCGAGCAACTTCTCTCTTCCTTTGTCATGACACCCGGCACTAGAGTATATCGCTTGGGTGATGGTGGCAGAGGGCAAAGCTATACTTCTTGCTGCGGGACGAGTTGAAATGAGGATTATGACAGGCGGATGTGGACTCGTAGACTAACTTTAGTGTTTCCGATACCTGCCTGTGGATGGATGCAGCGAAAACTACAGAGTGAAGCAATGCTATATTCGAAGATATGTGGAATGTGTGTTCAGCTTGACGGAACACTACGTATATCTTCAAGCTGCATTGTAGTCACCTAGCTGTGGAGAATTAAGATCTTAGTATACCACTCTTGTGTACATAGAAATTGATGGCGACATGTCAGTTATCACTACTGGAGGGATAGGGTCAGAGGGTAACAATCATCACGTACACGTCTTGAAACCTGACTTTATTTTAGTTTGTTCATTCATTTTACCAGCATCAAAGCTGAGGGTATCTATCTCCGGCTGTTGAAAGGCCAGATCATTCTTTTGTCTTACGCCAGAAACACCGTCGCGATACCTCGACGATACCTATACTTAGCTGCGCACATGGATAATAGCCGCTAGGCATGGTAAGCACGAACCTCCCTGTGGTGGCATGCCCTCGTAGATTGTTGAAATACACGAGCTTCAGCGCTCACTCAGTATGAGGGCGCTTAGCTACTGTAAGTTTGCTTGGGCTGGGGGTACGAAGGGCCGAGCTCCTGGATGCTGAGCTTGGCAAGCCATTGACCCAGGTCGATAGCCTTCTCGAGCGGCTTTCCCTGGACGATACCAGCAACGAAACCTCCAGCGAACGCGTCACCGGCACCGTTGGTGTCGTTGATCTGCTCTTCCTTGATGGCGTGTACGGAAACCTCCTTGACATCAGCGTCGCCACCCTCCTTTGCGGTCACGGCAATGGTTGGGTCGGTGCCTTGGGTGAAGACAACAGTCCTAGGTCGCTTGCTGTTCTGCTTGGGTGTGCTGGCAATCTTCTTAGCAATCTCCTTGACGTCCTTGGTCTTCCAACCATGCGCCTCAGCGAACGCAGCGGCTTCGGTCTCGTTGCCGATGACGATGTCGACGTATGGGAGAATTTCGTCGAGAGGGTCCTTGAAGAACTGCGAGATGAAAGGCGCGGAAAGGTTGAGGATGAATTGCTAGAAAGTAATTAGCATGCTAGTCTTTCCCCAACACATGCAAGATCGTCGTACCTTGTCCTTGGCGGCCGCCTCCTCAGCCAGTGCTTTGATAGCTGGTACGCAGACGGTCAAGTGGAAGCCACCGACATAGAAGACCTTGGCATTCTCGACCTGCTTCCAGATACGCTCCTCCTTCAAGTGGTCGATCTTGTAGTTGTTCGCAGCAGCGAGGTCAGTGCAGAGGGAGCGGTTGTGGCCGGTAATGACAACACCGCAGCGACCAGTGGGAGTCTTCTCATCGTAGAGGTACTCGGTCTTGACACCAGCATCGGCGGAAATCTTCTCGAGAGTCTCACCGTACTTGTCCTTACCAATACAACCAATGTAGACGACCGAGTTAGGCTCAAGAATGTAAGCCGCACCGCGGGCAGTGTTTTGTGCCGCACCGCCAGCGATGAGGACAGCCTTGTAGTTCTGGATAAGGTCGTCGTACAGACCCATGTGCTTCTCTGGGTCGGCGAGGATAGCATCGTTGGCCTTCAAGCCATATTTGTCGAGAAGGGCCTGGTCACTGCTGGCTGTTAGCAGAAGCTCACGGTGGTGCTCGGCAGTTGTTGCAACACAGCCAAGGCATTGTGACCCTGACTAAAGGAAGATTGACTCACCCGACAGCCTGGATATCCAGAAGCGGGTTCTCGAGGCACAGTAGTTCGTAGTTTCCAGGCATTTCCGTTGTAGTTTGTGAAAAAGGACGTTGTTGGTGTCGTAATGGAGAGAAAGAGCTGAACGTGGGACAGGGTTTCGGTGAACGAGGGGCAGCAAGCTTCACGCTAAGACTTACGCCGACAGGCAGGCGTGGAGTCAAACAAGGCAGGTGTAGCCGAGTGAAGCATCTCCCTGAGTAGGCGAGGAAAGGCGACATGTTGGAAGACTACAGATGTGATGCAGAAGAGAGAGAAGCATACGCAAATTCTCCGTATGCTTCTGAAACGATCTTGCTCCCGAACGAGGCTTACGAGATATCAGGCCACTGCCTCCGTCTCTGGCAAAGTGTACTCAAAGTTTGTCGAGATTCGAGACGGCTGAACAGGAATGTCAATACCCAGCAATCTTCGCAAAACTCCTTATCATAAATCAGAAAACTAAAACTAAGCTTCCCAAGCTAGACGTGGAAAAATTGAGGCTCAACTCATCTTCAACCCAACGATTTAAAGCATTGGTATTTTCAGAAGATAAGCCGCACTTCAAGCCCGACATTAGCCTACTACCAATGAAGACGAACCCAAGCAAGAGTGCACATAATTCAGTCCGTAAAGCAAAATCGCCCCATCTAACTACTTTCCCTTGATATTCGACTGGGTGCCATAAACAACTTATGACATGTAAGGGAAAGCATTTTAGGAGCACTCATACAGCACCCGGGAGAGCATTTCGCGTTCACTTGCTCGGAGAGCATGCTCGAAACCCTCCCAGCAAGCTCTTCAGTTCGGGCATGACAGTCTTGTAGAAATCAGAACGGTAGTCTGGCGAACCGTATGTCTGACGACAGTAACGACTGGTGAGAAGACAGCATTCAGCAACCTGCTACGGCTGCGCTGTGGTCAAATCAACCGCCTTGGCCATTGGGAGGGGTGCGTCCCCAGGAGCTCTCGGCACCGTCACGGTAGGAGCTAAACAGGAGTGGACTAGCCATATTTGCCCCATTCGCGTATCCAAATTGGTGGTTGCTGTTGAAGTCGCTGCCATAGCTCGATCCCCAGTTCGAGGGGCTGCCGACCTGAGTCCCCCATGCAGCGCCACTACCAATACCACTAGGAGCCCTAGTGGCAATAGGAGTGCCATTCTCGGCGCTCAGAAGCGAGTTTGCTGAATCACCTCGCACATGACCTGACATCCTGGGTTTCGTACCATTCATGGGAGATCGACGGAGATCATTACCAAGACAGTTGGTGTTGAGCATCGAGGGAGATGCTGGACCAGGCGTGCGGTTCCAGATGGAGTTGGAGTTCCACTGACCATCTGGCACGGAAGGCAGATTCGGTGGCTGGCGAATAGAAGACGTAGAACCGGACCTACCCATCGGCGTGGAGAGCATCGCAGGCGTGGGAGCAGGAGACAAGGGCTTGTAGTTCCTAACTGAGTTGACCAAGTCGTTGATCGACAATGCTGCCGGCACAAATGTGTTGTCATTGACAACAGTGGTATCTTCGAAGGTCTGCTCTGGTGGTGTGGGCGGGATGTTCTCGTCTTCTTCAACTAAAGGGTCCAGTCCGGTCTCATCGCCTACCAGATCATCCACCATGTTGCGCATCGCATTGTCCTTGGCAAGAGTAGTGGATGCAGATTCCGAAGCTGCCGCAACAGAGTGCGACTTCTGGTCGTCTGGAATGGGCGCTTGCGTATGTTCGAATAGAGGTATATCGGTTGCCTGGACTGCAAGAGCGGGAGATCCATCAGGTCGATTTGTGGGACTCGCCAAAAGCTCCGATGGTAATCCCTCCTCCTGGTAGATGAATCGCGGGCCTGCCAAGTCTAGTGGAGCATCATCGTTCTGCGTGAGGAGCAAGCCATCGATGAGCAAATCCTTGACCCGCATGAGCATCTCCACGTTGGGGTGGTTGCGCTCCAGCTCAGTCCACTTCTGCTTCATTACATCTCCGTCATACCAGAGCTTCATGGTATCTGGGTGGATTAGCGGCTCAAAGCCAATCGTGTCCGTATCCTCCTCCAGCATGTAGTTTTCTTGTGGAAGTTGATCGACAGGAAAGCTCGAGGCCAAGAGAGACAATGTCGCAGCATAGGCTTTCCAGAGCTCTTGGACGTCGACAATATTCAGGGTATCAGCAATGTTAGCGTTGAGCACCTTCCAGTAGCGCGTGAACCAGGTGCTGTACAGACGAATTCCAGGGAGAATACGGCGCGCTACAGCTGTGATCTTGTCGGACAGGTGTGCGGCGCGATCGCCGTTCTGATGCTTCACGTCGTTGCCTTCGGACAATCGGTCCAGCTCCGGCTGTAGGACTTGTAGGAGAATAAAGAACGTCTTGACATTCAGTCGAAGGTAGTTGAAATATGTGCGCATGATGTTCGGGGGTGGATTCTCGCCTGTTGCTGTTAGCATAGTGAGCTTATGAAGGTCAAGTAACCTACTCTGCAACTGCACCGTCGCGAAGTATTCCGCCGACATGTTGATGAGAATGATTTTGGTCAAGATGGAGTCCAATGGGCGCTCTTTAAGCTCGATAGCCAACTGGCTGAGCACTTCACCCTCCAACTCATCATGGGCAGCGAATTCCTCGCCCTTGTAGAGCTTGCTATGTAGTCTGATGAACCAAGCAATCAAGGCTCGACCAGTATTACCGTCGGCTGACTTGTGGTTGTTGATGAGCTGCCCATTGTCCCATGCAGTAATGACGCGCTTGAACTCGGTCGCCAGATTGGCCTTGGCAGACGGGTATGGTTCTTTGCTTGCTAGTGACCGATAGAGGTGATATACGCAGCGGAAGTGATCGCCGTCTTCGCGTGCGATTACTGCAAGCTGATTCGGCGCATGTCCGGAATCTGGGTATATCTCTGCGGCCAGGTCATAGTAGCCTTTGGCGGGGCCCCAGTTGCGGTCCTTGTTCTTCTCGACGAGTTCGGTTTCGCGGTAGCGGGAAAGGTCGCCGAGTTGGATGAGCGTCTGGTGGCAAGAGATGAGGACCTGGATTTTGAGGGTCGCGGGGATGCGCTGGCGCGGGGAGGACTTGGAGGCTGCTCTGCAATCAGCGATGTCGCGTGGAGCGGGCCGGGCGTGCTTACTATCATCCTTCCATTTCTGGGCGATTTTGCGCAGCTCTGGGATGCCGTCAAATTGAGTGTCGAGGTTCAGTATATACTGGCGGTAGAAGCGCTGGCTGGCCTTGATGAACTGGAGATAAGTCTTTTGAAACTTTCGGATCTCGACGACATGGTCCTTGGAGCGCTTGAGCTGTCTATGAATTAGCGTTATCTCGCGCCCTTTTTATCCGAGCGACGCACGAGTTTGTGTTCCTGCCTGAATCTGGTGTTGACCTTCAGATGCGCATTCCATAGCGTCGTCTGGAGTTCATGTGCCGATGCGTACTCGAAGTTGGAGAAGATGAGGGCTTCGCAGGCGGCGCGGTACCTATCGACTATTAGTTGTCGCCAGCTTGAAGTGGCAATGGTGCCTACTCTTGCAACACCGCAGCTAACTCGGCGCACGAAGAACCGCCATCGGCGCGCTTATAAAGCTCCTTCTCAATCGCCTTCGCCCGCCTACGCTTTATTAGCACCCGGCAGTCATTATCGTTGTGACGCCACGACGCACCTGTCAAGTTGTTCAGTGTTCGCAGCCATGCCTTCCATGTGCAGGAGCCGGCGACGTTCATATGTGACCCCACGGTCGGCGGGCAGGTCAGACAAAGGCACGGAGCAGGCGGCGGACGTTGTGGCTGGCTTGCTCCATTTATGGTGAAGTTGTATGCCCTGCGTATAGGACAATCAGCGATCGGGAGGGTCTCGGAGGCAAACAGCGCCCAAGACACGGATATATGGCGTCAGAGTGGGAGGCGATGGCCGTGGTGTGAGGTGAGAGAAAGTAAGGATGGCTGATGAGTCGCGAACTAGGTAGCGGGCAGCAGCAGTCTCGGAGCTAAAGGTACCACGGCTCGGCCTATCTTGCTACCAAACCTCACTCTTCCACCACACAGCCAACATCAAACTGAAACAGCCCTGCGAGACAGCACTCTCACCGGCAAAAGGTACTACCCATTTCATCTAAGCCTTGTCACAGTCACAATCAGCCCCAACCAACATACAATGGGGATCAAGCGCTCACACGGCGATTCCTCGTCATCAGACAGCACACCGTGTTCGCGTGAGACGTCTGTCGATATCAAGATTGTCCACTTAGATACCGAATCTGCCATCTCTGACGAACCCACCATCATGAAGTGCGCACTACCTCCGCACGAACCGCTTGCTTTCAACTCTATTGAAGATCACGATGTGCACTACCAGCAGGTTCACATGAACCGATGCAGCGAATGTCACAAGAACTTCCCAGACCAGCACTATTTGCATCTGCACATTGCAGAATATCACGACCCTATTAATGCTGCTAAGCGAGAGCAAGGAGAGAAAACGGTAGGTCATTTCGTTGAATCCTTTGTCACGTGTTTACCCTATCCCCATCATGGAGTGGTTCCTTTCTCTCGGCGCGTTCATCCATGACTTGGAGCGGGATTGGTGAGGTATGCGGGGTACGAGTGCCTTCACAAGTATACTGCAGCTAATGACTCATAGTATGCATGTCTTCTACCAGACTGTGACCGCCTGTGCAGCACGCCACAAAAGCGTCGCCTGCACTGCATAGACAAGCACCAGTTTCCCCGCGACTACGACTTCATTGTTGTGAAGGACGGCATCGACCGTCGAAGCAGCATGCTGATACCTGCTCACCGACGGAGGAGCTCAACGATGAGCTCATCCAGCGGCGCTACCGGGAGGCGGAGAGGTGAGTCCAATGCAAGCACAGGAGGTGCTACTATGGAGATGGGCCCGGAAGAAGTTCGGGATGAAGGAGAAGCACGTCGCTACCCCGCCAGGCTTCGCGGGCGTGGGGGATTTGGCGGTCGTGGACTCGGACGTGAAGAGGCAGCAGCAGTCACTGCCACAAAGCCGGCTACCGCTACCCCGTCGGCCGACCCCATGGACAGTCTAACATCCAGCATGTCTTCACTCAAATTCATCCCTCACAGTGTCCGGGTAGCGCGTGGAAGGGGCAGGGGAAGAGGCGCCTGAGACACCAGGTCCCCGAACGAAAGAAATGAGTTCGACGACCATTGATGACTTTGCATGCACAATCCTGTGATGTCGCTTTTCTCTAAATCCTCGTTGAGCCATGTTACCTTGTATCCTTCCTTCCCATATCTGTCCGTCGCCACGTGGGTAGGGTTATAACAACAATTCACTGGCGCCAACCTAATCACAACACCACGGGTCTTCCTTGGTGACCCGCCATTGTTATTGATCGCGACAACAAGGTGTGTATAGCAATCCCGATACTTCCAAGCCAATGGCTGACAGCAAATTTGGCCGTGGTTCCTTCATACGAAACGCGCTCCCCGGCAAGGCGATGGTGCATTTCATCCGGCTGCATCACGCGCTGTGCATCTTCGTAGCTCTTTTTGATCGTCTGAAGTTACTCCAGCTGCTGAGAGTGGAGCCTACAATCGTTTGTTGCCATGTGTTCTTGATACGCGTGATCCTCCCTTCATCACAACAACCGCTCGACCGCCGCTTGCGCGCAATCACCATAAGCGTCCGAACGCCATCCAGACTTGTAGCCGCTATGAAGCCGTTGGCTGTCGCTCGCTGCGCGGTCGCAAGCGAATACCTGCGCCGAAGGAAACACCAGTTCTACGATGCTACCAATCGCCCTCGCCCAGAGCACCACGTCGAGCTTTTAGGTGTCACATTTGAGAGCATGCCAATCAAGGAATCACGAACAGACCAGATATTAATTGACAGTTCAGACCCATCCACCTTGTCTGTTGCAAAAGAGGATTGGCGCGCAGAGACGATTGGGACGAGGACTGTCACTTTGGATAAGATCAGTACAGCAACAAGTAGGTCAGAGTCGCGTGAAGATTTGATAAAAAGTCTTGAGACGGAAGCTGATATAGTGATATGATAGTGTGTCACCGCAACTCCAGCCTTTGGAAGCCGACACCAACGCGCGAACGTATTAGCAGTGCTGTTCTGGTGGCTTTACAGCTCAACGCAAATAAATGCGCCCCTATCTCACCAAAAACAGCAGAGCCAGACGACAAAGATGCATATCTTGTAGAGCCGCTTGTGCAGGAACGTGACACTGTAACAGAAGTGTCGCCAGACTTGACCAACCACGAATACCAGGTCATGACCGCTCTCCGCTTCCCTCCCACTGAAGATGACTGTGCATCCAGGATTACAGTTCCATCATCGCATCCCGAAGAAGCGAGCGAGACAGCATCGCCAATCTCGGATACCACACTATTCGAAGACGCACCCGTATGCCAGGTCAGCCTATTAAGATGCGATGAAGACACTCGTGCTTACATAGCTTACAACGACACCATGAGAAAAGAAATGCCAGCCACACATGCCCCACAGGCCAAGGAGTACGAAACGACCCCCGTGGTGAGGCGGCACGTCCGACACCGCCGGTACGTCTCGTACGATTTACCCTTTGACGTCGCCGAAACACCTTCAACTCCATTGCGATCGAGAGCGAAAACGAACGATGGTCTGCTCTTGTTGAGGACAAACCCATCCAGAGAGCCCACAACCAATTTTTCTAAGAGTAGGCCCGGTCATAGGATCTCTCTAAATCTTCCGGTCAACGCGCGTACAAATCAGCTTGACGGCGCTCAGCGACTTCAACAGCCTGATAATAGAGTGTGGACTGAGCCGCCAGCCTATATCAAATTTGCACAGCATACTACGACAGCAGACGTATGGACTTCCGAAGAGCGGGACCTAGAGTATAAGCACCGGCATACTTTTATAGGAACCGGCTCACTGGACGACTTCTTAGAAATTTTAGACATCTCCGCAGTACATACCACTAGCAAAAGCGCGGTCGCTCGAGCGTTCGTGCAGCTAGCATCAGCCGAGCAACTCTACGCTAGGCAGTGCTCCACAGGGAAAAATGGGTGGGACCTTGTCACACGAACAACGCTGAATGTCATGGACGTTACTAGCGTCGATTATGTTGTACAGTTGCAAGTCAAACTGGGCTCCATACCACTGCGACAGTTTCTAGATTTGATACCTTTCAATGAAGTCGATGAGATAGCGGCAATGCATGTCGTTGAGGCCTTTTCCGTTGCTAGCCACATGGATGCGACAGCGGGTGTAAGTACACGAAGCAAGGCGAGAGCTTTCAGGAGTTGGTTAGTCGAGCAGATGAAGACGGATGCAGATCTTTGAATGCTTTCGAGATGGTGCAGGACGAGGTGCTCCATCGATGCTCAAGGATATGGTTTCGACCCTGTATCGACCGCGCAAGGAAGGATTGGAGGTAAACGCGCTTTTCCTTACTATACCCAGTCATCCTCTTAGTATCAATACCCCCAGTTTCACGAATGTATCTTCCTACACGTACTCCAGCTCTCTCCCTTTTTGAAAGCAATTTTATCGTAACGGTGACCTGGCTGTGATTTCTTAATCCCTTGAGTGGACCCCGTTCTCCCAGTATCGTAAGGCACGTCTTTTCTCCTTTCACTGGCTCCCATGTCTTGGCACCTACACTTTTGCATCAGCCCCATTCCTCTCTCTCTAGTTTTTCTTCGTCTTCTTCTTTTCCCCACGCCTACGCCTTACTTCTAGCTCCGACTGCCCCCCACACCTGGTTATTTTACACTCAATCCAATCCCCAAAGGCTCCATCTGTTGCGTCAATACCGGTTCCTACCCTTTCGCAACTTTCACTGAATGTCCGTGCTTCCACATCCACCCCGGCTCGATAAGTTTCTTTGCTGCTCATCTCCTTTCTTACTCTTTCTCAACACATAGGCTGCGATCAAATTGCTCACTGAACAAAGATGACCAGCATTACGATGACGAACCGGTCACTCTTGTTATCCAATGTCTTGGCTGGAGACGTGAAGTCTAATAACCTGCGTAATAACAAGAAGAGCGCATCGGCATTTCTCGAGGACGTCGCTCTTGAAATCGTGCTCACCGAATATGGTCGTAACATCCAGCACTGTGCTGGATTCTACAACATATTCTTCCTCTTCTTCGATTGATTACACTGACAAGAGTCAAAACCGACTGCCTGTAGACCCCTTTCTACTCAATGGCTCGACGTATCGTTTGTTGGGGAACAAAGAAGAGTACGATTACATCGACCTCCTTAATGGACAACGATGATGATTACCCTGCGACTATTGACACTGGAGCACTTGAGTGCATCGAAGAGCCCATCGAGATCTCCGCTGTGAATGCCGTAGAGAAGGTAGCCGCAGTCGTAAAGAAGGACCAAAAGAAGGAGACAACACTCCGTCCGAAAGAAGACCACAATATGCGAGCCCGGCGCGTCTACAATGATCCTAAGCTGAAGCGCTAGTTGGAGTTGAAGGCCACGGTCGAGACAGTCGCGACGCGCGATCTACCTGCCCACGCCTCCACCGCTCAATGACACTTCTGGAACGCCGTCTTCTTAGACATTCTCTCATCGTTGCCGGCACCTAAGCGCGTGGCTTGACTCCTTGCCTTAGAGGCCTGAGATATCACCGATGAAACTCCAGAGCCATGGTCTGAGAGGTGGCAGACATACCAGTAGCCAGCATTGAAAAATTGAGAAGGTCGCTCACCTTTCAGATCATCCAGACATATGCAAGGTTATGTTCCAATTGGCACCCACGAAGAAACGGCACTCGAAGGGTGGCGCAGAAGCATTGGCTCCTGCAATATGGAAGCCCGATACTGGCCCATCAACGGTTTCCCCTCCACACAGCCAAGATTATCGACCATTATACCCTGACGTTGTGTACGCAACGCTCAACTCGGCCTTGCTTAGATCTAAAGTTGACGGACATTAGCACCAACGAGCTGGGTAAAACTACGCCGTTCAATGTGAGCGAGCTTTGACGGTGCGCCCGCTTTCGGGGAGCGGGAAGAGTTCATGATGAGCGGGATCATGGAACAGTAACTTCAAACTCCCATAGAGGGAATTGTGCCGACGAGATCGAAGAACACGAAGAAGGAGATGACCAGCTGAGGCACAAAGAGCTCCACGCCCACCCACTATATGCGCACTTCAAGGCGTGCAACATCCGCATCGCCCTCCGCGATATGGTGTAGCCAAATGGGCGGCAAAACTTGGGTCTTCGCTACATTCTTCGGTTTCTTCTCAACGGTCCACTGTATATCTCCAAACAATGACAAGGATAGTCTCCCTGGGGCCGGACTGTCACATTACATCACAAACGGTTTGGCTGCTTTTGCCCGAAACGCAGCAACAATATAAGAGTCCCCGAGTTGGCCAGGTATCTGCCCATCGCGTGTCGATGACGATGAGAGTTTGTGTAATTGGTTTTGATGGAATGTATTGGGACTTAGCTGACGACAGTTCGTCGGCAGGTACACAACTGTACACGCAGTAGAGTATATAGGAAAAGGAATAGAATTGTGAAAAACCAACTTTCTGATTTCTCAATATGCTAGGGTGAGATGACTAGGGATTTGACACTAGTGGGATAATTTCCCCGCATTCATAATGCCACACTAGATCGTGCATTACCCAGATCCTTCGGCCATGAACGATGTAGTATTATTGCATAGAAAAGAATCATCTCTTGTCTTTTGTGCTGGCATGAACGTTTCGCGTTTCGGGGCCCGGTGGCGCCACGACCCTAGCAATACGTCCCACCCGAGCCGGGCCGCGCGACTCCAATGGCGTGTAGCGAAGCGCATCTGATCTTCCCCACATCATCCACGATGCAGGGACAGATGCGATTTCTTTGATCGCAGTACAGACTGTGCAGCCATCCGGACATGGCGGAAGACGTGTCAGTGTTGTGCTGAGCTAAGCCCTCGGCGCCCAAGACATTTCCAAGCAGCGCCAATGTCATCGTCAAACTTGGCGACTTGCATTACGCAAACCACCCCCTTTGTGCAATGTCAAACGGAAACCGCACGCATTTATGATAGGAGATGGCATCCATGGCCTAAATAGATCGCCAAGCCTGTCTGGGTTTCGTGATCATTTAAACGATCCAACTCTAGCCTTGTCGCGACAAGGAAGGATGACATCCAAGCGTGGCACTGTCGCCCAGCTACTGCTGCAGCTCAGCGCCGTTACTTGGCTCAAGGCGGAAGGGGTTTCATAACATCACGACTCGCGCCCCCGGAATGTTGCTCTCCTGGACTTTTCTCTTTTCTTCGCGGTCCTCCTACCAACCTCAGGCTCCACTACGTCGCTCGCTGTGTAGTGCCTCAGGCACCCTCGTTTACCCACGCACGCCGAGAACCGAATACCTTGCTTTCTATTGATACCCCGGAGATCCCGCAATGAGACCTTCGAACCTTGTTTTTGCGGCGGTTGGCCTGTTGTCGCAAACTGCCACCTCTCAGCTGGAGTTCAACGTCGACGATCCGGGTGTGTACACTGCGAGCGTTTTCGAACTCCGCTAACGTAGTCAGCCTCTATTAAGGAAGCTACCAAAGTCGTCGCGGCAGGCCTACGAGAATGGTACACTGGTGATCGACCTGGCGATGTACCTGGAAACTTGCCGGATCCTTACTACTGGTGGCTATGCGGAGCCATGTTTGGTTCCTTCATCGACTACTGGTACTACACCGGCGACGATCAATACAATGAAATCACAAGGCAAGCAATGGTGCATCAGATCGGCAACCCCAAAGCTTTCATGCCGGTTAACCAAACGAGCACACTGGGAAATGACGATCAAGCTTTTTGGGGGATGACCGCCATGTCAGCTGCGGAAAACAAGCTTCCAGATGTCGAGGGCGAGATGTCGTGGTTGTCACTCGCCATTGCGGTTTTCAACACACAGATACCGCGTTGGAATACTAAGACATGTGGCGGTGGACTGAACTGGCAAATTTTTCCATTCAACAATGGATTCGACTACAAGAACACAATCTCAAATGGAGCCTTTTTCAACATTGCGGCAAGATTGGCGAAGTACACAGGCAACACGACATATGTCGAGTGGGCGGAGAAGGCATGGGATTGGCAGTTAGCTGTCGGTCTTGTTAGCCCAGATTACCACTTCTACGGTAAGAACGCCTGCGCAAGAACTATAGGTGATACATGTACTGACTTCGTATATTATGGTTACAGACGGAACCAGCGAGAGGCAGAACTGCACAGAAAAGAACCACATCCAATGGACCTACAATGCCGGAATTCACATGTCTGGTGCCGCAGCGTTATGGAACATGTCCGAAGCGAAGGGTGACGCGGTAAGGCTAACTACACCTACCCAAATTCAAATTCAAATCTAACGCAACGAAGGAATCGGCAGCTATGTGGCGAGAGCGCCTAAGTGGCATCATCAACGGAACCGGTGTCTTCTTCAGCGCTGAAGGCGCCCCAGACGTCATGATCGAAATGGCCTGCGAACGCAACGGCCTATGCGACCACGATCAACGATCCTTCAAAGCCTATCTCAGCCGCTGGATGGGTTACACGATCTTAAGCGCTCCCTGGACCCGCGACAGTATCATGCCAAAACTCCGTACTTCCGCCGCCGCCGCCGCCAAACAGTGTAATCCTGGAAAAGGTGGATGTGGCCTCCGATGGTGGCAAGGCGGCGTGAATGATGGAGAGGTGGGCGTTGGAGAGCAAATGTCTGCATTAGAGGTCATGCAGAACTTACTTGTCGATCAAGTTTCTGGACCTGTAGGATTGGATACGGGAGGAATCAGTGAGAACGATCCTACTGCGGGTAGTGATGGGACAAACGTGCAGGTTCAGCACGACACTATTTCGACGGGGGATAAGGCTGGCGCAGCGATTCTTACGTTAGCGGTATTTGCCGTCTTTGTGGGTGGAGGCGGTTGGCTTATTATGAGCGAGTAGCTGCATTGCATTTCAAAGTACTTTTTTTAGTTCATTCTACTGCTCGAACAGTGAAGTTGATATCAGTGTTATACGGAGGGTTCCATTACTCATAAAGAGTCTCAGTGCAGCCGTGCGCTGCAGTTCTCTAGTAGTATTGTGATCACAAAATGCATCCTGATTTCTCTGGCTCACAGATCATGATCGTTGTGCATTTGTAATGCTCCAATTGCTAAGAGTATACACTGCGGCAAATGAGAGAACCCATCATGACATGAGCTTGCAGATCATATCCTGAAAGAGGCAATATGTGGATTGCCTAACCTAAAACTTAGTGCACGGGTACTGCACCTCTCGCAGTAAGCATTTGTAAGCTCTATGATTGCACCTCCGACATCACAACAATATACAACTCCACTGCCAACGCATCTGCTCTCGAACGATCAAGGGAGATCTAGTCGACCATATAATCGCAATCCCAAATAGCACCAGAGTATTCGCAAGCATGACGTCAACTAAACCCTTCAGCACCCCGCCAGCAGGTGCGCAACAGCAACCCACATTCTTCGAGTTGCATGTTGAGGAACAGAAACTGCAGGACTTCAAAACTCTACTGAAACTGAGTCCAGTCGCGAAAGAGACATACGAGAACAAGCAAAATGAGGGAAGTCATGGCAAGTTTGGAGTTAGCCGGCAATGGATCATTGATGCAAAGAAGGAATGGATTGAGAAGTTCGACTGGTATGTGTACTCCACGATAAGTCAAAAATAAGAATACACTGACATGCTACAGGCGCAAAGAAGAAGACCGCATAAATTCTTTCCCCAACTTCAAGACCACCATCAAAGACGACGTTGGCAGCAGCTACGACATTCACTTCGCTGCGTTGTTCTCCAACAAACCAGATGCTATTCCCATTGCCTTCTTTCATGGCTGGCCCGGCTCGTTCTTAGAGTTCCTGCCTCTCATGGATCTCTTGCGCCAGAAGTACACGCCAGATACCCTCCCTTACCACATCATTGTACCGTCTCTTCCTGGCTTTGCCTTGTCGTCCGACCCTCCGGTACACAAAGACTGGAAAGCCGCGGACACTTCCCGTATCATGCACAAGCTCCTTCTTTCTCTCGGGTTCGGCGCATCAGGATACTTAGTCCAGGGCGGTGATATCGGCAGTTTCATCTCGCGGGAAATAGCAGCTACGTACGCTGAGTGCAAAGGCATGCATCTCAACTTTTGGTACACCAATGACATTCAATCTTATTCTTCGCCGGAAGACAACCTTAGTGAAGCGGAGAAGAAAGGTCTCAAGAGGATGACCGAGTTCAAGGAAGTAGGCAGCGCCTATGCAATTGAGCACGGCACCAAACCTTCCACCATAGGTCTCGTGCTTTCCAGCTCTCCCATTGCACAATTAGCTTGGATTGGTGAGAAGTTCCTCGCGTGGTCTGATCCATCCACTACGCCTTCCCTCAACACCATCTTGTCTGACATCACCCTGTACTGGCTTACCGGCTGCTACCCAACGTCAATCTATACATATAGGGAGACCTGGGACACAAAGTATTTTCATAAGCCGACAGGATACAGCTGGTTTCCAAATGAACTTGCGCCGATTCCGAAGGCTTGGGCGGAGAAGACGGCGAAGATAGTTTCCTTCAAGGCGCACGAAACTGGTGGGCATTTTGCGGCCTTGGAGAGGCCGGAGACGCTTTGGGCTGATGTTGAGGAGTGGATCAAGATTGCTTGGAAATGAAGTTGTTGTGGCAGTGAGGTCAACAGTTGTCATTGGAAAGTTGGAATGATGATTCGCAAGCATGATTCAACAATTTCAGCTTGAATTCGTGTCAAGAAGGTCAAGAAGTAGGAGATTTAACGACAAGCTGATGATTGCGGTTCCTCATGTCGCTCATCTACGGCCGACACTGTGGAATCATGCCTAATTTTCGGCGTAGTACGAATTGCATCTAGTTAAGAGCCTTTACGTTGACGTGTTGTCTGTTAGAAGTCCAGACTTGAGCTGTGATGCTGATCAGACAGTCAAGTTTGGGACCGATTGAGGACTTATCGACTCGATCGTAAGCGGCTACTGAGGATGACGGTGGTACGATCAGGACGGTGGTACGATCGCTTTTGAACACCAAAACTACTCTATAATTTAAGTATATCAAGGCTATTAACTTTTGAACTAATACATACTTTTAAAAGTATGTAATACTAAATTTACTTAGAATTTTAAGCTCTATGAGTCTAGAATTCCAGTTTTCTTTATCTGATTAATTTAGATTATTTTTCAAAAAAAGTTTTAAAATAAATACTTCTTTTATATTCATACTAATGTTATGTAGTAAACTGTTTGTTTCTCTTCATCATTAGCATTTGAGTTATTTTTTAAATATGTTAACTATATAAAAAGTTATTAAGAGTTTTATTTATTTCAAAACCTTGAAAGGCTTTTACTTTACATAACCTTTTAATTAGAAAAGCGATCGTACTACTGTCCTGATCGTACCACCGTCATCCTTAGTAGGTACCGAGGTAGACGGGCCAACGAGCCAGCACTACCCAACGAGCCACCTAAACATCAAAACAGCTCTACAACTTAAGGCTGTAAATCGTTACACAAAAGCTACTATTGCAAAATATTTTGGTAGTAAGATTAATAGAGCTTAACTTAAATGTTTAGCTATAGAAATTAAGTTAGAGTTTTAATTACGCGCCTTATACGCAAGGTAGTTTAGTAAGTTTTTTGACTCTAATTTCACTTAGTGTATATAAAGATCGTCCTAAGAGGATATAAGAGTTGGTTCTTAGGGAATAAGTGAGTGCGATGGACGGGGTAGTGTAATAGCACAAATAGTAGATTAATATAATATCACAAGGGGTTAAAAATAAAGTATAATTCTTGGATTAAATACTAGAGTTTTGTATAAAGTTAAACACAATAAGCTATAAAAGCATATTGTCTATTACTATATACTAGGCGATAGCTTTAATAGTCGTAATCGCTCCTAGCGATAGTGTGCGTAACCTCCTATTAATAGTCCTTAGTGTATTGATTGGTTACGTAACTACCCGCTGTAGTGTCCTTGTAGGTTAGCCGTTTAGTTTCTTATTAGTTAGTTGTGGTAGTTCTCTGTAAGACCTAGGTTTATAACTAGATTATAACACTATCTTCTCTCTCTTAAGATCTATCCTTAGATTTAGGCTGGTAAATGGGTCGTGGGTACCCACGCGTGGGTATAGGTTGGGTTGGGGTCGCACGGACTAGTAGTTAAGGTTGTAGTTAGATTACATAAACTAGTAGTTGTAGTTATAGTTAAGTTGCATAGACTAGTAGTTGTAGTTATAGTTAGGTTGCACAGACTAGTAGTTAAAATTGTAGTTAAGTTGTATAAACTAGTAGTTGTAGTTAGGTTAAAGTTAGGTTATAGTATTTATTACTAGTTATTTATTGTTAGAGTATTAACACTCGGTTGACACACGGATCACCCTGTTGATCAGGTGATCCTAGTACGCTGAACACGTGACGGCCCTGCTAGCGTCTATATAAACAGGCTAGATCGTCTTATGTTTCTTAAGTAGTTATTAGACACTTTGTTATGGCACTTAGTTAATCAATACACTCACTTTCTACTTAGGTAATTAAACAATTGCTCCTTCTTAGCTCCTATAGTTATAAGCCTAGCTACTTAATTGTAGTTTCAATTCCTACTGCGCAATTAGTAAGCTAGAAACTTAACTAATTAATTATTACTTTACTCTCCTCTATTTTTCTTCTATAGCACAGCTATGTCACGGATAGTTGCGTGTTGGCTGGATCCGCTAAACTCGCTTATCGTTAGCTTGCCCACCTGCAATTGTGCTTATAAGGGGCTCCTCACCTACAAGAATACCTGCAGGTATTATTACTTAAAATATACACATGTTACTATTTAGAGCTATTTCTTACTATCTTTTATAGTGTAAAGTAAGTACTATTGCCTAAAGCCACCCTTTACAGAATAATACCTCCTTCTATAAGCTAATAGTCTAGAGATAGCTCCCTTAACGCGATCTAATACTTAAAGTAATTAAAGAAGCTAAAGCCCTACTATATTTAAACTCTCTAATCCCCCTTAAACTTTATTAAGGCCTACTACACTTAAGGAGCCTAGAGAGCGCACCTAAAGCGCACCTGTAATACTTAAGAAGCGTATTAACGCTATAAAAAAGTAATATAATAAACTTTAATTTTTGTAACAATTATAAAAGTTAGAAAAAAAAGTAGTATAACTAGAAGAAGTTAAGTAAAAAAGAATTCTAAGTATACTAGTACTACTAACTATATTATCCTACGCGTAAAACGTACTTAAAGTAATACTTACTATATATATATAACGCGCACTAAAACTTAAAGACTTAGCTAAATACTAAAGTAAAACCTTTAAAAATATTATAAGTTTACTTATTCTTATAAAGTAGTATTCTAGCTACTACTATAAAAATTTAAAAATAATAATAATAAAGTAATTTAAGTAATATAGTATCTTAAAGTAGACTTTTAAAAGCTTTAGTATATTTACTATAAGTATTTTTTTAAAGTAAAAAAAAAAGTGCTAACTTAAAACTACTTTAAGTAATATATATTTAACTTATTTTTAGACTTTATTAACTATAGCTTTAAAGTAGTAACTACGCATACACACGCTATATAGTAAAAAAACTAAACTATTTAATTATTTATAACTTATCTTAATATTCTTAAAAATTAACTCTTAACATATACTAAGGTATAAAAAGTCTAGCACCTTTTTATAAAACTAAAGCTTAAATTATAGTATATAATTACTAATTACTATTAAATTCTTATAACTAAAGAAAACTTTATTATACTTAAATTTATACTTAAGTAAAATTTACGCAAAGCACTTATTACATATAATTTACTTTACTAAAGCACTTTTATAAAGAATTTTTTTTTTTTTATAGCTACTATACTAGACGCACTTAAGAAGTATAAAAATAGTAATAATATTATATACTTTAAGTACTAGAAGAAAAAACATTACGCTAATAAGTGCTAAAGTAGCAACTTTAACAAAGTCCAAATTAATATAAACTAAATAAAAAAAAGTTAAGTTTTATTATAAACTTAAAGTTAGTAAGGTGCGTATTAATAAATATTTTACTAGAAGTATAGTGTATGTGTTACGCACGTTTAATAACTAAAGTAAAAAAAAACTTTAAGTTATTTTAAATTTATAAGTAGATATTAGCCTTATTAGTAAAAAAATAGCTATAAAAATAAATTTAAAACCTATTTAAAATATAAAACTTTTCTATTTAAGTTAAATTAGACTTTAAAAGTGAAACACATACATAGTATATAAGCTTTAGCTATACTTAATAAATAATAATAGTATAGAGTGTATTACAAAAGTTACTGCATATAAAGTAAATAAAAAAAGAGTACTACTACTACTTAGTAACTCTTTCTTAAGCTCAAAAGGCATTTATATTAACTATAGAAAGTAGATATAGCATTAAAAATATATAAAAGTAAATATTAACTTAGTAGCTACTAAAGTATTTTTAAAAAATACAAGACTTATAAATTTAAAAACTTACTTTCTAAAAGTACTTTAAAGTAATAGCGTAAGTATTAAGCTTAAACTATATATACTAAATATATTAATAGTGCAAGTGCAGCGTACACTTAATATATTATAAGATTATGCTAATATCTTTAATAACAAAGCTACTAAAACTTTTTTATAGCTAAAAAGCTTAAATTACGTAATTTTTATTTAATAAAGCAAAAAACCTCTTTATAAGCCTTTTTATACTTTTTTTTTTATAAGCTTTAAGTACTATGTAAATATATTAAGAAAGTATAATAAAAAAAATTTGCTATAGTACTAGCCTTATAGGCGCACTAATACTATTTATACTAAAGAAAGATAGAACTTTTTACCTTTATATAAATTATTAAGGCCTTAACACTATTATAATAAAAAATTATTACCTACTCTCTTTAATTAAAGAGACACTAAACTACCTATTAGGCGTACGCTACTATACAATATTAGATCTTAAAGACGCCTATGTTAAGACCTAGAACTAGGACTCGTGGAGAAGTCTTCACGAAGACGTCGGCATTTCTAGACTATAGCCCGACGAGCAGCCAGCAGTCACGTGATTGCTTAGTGCTTAGTGCTCTTAGCACAACTAAGCAACACTAATTACACTACAAGACTACTTAGTGCTTAGTGCTTTTAGCACAACTAAGTATACTAATTACAGCATACACTTATTAGTATATAGCAGTAGGTATTAAGCCTTTATAGCTTAGTGTGTTTAACTTTAAGTGTAATCTAAGAATTACTTAATTTTTAACCTCTTTGTGTTATTTATATTGTTCTACTAAACGTGCTAACACACTCTTGTGCTATTACATTAATTTACTAATTATACTAGTACAAACCTTTTGTCTATTGCACTTACTTATTCTAAAAGAACTAACATTAATTATTTATAGACAATTTTTACACTTTAAACACTTTTAAAATAAGTAATACTACTATAAACACTTTTACTAATTCTTAAACTACAAGAATAACTACGCGTGCTAATAAGCTTAAAACTTATTATAGTAACTATAATAAGCTTAAAGTATAGCTACTCTAAGTTAACAAATACTTTTACATTAAAAAAACTAAAATTAATAACAATAATATAGTTATATAGGCCTTTATATTCTTATAAGAAGCTACTAAAAAATAAGCTAACTTTATTTTACGCTAATATATGAACAACACTATTAATAACAACATTAATAAAGAACTTATTAAAGACTAAAATAACTTTAAAATAGAAATAAGAAAAATATTTTTACTTTTTAAGAAATCTATAGTAGTAGAACAAAAGATTTAAAAGTTGTAATAAACTTGCTCTATAGCTAATTATATAATAGAGTTTTAACAGTACTAAATAGTTATTAAATAAAATAACAACGCTTTAATATAGATATACTAACAAAGTCTTAAACTAGCTATATATATAGAACTTATGCAAAGCAGAGCTACCTTTAACATGCTTAACAAACTTATAGCTAAAGCTATTTAAGTAAATAACAACTTTTATAAGCTTAAGCTAGAAGAATAACTATTTTTATAAAGAAATTACACACCTAGAAATATAAATACTTAACTATATTAAACTTATTAATAACTATACTCTAACTAAAGTTAATAGCAAAGCTATACTCCTAAGACTCTAAAACACTATATAACTAATAGCTATAAGCTTATATACCTTAATAATCTTAATAAGGGTCTAAGATAAAATAAACTTTAATATAATAAAACTAGTAAGAAAAAAATTACTTGCTATATATATAGTAGAGAAGGTTACATAAAGCAAGACTACTAGAGCTAAAGTAAAGTAACGCAATAGTTTTATGTTTTTTACTATATAGTACTTAATAATAATTTAGAAAAAGAATAAAATGTTATTACTAGACTTACTATTATAGTTTAAGGGAAGGACTAGGCAAATATTAATAGTCTAAATAACCTTCTTATAATTACTTTAGAGGAAGCCTTAGACGACAACGTCTTTAAAATAATACTTAACAAAAAAATAAAAGTAACTCTAGCTAACTAAACTAAGTATAAAAAAATAGCTAAGTTTTAAAAAACTTACTAGCCCTCTACACTAGTAGTAAAGGAAGTACTAATAGCCTAAGACTAGAAAATTTTACTACTAGCTGTACAGAAATACCCTATTACGCTAAATAAGCAAGATATTAATATATAAGTACTACTACTTTTAAAAACACAATACTTAAATAACTTAGCTAAAAAAATTAATGTTTTACTAAGGTAGCTTAGATAACTTAAGAATATCTTTACAAGACTTTATAAAAAAATATTAATTAAATACTACTAGTATGCTAACTTACTAGAAGAACTATAGAAGAAAGAAATTATTCTAGTAGTAACTATTAATAAAGCTCTATATAATAACTTTATATAAAAATAAACTTAAGATGCTAAAAATAAACTTAAGATGCTAAGGCATCTTAGAATAAACTAACGCAGCAACTTTTAGATAAAGAAAAAAAAGAAATTTATAAAAAACTTTAAGTAATACGCTAAAAGTGCAGGACTTAGAGCGATAGCCGCGCTACTAATATATATTATTAAATAGACCTGCGTAATCTAAAACACATAAAATACTCCTAAACAGCATATATACATAATAGCTATATAATATACTATTTAAATAAGTATAGATTAGAATAGTTTTCTAAAAAACTAAAAGAAATGCCTTAATACTAATACTTATAGTATAACTACCTTAACAACAAATGCGCAGTATACTTATAAAATAAATAACATAACTTATACTTCTATAAATATAATAATCTAAAAAAGACCTTGTAAATATATATAACGCAGCAAAAAGATTACAAAGATAGAACTTATATATAGAAGTATAACTAGCCCTTATAGCATACATACTTTAATATTAAATATAAACTATATATAGTTGCTAAGAAGTTTTATAAATTTAGTATATAGTCTTTTTTAGACAAACGCCTTAAACACTTAGAACTACTAAAGTAATAAATGCAATTAACTTCCTAAGCCTCCTTAAGCTACTAGTAAAGCTTAATAAATATTAAATAATAGTATTAGTAGATTTTAGCTCCTAGGCTAACTTTGTTTCCTCTTAAGCAGTGCAAGTAGCAGGCCTATAAATACTAAAAAAATAAGAACTCTATCTACTATATGTAGCAAATAGTTAGCCTATGCTAGGTAAGACAACTATCACGTACAAGGTTAACAAGGTAACGCTTAGTATTTAAAAATATAAAAAAGAATTAGACTTAAATATCTTTAGATTAGCTACCTACAATATTATATTAAAAGTTTTTTAGTTATAAGAATATAACCTACAAATTAACTAGAAGTTAAAGAAGTTTTTATTTAAGTGCTGTAGATTAGACGTAACTACAAGCTAGGCTATGCATTTAATAACTATAATAGTAAATAAAAAGAAGATTAACAATATTACTAAAAGATAGTAGACCTTAATTAAGAATAGCTTTATAACATAAAAGTTTAACTTAACAAATACTAGAAAAGTACCCCTAAGTTATAAAGTTAGAGTTTTAAAAAAGCGCGTAACTTTAGATATTTTAAAAAAATATATAAAATTTTAGTATTTTTTTATACAAGTAGTAAATAGCAAAGCCTTAATAAGACACTAACTTTAGGACTATAAGATTGTCTTAAAAAAAAAGAAAACTCTACCTTTTAGGCTAATTTATTAATTATTAAAGATAGAACTTAAAGAACTAAGGACTAAGCTAGATTAAAATTTAAAAAAAAATATATTAAACTTTTAATATTGCTAGTAAAATTCCTTATACTCTTTATACTAAAAAAAAAGAAACTACTAAGAATTTGCGTTAACTACTAGAAACTTAACAATATTATAGTAAAGAATTAATACTTATTACTAAATATTACAAAACTTTAGAATTAATTATCTTACGCTAAAGTCTTTATAGTATTAAACCTCTAAGATAAATACTACCTTATTAGAATAAAGAAAAGTAAAAAATAAAAGATAGCATTCTAAATATAATATAAATACTATAAATATACTATTATGCTATTTAGGCTTATAAACGCCTTAGCAACATTTTAAGAACTTATTAATAATATATTAAGATTACATTTAGATATTTTTATTATAGTATACTTAAATAACATCCTTGTCTACTTTAAGAACTTAAGAGATTATGTAGAACATGTCTATACAGTACTAAGGTGCCTAAACTAGTTTAATCTCTAGCTTAAACTAAAAAAATATAAGTTTTAAAAAGATAAAGTTACTTTTCTTAGATATATAGTAAGAGCACAAGAAGTATAAATAAGCAAAAAAAAATATAAGTAGTTAAAGAATAGCTATACTTAATAATAGTTAAAAAAATATAATTATTTCTAGAATTTTTAAACTTTAACTAATAGTTTATTAAAGACTACTTTAAGATTGCTATTTTGTTAATAAGACTTATAAGAAAAGAAATACTTTTTAAGTAAAGTAAAAAAGTAAAAAACGCTTTTTAGACGCTTAAGAAAGTAAGTATAAAACTACTATACTTTTAAATATTTTAAGTAAAACAACTATTGCGCTTTAAAACTAACGCATTAAACTTAGTATTTAAAGGCTACGCTAGTTAATTATATAAAAGCAAATAGCACCTAATTATATACTATTTATAAAAATTCTCTAAACTAAAAAAATAATACAACGTCTACAACAAGGAGCTATTAGCTATTATTATATACTTATAGTATTAGAAAGCATACGCAGAAAGCTGCTTAGAACTTATAATATTTATAAATTATAAGAACTTAGTTAACTTTACAACTACTAAAGTACTTAACTAATAATAAGTAGAATAGTTAGAGCTACTTAGACAATATAAGTTTAAAATTATATATATACCTAGAAAAGACAATAGTAGAGCTAACGCTCTTAGCTAACAACATAATATTACAGGAATAAAGGAAATTATTAACACTATAATACTTAAAATTAATAAGGATAAATTACTAAAACTAGCAAGAACGCTGGATGTAGTCCTATAAATTACACCTAACGTACTAAAAAAATTGTAAGAAGTAATTATTAAATAATATTATAATAACTTTATACATAGTTATTCTACTATTACATAAACTATAAAACTTATTAAAAAGAATTATAAGTTTCTAAGAATAAAAAATAAGGTTACTTTTTTTATTGCTAAATACGCAGACTATTAGAAGAACAAGTATAGTACTTATACACCTTATAAAAAAATGCAAGCAATAGAGCTACTTAACGTACTATAGTTAGATATCTTTCTAAACTTTGTTATAGGTCTACTAGTCTTAAGAGACCTTATTACTAAAGTATCTTATAACGCAATTCTTATAGTAGTTAATTAATTTACAAAATAAGTAGAGTATATTACTTTTAAGAAAAACTTTATAGTAGTATAGCTAGTATATATTATTAACAACTAAATTATTAAGTACTACAGCATACTAAAGTTAATTATTAGTAATAAAGACAAGCTCTTTACCTCTAACTTTTAGACAACGCTATTAGCCGCAATTAAAATAAAATAAAAGCTATTAATAGCTTATTACTTATAAATAGATAAATAAACAAAATAAACAAATTATATAATAAAAGCTTATCTTAAAATATATATTAACTAACAGTAAAACAACTAGGTATTATTACTACTTATAGCACAAATAGTATACAACAATAAGATATTAAAGTTTATAAAATAAATACTATTTTACGTAAACTATAAAAGACACCTAAATTTCTTTACACGTATATTTTTAAGCTAAAAAATAAAAGCAGCTATTATAATAGCTAATAAGCTAAAAATAGTACATAAGTTACTTAAAATAATACTTAAAAAGGCTTAATGCTAAAGCATTTTATATATTAACTAGAAATAAAAAATAGCACCTTAGCTAAAAAAGAGAGATAAAGTATATTTGCTTATAAAGAATTTCTGCACTAAACAACTAAATAAAGGACTTAATAATATTAAAGTTAGACTATTTTTAATTCTAGACTAGAAGGAACTAGTTACGTATATACTTAACTTCCTACTAGATACAAAAATTTACCTAAAATTCTATATTAATATATTAGAACTAGTAGATCTAGAGACACTACTCTAAAAAACCTTCTACTATAAGATAGAAAAAAAAAATAAACTTAAAGTTAAGAAAATTCTTACACACTAAGACAATAGTAATAGCAAGAAATATCTAGTTAAATAGTTAAAGTACCTAGATAGCAATAATATATAAGAACTAGATATAAACTTTATAAACTACTATCTACACCTTGCAGAATACTACTAAGATTAGAAGCTTTTTAATAATTAAGTAGCAAGCCTTTAAAAGCACTCTAGGTGCTAGGCAAAAAGTTTAAGGCTAAACTTTTAAAGATACTAAAAAACTTTATAGTCTTTTTAGCCTTTTTACACTTTAATTTTTTAATCTTATAAAACTTAACTACTATTATATTCTTTGCGTAATAATCTAACAAATCTATCTATAAATTAAGCTATTTTTTGCAAGCGCACTATACGCGTAACTCTTTTAATACTTTTTTATATATTTTTATTATAGTATTTTATATATTACAACTTTTTTTTATACATACACGTAGCCTTTTCTTTTTTACAGCTAAACACTTAGACTTTAACTTTATTACTTAGATATTACACTATTAGCTTTAATATAAATACTTGCTATACTTTTTTAAACAAATATGTACCTAATACACGCGCTTATTATGCACATAAGTAGAGTATTTTTAAACTATAGCTTTTTTAAAAAAATTAATAAAATTGTAGAGATAGTAACAGCTATTAGTACTAGTAAGAAGTTTTTACTTAGGCATAGTAAGATAAAAATAAGGCAGCTAACGCTACTTATAATAAGAGAACAGCTTTATTATAAGCTAAGACTTTGCTACTGTTATGTAACTTAAGGACAACTTACTAGAAAAAGAAAGGATAGTGTTAAGACCTAGAACTAGAACTTGTAAAGAAATCTTTATAAAAACGTTAGTATTTCTAAACTGCAGTTACGTAATTGCTTAGTGCTTAGTGCTCTTAGCACAACTAAGCAACACTAATTACACTATAGGACTACTTAGTGCTTAGTGCTCTTAGCACGACTAAGTATACTAATTATAGCATACACTTGTTAGTATATAGTAGTAGGCATTAAGCTCTTATAGCTTAGTGTGTTTAACTTTAAGTGTAATCTAAAGATTACCTAATTCTTAACCCCTCTGTGTTATTTACATCGTTTTACTAAACGTGCTAACACACCTCTGTGCTATTACATTAATCTACTAATTATGCTAGTACAAACCCCTCGTCTATCGCACTCACTTATTCTAAGAGAACCAACACAGATTATCTACAGACGATCTTCACAGCCTACTATTGTCTAAAGATTAAGGCAGGAGATAAGTAGAAAACTACTTTTAAGATATAATATAGACATTTTAAATATCTTATTATACTTTTTAGACTTAAAAACGCCCTAGTAAGCTTCTAAGCCTATATTAATAAAGCTTTAAGAGAGTACTTAGATTACATATATATAGTTTATCTAAATAATATTTTTATTTACACTTATAATAATAATGTTACACTATACTAGCGTGCTGTATACGCTATACTTAACTTTTTATAAAAGTAGAGTTATACATAAACTTTAAAAAGTGTATATTTACTTTAAGTAAAGTTTATTTTTGGTAGCTGCTTTTCACTTTTTTTGGAAACCCCATTTTGACTACAACAACAACCACCACCTTTGACACCTTAAAAATAAATAAATAAAAAGTAAAGTTTATTTTTTAAAATTTATTATTATAAAGAGTAGTATTTGCGTAGATTTAGCGCGCGTTGCTATTATTAAATAGTAGTCTACACCTACTAATATTAAAGAGCTGTAGTTTTTTTTAGAATCTGTGAACTTTTATTAGCGTTTTATTAAAAACTATGCTATAAAAATAGCACCTCTTATAGATAGTTTAAAAGAGAAACAGGCGTTCTACTAAAACAAGAATATATAAGCTGCCTTTACAAGGCTACAGCAACGCTTTATATATATACCTATTTTACACTACTTTAAAAATATACGTATAATTTATATTAAAATTAATGCTTTAACTTTTACGATTTTAAGTATATTATTTTAACTTTTTAAAAATAAAAAGTAGTATTTTATTATGTTTTACTTATAAAAACTATAAAGCGCTAAGCTAAAATATAAAGTTTATAACTTTAAACTTTTAGCTATTGTATAAAGTTTTAAGAAATAGTAATACTACTTAAAAAGCACTTAACATACTATTTAAGTATTAATAAATTATAATAACTTACGTTTTTTATACGCTGTATAAAAGCTAAACTAGTATTAAGCACGCTAAGCTCTATATTTAAGGGCTTTTAATTTTAAAGTTAAATACTGCTTAGGGCGTATAAACTCTATAAATAGACTATTAAGAAAAGTAAATTATAAATAAAAAAACTTGTTGTTAACTTAACTATTGCCTATACTATAAAACAAACTTCTAGCAAAAGTAAAGTATAGTAAAATAAAAAGTTCTATAACTTAGCATAGCTAAAAAGGCGCATATAAAACGTATGTAGCTAATATTTATAGAATAAAAAGTGTTTAAACTACTAGTGCTATAAAGTGTATACTATGCGTACTACGCTTTCTAGCTAAAGTATTAGTTAGTAGTAAACTTATAATAGTAAAGTTAGAAGCTTTAATAAATAAACTACGCTAGTTATAATAAAAGAACACCTTTACTTTATAGCAAGTCACAAACTTTATATAAGTAGTATACACTTAAAATAGTAGTAGCACGCAAGTATAGTGCATTAACAATAAAAAAGTTTTAAAATATAAAAGTAGAATTTACGTTCTACTAAAATAAGCTATTAAGTAGGAAATTTTATTATAAAATTATAATACGCGTATAGCAGGTTATTTTAGCCCACGTAGGACTTATAAGCTTATTAGTAAGCTATATTACTAGCTAGAGCTAAGCTATAATATTTAAAATTACGTAATAACCTATATAGTATGCTAAAAAAGTAAAGCTCTAAAATATAGTAAATATAGTTAGTTATTACTATTACTAGTTCTTAATAAAATATTTAAAAAAATAAGCTTTAATTTTATAATAAAGCTACTACTAGTAAAAAATAATAGTTTAAGTTACGTATTTAATGCAATTTTTATAATTATTAACTACTTTTTAAAAATAGTAATTTATATACTTATATTAAAAATATAAAATGCAAAATAATTTATAGAATCTTACTTTAAATATATTATTTTAAAATATAAAATTTAGAAAAGTATTATATTTAATTATAATTTAAACTTTACTTCTACATTTTAAATAGAAATATGCTACTAATTATAAGTAAAGTATAAGCTAAGCACAGCCTTTTACTTATAAATAAATAAGTAAACTAAATACTAAAACTAAATAATAAAGTAATACTTAAAAATATTTACCTTAAAAAAATCAAAATAATTAAGTATTACTTTTACTAACTATATAATTTGCATACAACAACTCTATCTATAAATTAATAAAAACAATACTTTTTTATATAGTATATAGCAAGCATTTATTACTAACGTTGCCTTCTAAGAATAGTAGGCTAGAAGAGGAGGTACTAAATGCTGTAAATAGAGTGCAGCGCATGCATAACGTATATATAATAGCAAAAGAATACTTCTTAACAGCATAAGAATATTAACACTAATACTATAATAAAAAATATAAACTAAAAGTTTTCTACTAAAAAAACTTAGTTTACTTTAGTATAAAGAATATTAACTTAGCCTACTAACTTAGTAAGAAGCTTTTTAGTAAGTTTATAAGACTATTTTAAGTATAAGAAGTAGTTAGAATATAGGCTTACTAACTATAACTACTACTTTACTATTATATTTATAATATCTTTTACGTCTCTTTACTAGAACAATAAAAATTACGCAGTAGTTAAGAAAATAATACTTAAACACTAAAAATTAGCCTTAAAAGTAAAAAGATCTAAAAAGTTGAAAAAATATTAAAAAAATAAATTAAGAATAGCTAGCTAAAGTATTAGCTGTAATAAAAAGGCTATAATAAATTATAAAATACTTAGACTTTAGCATTGTAGTTTAAAGACATAAAAAAACTTATTAAGAAATATAAGCATAAGCAAAAATTATTACGTCTTAAGTACGCTAAAAAAATATATTAAATATTATTATTATATACTTAAAGCGTAAATTAAGTATTTAAATAAACAAAACTACAAGTATAAAAATAATTTACTTTTACTTATTATTAAAAATTTTCTTACTACTAAAAGAAACTTTATTATTACTACTTATATTACTACTACTACTTCTAGCACTACTATTATGCGCGCTACCTGCGCCTAAAGCGCGCTTAAAAAGTAGCACGTTATTATTACTTAAGCTCTTATTATTATTTTTATTATTACTAGTAAAACTAGTAATTCTAGCTGCATAACTAGTAATTAATTTAAAAGTAGCTACTATATAGCGCTACTTTACTAAAATTAAGCTTAAGTAGTAAGGCAAAGTTATTAGCACTTAAGTAAAAACTTCTAAAGAAGTACTAGTATGTATAGTAATATAGTAGTAGTTAAAAAGCTTAAAGTTAAATTAGCGCTAGCATTACGTAAGCTTAACGCTAGCAGTAATAATAGTAAGGTTAGTTTTTAGAATATTAGTATTAGTAACTATAGTATTAAAATAAGTATATAAATAGTATAAATAATTTAAACGCTTATAAAGTGCTTTAAGAACTTATTTAGATTAGCTAAAGTGCAGTTAATAAAATAAAAAAACTTACTTTAGTATAACTACTATAGTTACTCTTAGTAAAATAGTTGTAATAATAATACTTAGTTTTTTTATAAATTTTTATTTATTTAGCAATATTCTATGCGCAGCGCAGGTACATTATATATAAAGTAATAAGATTAGTAGCTTTATTAAGCACGCTAAACTTATATAGCTAAGTATTTTATAAGTAGAACTTCTTAATGTACTTAGGATTTAGGTAGTAGACTATAATAAAGATTAGAGCTTATTATTTAGTTGTATAGTAAGTGCATTAAAGTTACGTGTTAAATATGTTAAGTAAAACAAAGATTATAAAAAATACTAGAAAATTCTTTCATTGCTGTAGTAAACATTACCTTGTATAGACTACTTATAACAATTATAAACTTTTACTTTAACTTCTAAAATTTTTAGAAAACAAATAATAAATTTAAAAGTTACTATAACAATGCTATAAAAACTTAACTTTAGAGCTTATTACGCGCTTAAACTGCAGGTAACATGCGTTTTAAGAGTACTTAAGCTATAAGTAAGACCTGCTCTTTACTAAACTATTTTTATATAGTTTAGAGAGTTAATTTAAGGCTGTTAGGACGCTAGACTAGAGGGGGAGGCTTTGTCACGGATAGTTGCGTGTTAGCTAGATCCGCTAAACTTGCTTATTATTAGCTTACCTACCTGCAATTATGCTTATAAGGGGCTCCTTACTTGCAAGGATACCTGCAGGTATTATTACTTAAAATATATATACATTATTATTTAGAGCTATCTCTTACTATCTTCTGTAGTGTAAAGCTATTATAAGTGTAAATAAAAATATTATTTAGATAAACTATGTATATATAATCTAGGTGCTCTTTTAAAGCTTTATTAATGTAGACTTAGAAACTTACTAGGGTGTTTATAAGCTTAAAAGGCATAATAAAGTATTTAAAATGTTTATATTATATTTAAAAAGTAGTTTTTTACTTATTTTCTGCCTTAATTCTTAGATAATAGTAGGCGTTCTTAAAATCTAATATTGTGTAGTAATATGCACCTAAAAGGCAGTCTAGTATCTTTCTAATTAAAAGAAGTAGGCAATAATTTTTTATTATAATAGTATTAAGACTCTAATAATTTATACAAAGGTAAAAAGTTATAGTTTTTTTAAGTATAAATAATATTAAAGCGCCTGTAGAGCTAGTGCTATAGCAAATCTATTTTTTTTAGTACTTTTTTAATATATTTGCAGAGCACTTAAAGCTTATAAAAATAGAAAGTATAAAAAGACCTATAAAAAAGTTTTTTTTTTCATTAAATAGAAATTGTGTAATCTAAGCTTTTTAGTTATTAAAGAGTTTTAGCAGCTTTATTATTAAAAATATTAGTATAATTTTTTAATGTATTAAGTATATACTATACTTACGCTATAAATACGTTTAGCATGTGTATTTTAAGCTTAATATATATGCTATTACTTTAAAGTACTCTTAAAAAGTAAGCTTTTAAATTTATAAGTCTTGCATTTTTTAAAAATGCCTTAGTAGCTACTAAGTTAATATTTACTTTTATATATTCTTAACGCTACTTCTGCCTTTTACAGTTAATATAGATACCTTCTTAACTTAAAAAAGGATTACTAAGTAGTAGTAGTGCGCTTTTTTTATCTACTTTATACGTAGTAACCTTTGTAATACATTTTATACTATTATGATTTATTAACTGTAGCTAAAGCTTATATAGTATATATATACTCTGCCTTTAAAGTCTAATTTAACTTAGGTAAAAAAGTTCTATATTTTAAATAAGTTTTAAATTTATCTTTATAGCTATTTTTTAACTAATAAAGCTAATATCTACTTATAAGTCTAAAATAACTTAAAGTTTTTTTTTTACTTTAGTTGCTAAATGTGCGTAACACACATGCTGTATTTTTAGTAAAATATTTATTAGTATACGCTTTACTAACTCTAAGTTTGTAGTAAAGCTTAACTTTTTTTTATTTAGTTTATATTAACTAAGACTTTATTAGAGTTACTACTTTAGCACTTATTAGTGTATTGTTTTTTCTTTTAGTACTTAAAGTATATAATATTATTACTATTTTTACGCTTTTTAGGTGCGTTTAGTATAGTAGCTAAAAAAAATGTTTTTTTTTGTAAAAGTGCTCTAGTAAAGGAAATTATATATAATAAGTACTCTACGCAAATTCTGTTTAAGTATAAATTTAAGTATAATAAAGTTTTTTCTAGTTATAGAAATTTAATAGTAGTTAGTAATTATATATTAGAGTTTAGGCCTTAGTTTTGCAAATAAGTATTAAACTCTTTATAACTTAGTATATATTAAAAGTTAATCTTTAAGGATATTAAAATAAGTTATAAATAATTAGATAGTTTAGTTCTTTTGCTATATAGCGTGTATATACATAGTTGCTACTTTAAGGCTATAGTTAATAAAGTTTAAAAGTTAAGTATATATTACTTAAAGTAGTTTTAAGTTAGCACTTCTTCTTTTACTTTAAAAAAATGCTTATAGTAAGTATACTAAAGCTCTTAAAAGTTTACTTTAAAATACTATATTACTTAAATTACTTTATTATTATTTTTTTAAATTTATATAGTAGTAGCTAAAATACTACTTTGTAGAAATAAGTAAACTTATAATATTTTTTAAAGGTTTTACTTTAATATTTAGCTAGGTCTTTAAGTTTTAACGCGCGTTATATATACATAGTAAGTATTGCTTTAGGTGTGTTCTACGCGCAGTATAATATAGTTAGTAGTGTTAGTATATTTTAAATTTCTTTTTATTTAACCTCTTTTAGTTATGCTACTTTTTCTTTTAACTTTTATAACTATTATAAGAATAAAAGTTTATTATATTACTTTTTTATAGCATTAATGCGCTCTTTAAGCGTTGTAAGTGTGTTTTAAGTACACTTTTTAGGCTCTTTAGGCGTTGCAGGCCTTAATAAAGTATAAAAGGGATTAAAGAGTTTAGATGCAGCAGGGCTCTAGCTTCTCTAATTACTTTAAGTGTTAGATTATATTAAAGAAGCTATTTCTAGACTATTAGCCTGTAAGAGGAGGTATTATTTTATAAGAGGTAGCTTTAGGCAATAGTACTTGCTTTACACTACAGAAAATAGTAAGAGATAGCTCTAAATAATAACGTGTATATATTTTAAGTAATAATACCTGCAGGTATCCTTGCAGGTGAGGAGCCCCTTATAAGCACAATTCCAGGTGGGCAAGCTAACGATAAGCGAGTTTAGCGGATCTAGCCAGCACGCAACCATCCGTGACAGCAATATAGATTCTACCTAGACAAGGCTTACTAAGGACAAATAAGCCTTAAGTATTAGTTTAATAAGTAGCAGCTCTTATGTTAATAAGCAATAATTTACTTACTACTTAAATTTATTAGACTATTAGCAGTTACTAATTTTTTAAACGCTTTAGGCACTAGGATTGCATTAGACTAGTTACGTAAGAAGCATAATAAGCTATTATATGCAATAGCGGTTAGTAAAGCTTAATTAACTTTTAATAATCTAAGAAAATATTATAGTATTTTATTACAGAATTAATTAATTACTTCCTTAAAAGAAAAAGAGAAAATACAGTGTTTTAAACTAAATTTAGATCAAAGATAGCTTATTAACTATTTAATAACTTAAAGCTAAATAAGAGTAGTAAGTAATTACACCTTTGCCTTTATAAGCTAAGTAAATACTCCTAAACACTGCGCAACTACTTCTAACTTTAAACTATAGTTATAAGATTAATTCTCTTTAACAAGATACTAATTAAACTATTAGAAAATAAATAAAAAATAATAGTTAAGTAATAAAATAGCAATAAATAAGCAGCGCTACGCACTTAAATTAAGAAAGATAGTTAAAAGGCTAGCACTAGCAAATTAGCTACTAATAAACCAAGTAGAGCGTACTCTAGCTTATTAGTTTTAGCACGAATTAACTTAAAAGACCTAATTAAGGAAATTAGTCTAAACGTGTTTAGTGTAGTTTTTACTTTTTATATGTTGTTCTTTTATACAATTATAGATAGTAGAGTAGTAGTCTACTTAGTTAATAGCATAAATTACCTAGTAACAGGCACCTATTGCGAAAATATTAAGGACAAGACTATTAAAGTAGGCACTTAATCTATTTTAGTTGCTAAAATAAGCAATAGGCTGCTTAAAAACGTCCTATATAGCAAAGCTAGCCCTAACATAGCTAATTTTCTGCTTACTAACATTAAGTTTGGACTAGGCTTCTACGTTAATATTATTTCTAAAGTATAGCTTAAGCAGGCAGGCACCTAGTATTTACAATATAATTATACTATAAGATTTTAGATAATTAAGAAGAACATTATCTTAATTCACTAAGAGTGTTACTTTAATTTTTTATTTATTAAATAAAAGTAACTCTCTATTATATTGCTTAACTACTACTAGTAAACGCGGTAGCATAATAAAGGAAACCTTAAGTGCGCACTAGTAATAAGGATCTATAGCATTAATAATTAAAACATCTAAGACAAGAAGCTATTAAAGCTCTAGTCTACTTAGCGCAGAATATTAAAATTTCTTAAAAAAAGCTATGAAAATGTAATTACTGCGTAATAGCTTATGCTTATAAGTAATCTTGCAGTAACTAAAGAAAAGATTACTTTAACCTTTTTATAGATTCTTATAGAATTTATTAAATTTCCTAACTAGTTAACTACTTAAGAAATAAGCACTAATAATATAAAAAAAACTACTTAGGCAAGCTATATAATTATAATTTCTAGTTAAAGATACCAAATATTATTATGTCTGTAATTAAAGGCTTTACTGCAAAAATTAAGAGAAAATATAAAAAGAATTTGTAGAAATTTATTTATTTTTAAGGTGTCAAAGGTGGTGGTTGTTGTTGTATTTAAAATAAAGTTTCTAAAAAAGTGAAAAGCAGCTACCCTCTACTAATTAGACGCAAAAGTCAAAAAAAAATTATGTATAGTTAACAAGATTTGAACAGTAAGTAGATAAGGTCTACGCGCTAAGCGCTTAGAGCAGAAAAGCTTAGACCACTAAGCAAAAATTAAAGTTAAAAAAATTTGCTCGAAGTACTAAAAAACAACACTAATTAAAACGTGTTTAATAGTAATTGCTAGCCTATAGCTAGCAACAAAATTGCAATAAAAATAGAAGAAAAGAGTAAAAACACGTATATTACTGCAGCAGGAGCCTGCAATACTTCTTTATAAAAGCTTTCTACTTACTACTTCTTACTTTTAAGATTCTCTACACTACATAGTACTATATACAAACAACGTATATACAAATAATATAATACTTAGACTATTTTTTTTACTTAACACAAAGACTAATAGCTTATATTTAGTACAGTTAGACTTTATAAAGTTACTATACTAAAAGCTATAGTAGTAAATTATAAAGCTAGCGTTTACTATTATTAAGTAGCTACCTTTATTAGTTAAAAAAGAGCTAGTAGCAATAGTCCCTGTAGTTATTAAGTTAGTATAGAAGTTAAAATATAATTATAGTTAAAATATCTTTACGTCTAGTATTATAAATGTTAAGATTACAATATAAAAGGCTAGTTTAGCTAGTACACTATATATACTACGCATGTTAATAGTCTAAGTATAGTAAAAGTATATTACTTTAGTAATCTCCTCCTGCATAAATATAACTTTAGTAAAAAAACTTAAAAGTAGCTTTACAAAGAGCAAAAGCTTGTTAAAATAGCTATTAAGTAGCTAGAATAAACTAATAAGTAAAAGAATTTTATAAAACGCCTTTAGAGATAAAAAAGCTGTATATAGATAGTAATACTGTTTTTATTTATTTATATCTAAGAATAGGCACTAAACGCTGTAACTGCAACACTGCTAAGATAGCGACAGAATAATAGAAGTTACGGTCAGCAGTAAATAGTTATTAGTTAAGAGGGTTAGTTAGAGGGATATTGCGCATCTTTGTTTCCGTCTAAACATGCAACACACCAATTGCGTGCCGGCAATGCTAAACAAGGGGGCTTACATAAGCCCGTTGTTAGCAATAAATCTTTTTTTACTAAAAAGGTGTCTATAAAATGTGTAGTCACATCAAAAGGTTGTCTCAAAAGGCCGAAGCCAGTAGAGATTTATTAAGATAACAACACTGCTATGCTGCTTTAGAAAAAGCAATTAAAATATAAGAAATAGGCAATAGAAAAAAAAATTATAATTAAAACGCTACTGCTATACACTTATAACCCTAATAGCTTAGCAGAGAGAGCTAGCTAAGAGCTAATTATAAAAGCTATTAAGATGCGCACGAGCGCTAATCTACTAGTTAAGCTCTAGCTAGTAATTATAAATGTAGCAGCTTACTTACATAAAATAAGCCTTACTAAGATTTATAGCTACTAATCCTCTAACTAGGTGCGTAAAGAATAGTTTAAGAAATATTTCTAATACTATTAACTACTTATAATTAGATATTAGACTGCTAATCTACGCCTAGACTAGAGTAAAATTTATGCTTATAGCTGCTGAGCCTACCTATTAAATAGGGAGAAGGCAGCTAAGCGCAATTGTTAAAGATTTAAGATTACTTCTTGCAGCTATATTAGTTACATAGTTAGTTATTAAGCCTTTAATATATACTATACATAGGTACCTACACGTAATTAGGTAATTACTACCTTTAATATAACTTCTAATAAATAGCTATTTTATAAAGAATATCACAAGCAAAAGCTACTAGAGAATTAGGTAATTAGTATTATTAAGATTTTTTATAATAGCAAGCTAGTTAATTCTAAAGACAACTTAGAGGTCTTTTTACCTATTTAAGAGAGAGCGGATTAAAATATATAGCTAACTACTAAAAACCTTAAAGATAATTTATTTATTATTTTAAGTAGTAAGGAAGGCCTATTTACTAAAAATAGAAGTAGATTAGAAGACACTAAATAAATAGAGTGCAAGGCTAGTACACTTTACAAAATTTACTTAAATTAGTAGTAAAATACTAGTCTTGCTACCCTAGAACCTACTTCTAAACTAGAGACTTAAGAGAGCAACAACGTAATTAATTATAAAATATTTAATAGTTAAACAGCAGTGCACTTACCTAGAAAAGCTAAATTATAGATATTTAGGAGTAAAGAGCTTTCTTTATATAAGCTTAATAACTTATTACTAGTTTAATAGTCTAAGCCTAAAGACTTTAACGCGCTAGCTAATTAAGATAAAACCCTTGCTTGAAGTAAGCAAGTTATAAACTATAAACTATCTTATAGTTTAAGATCCTACATCTTAGATAGTAAATAAAGTAAGTAATTATAAGCTTAACTTCTACTTGTAAAATATAGTACTAGAATTGCCAGCAAAAGCCTTAATTAGCTTATAAATTATTATCTTCTACTGCGTAAGCTAGGCGGCGGGCGTAAGCAGAAAGACGCAACCTAAGATCTCAATAATTAACCAGAAAGTAGAAGTATAGGTAGTGTTAACATATTAATTATAAATTATGAATGTCTATTATAAATAAGTTTTTATAATACATACTTACTAGGTTTCTAAGCAATCTAGAAAGACTAAGCAAGCTATAAGACTCTTAACTATATAGTTATAGCAGCTTTGCTTACTAAGCATAAACTAATTATAAAAAATACTTAACTATATTGCAACAATCTACCTAAAATGCTAGAATTATAGAAGTAATTGCTCTAGTATTCTATAAAAGCCTTATTTAAGAATACCTATAGAAAAGAGATTAATTAGTTATGTAAGAATAAGACATAGGATAAGGTATTAAAAAAAAGATAGATAATTAACTAATACCTATAAAGTAAGTTTAGACCTACAGGTTTAATTAAGACAGTTTTTTTTAAATATAAAGCGCAGATTATTGTAAAAAGTAATCTTTAAGGAGAAAAACTTAATTAATTTAATATATACTACTATGTTAGCAGCTAAATTCTTCTAAGTGGTAATAGCTATTACTATTAAAATAATTTAAAAATTAAGTAATATAATTGTAAGGCAGACTTCACGCACAGAAAGAAGGCTAGTTAAAAGATAGCTTGTATTCGGAGTAGAGAATAGCAGACACAAGCCTAGAAGAGGCTAAGTATGCGAGCAGCTATATAGTAGAGAAAGAGGAGCTAGTGCTAGCTTAGTGGGTGCCAAGCCTGGTGCTACGCCTAGCTAGTACTAGTGCTTGCCAAGTAGTAAGGCAGACCTCTATCTTTAGCTACATACTTTAAAGCTAGCTATAAAGTATGTAGTAGTACGTAGATAGAGGCTATGTCCTTACATGTGCCCCTCCTCTAAAAAAGAGGTAGCTAGTTCTCTAGCTACAGTTGCTACTACAAAAGAAAATAAAAAGAAAACTATAATTTAGAGAAAAAAAAAACTTTATATAAACTACTAAACTTTATTATTTTTTAAATCTACTTAGAGTTTGTATAAGGATGCGCGTGTCTACACAATTTCTTATACAAAAAACGCATCTCTAAGCTATTTTTTACTACTTTAACCTTATAGCGCAAAATTTAAGGCAAATAGTGTTTTTACACTATATAAAAAAAAAGTATCTTTTAGTTACTAGCTTTAAAGGAGTTTGCTATTGTAAGTATAACTTATTTATTTTTAAGGTATCAAAGGTGGTGGTTGTTGTTGTTGTAGTAGTCAAAATGGGTTTTCTAAAAAAGTAAAAAGCTGCTGCCCTCTACTAATCAGTCGCAAAAGTCAAAAAAAGATTGTGTGTAGTTGACGAAATTCGAACGGTGAGTGGATGAGGTCCACGCGCTAGGCGCTCGGAGCAGAAAAGCTTAGACTACTAAGCGAAATCAGGGTCAAAAAATTTGCTGAAGGTACTAAAAAACGACACTAATTAAAACGTGTTCAACGGCCATTGCCAGCCTATGGCTGGCAACAAGATTGCGATGGAGGCGGAGGAGGTGGAGGAGGTGGAAGTACAACTTATATACGTAGTAAATAACTAACTACAGTACTTATAAATAATTATAGTAAAGTAGGTATTAACAGCGTAAAGTTTAGTAGTTTAAGCATTTTTTTTAGTAGCCTTTACTATTATATACGTAGGCTTTTTAAGCTTTTATACTAATTTCTTATTAGCGCTAGCGTATTTGTCTTATCTATTGCCTGCGTCCTTAAGGAGAGAGGTCTAATTAAGGGTTATAGCAAGATCTAAAAAAGTAGGCTTGTTAAAATATTTTTAGTAAAAAGGTTTAGCGTTATAATAATTAAGGTAGTTTTCAGCATTATGCTAAGTAGGCTTTAAAAAATCTATTTATTTAATTTTATATACTTAGCTTTCTTTAATCTTGCTTATTTCTAAAAAAAGCAACATTAATAAATTTATCTATAAGCTATTTTATGTAGGTATTGCTATTACTGTTTATAACCGTTACTAGCACTAGTTAAGCTAGTGCTTAATTAGGTAGGCCTTTAGTAGCCGCTAGCTATTAGAGTTAGAAATAAAATACTAAAAATATACTATTGCAAATTATTTCTCCAGGCAAGTTTAGTTTATAGGCGCGTCTGTTATAGATAACTCTTATTACTAAGTAAAGGCTAGCCTAGCAGTTTATAAGCTTTTTTAATTATTATAAAGTACTTTAGTTAATTGTTAAAATGTAAACTTAATTTCTAATATTATATAGTAGCATAGTATAATGTATTATGTTAGCTTAAGTTGCTTACTTTTACTAGGCTTATTAAAGCTGCTTTTCTAGATGCGTAACTAAATTTACATGTAAGTTTATTATTTTTCTTGCCTAAATAGCCTAGTTGCAGCCTAGACGTAGTAAATTAGTATTTATATTCTTATTAGAGTGTATTCTACTATAAAGGTAATACTTAAAGTTAGTAAAGAACAAATTTATGCCTGTGCTAAAGTTAATAGTATTATTGACTTAAAATTTAGTAATTTATAGCTACAAAGCCTAGTTATCCTACACATAGTTAATATATTAGTGTAAGTATACTTTTAGTAACTAATTTGCTTATTTTGTTTGTCTATCTATCTCTAGGTAGTAGGCTGTAGACAAAATAGACTTAATATTTAGCTACTAGTAAACATTCTTCTAAAATAGAGCGAGAAAATTAGTACTACAATTAAATCTAATGCTAAGAAGTAAGCTATAATACTTAAACACGTTTATAAAATATTTAAAAGCTTTTACCGCAGTACGTCTAACGTGGTTTACAAGCGAGCGTATCCTTACCAACCCGTTAACGTCGACACAAAAACGCGAGATGCTTAACAATATAACACTTAATCTACTTATACTTCAGCAGATCTATAGCTTGCTCTTTATAATATTAATTCTTAATATATTTAAAGTAGCTATTATACTGCCTAAATCTATAATCTTTTTTAACTTACTCTTAAGCATTAACGTGCTAGGAGATACCTTTAACGCGACTGCGAACTAAACTTAAAGCGCTTAATTAAGTTATAAAAGAAGGCTATAGTTAAGCGTATTCTTAAAGAGTCTGCGTAAAGATTTACGTTTATAAAGCTTAACGTTTAAGTAATAGCTAATAAACTATTAAATAAGCGCGCTAGTATCTTTGTTAGCAAGAACTAAGTTAACAACTTTATTAAGCAGACTTCTAAGCTCTATATGCGCTAGAGCTATTTTTATAATTACTAGCAAGCTGCCTGTAAAAACTTAGTAGCTATTTAGCGCTAGTTTAACTTAGTCTAGGGAATAAAGTAGTAGTAGGGTATTATAAACAATAATATTTACAACTTTAATAAAACTAGCTTTATAATAAGCAAGATTTTATTATAATTAGTTATTAAAGGCTAAGAAAAATATAGTAAAAAAAAGTAAATATAGCTAGGTAATTATAAGTAAGTTACTATAATCTAAAGTATAGGCGCGTTAAATTACTAGATACTACTTTTTATTGTCTTTGCAGGCAAAGTGCTTATTAACGTTTAGTTTAAAAATTTACTTACTAACTAAGTTTTTTAAGTTAGTTTTAATAGCTAAACAAATAATAAGCTTATTTTTACCTACTTAAAGCACTTTAATACTTATATAAAGAGCTGTACTATAGGTAGGTATTAACTACTTATTATTAAAAGCTATAAAAGCTACTACTTTATTAATTTTAAAAATCTTTGCAAGAAGAAGAACATTATTCTTTTATATATACTTACGCACTTATCTTACTTATTATAGCTTTTTAATATTGCCTACTTTTTACTATTAAAGCGCAAGTATACTAATACTATTTTAGGCTTAGTATGTAACTACACTAACTATATTAGTAAAAAGACTTTTCTACTAGCCTTAAAGGCTACTTTTAAGCAGTCTATTATAAAGAAGAATATTTAAGCTAGCTTTAAAAGCGCTAGTCTAGTCTTATATAACTTATAAGCAGTGCTATTAAAGCTTAATATAGTAGTGCAGACACTATAATAATTACTATAATAAGTAGCTACTTAAAAGGCGCAGACACTATCTAACATACGTAAAGTTAAAGCTTAAAGTACTTTTATTTAATAAAAAGTAAAAAACTGCTATAAGTTTTTTATAAATTTACTTAATAAGCAGGTTGCGTAGCTAAGTAAAAGGGATTAGTAAATAGTATATAAAATAATGCTTATAATAGAAAAAATAAACAGCCTTTAAAAGGCTTTAGATCAAGTAAATAAGTAAAAGAGCTATAAGCAGCAATATGTATAGACAGAGAAGACTTTTACTATTAGTAAGGTATAAGAAGTATTAGCTAAATAGGCAGGTAGTAGTTATAGTAATAGTAAAAGTACGTCTAAGAGAGTGTAAGGAGAGAGGCAGTGCAGGCGTTGTAAGTAGACTAAACACAACGCTTATACTTACGCAGTTAATATAAATAGTATAAGTAATAATAGCGCTTCTAATAATTAATTTAGTATATTGCAATAGTTTATTAACTATAATAAAAGTGCGTAATATTGTGTTAACGTTAACGCGTTAGTGAGGATACGCTTGCTTGCTTAGTACGCTCGCTCGCTTGTGAACTACGTTATAAGTTAAGTAGAAATAGCGTCCTTTAGTAAGGTAATTATAATAACTATAATATTACAAAACTCTCTACTATTTATTTTAAAAGAGAAAAAATCTTATATAAAATATATAGTAAGGTCTAACTACTATTAGTATAAGAGAGGTAGCAGTTGTAGATAGCTATGCTTACTATTTTATAGTAACTTCTTCTATTTGCACACACTACAGGCGTTGCAGTATTTTATAATAAACTAACTTATTTTAAGCTAGTAGTAATAATTATATATTAAATAAAAGGTAGATTAAAGTCTTTCGTAACCTGCAGTTTTATAGTTATAATAGAAATTAAAGATCTAGCGTTAAAGTTGTATATCTATAGAGATTTAAAGCCTAGTCTTGTTAAGAAATAAGCAACAGCTTAGTTCTGTTCTTATATAAGTAACATTAGCAGCACTAAAATAGTATCTGTACTTATAAAACTATTTAGATAACCTAGTCTTGTAAGTGTTAATAGCTAAAAAAGCTTTTTTAGCTATTTTATTATTAGCGTAAGTTTTATCTAGTAGCTTTTTTGTAAGTTAAAAGTCTTGTTTATAAGTAGGCAAGGTTAGATTAGCATTGCATTTTAGTAAAGGTAATTTTTTAGCGTTAGCGTTATTAATGTCGTAAGCAAACGTAGTCTTTAGTATATATTATTATTTTAGTGTAATAGCGTCTATATTTTTGCTAGCTAAGGTAAAAGTTTGTAAAGCTATTACAATAGTAGGTTTTATACTAGAAAATAATTCCTTTAGACTTAAGATAACTATCTTTAGCGTGTGTTTAGAGTTGTCTAGATCTAATAAAGTGTTCTATAGTTTTTACCTAAAAGTATTAGCTTCGCTATTATTAGTTCTAAGGCTATAGATAATTTTAAAGTTAAACTAGAACAAAAAAAGTAACTATTAAGCTTAACATGTAGTAAGTGTCTTATTGAATATAAATGCTTTTAGGTTTTTGTAGTCTAAGACTGCATAAATAAAATGCCTAAATTTTATAAGTTTAAGTTTTAATTTTTAAATACCTAGATAATTTCTATAAGTTTAAAATTGTAAATATTATAGTTACATTCTACAGCAGAGTGCTTTTTAGAGAAAAAAGTAATTAGCTAGAGAACGTTTTGCGCATTAAGTTGTTCTATAATACTACTAGTAGCCTAGGCTAAGGCGTTTATAGAAATGTAGATTGGTTTAGTAAAGTTAAAGTATATTAGTATAAAGCTTTTATAAAAAGCAGCTTTAAGTATATTAAAAGCTTTTTAGCATTTATTATCCTACTTCAGGTCTTTATAGATAGTATGTTCTTTTCTACTAAGCTTTTTATTAGAAAAAACTTTAGCTTTAATATGTTTTATCAAGAAAAGAGCAATAAATAAGTAGCTTTTAATAAAACGTTAATAGAAGCCTGCGTAGCCTAGAAAAGCAAGCAGTTCTTTTGCATGTTAAGGTATTTTCTATTTATAAATTATAAAGACTTTATCTAAGTCTATATCTACACTCTTATTAGTAATAATTATACTTAAAAACTTAATACTAGTTTTGTAAAATATATATTTTTTAAAGTCTACGTAGAATTCTTTGGCTTTTAGTTAGGCTAGAACTAGCTTAACTTACTTAATATATTCTTTTTTTATTTATAAGAAAACTAGAATGTTATCTTAATATATAGTACAGAACTAATTAAGATATTTAAAAAGTGCGCTGTTAGCAGCGCGCTAGAAAGAAGCTGGGGCTTTAAATAATTTAAATAGTATAACTTTATACTTATATGTACCTTGCTAAGTAGTAAATGTAGTAAGATATTTAGAGCCTAGCTCTATATAAAAATATAATAAAACGCGTAAATAACATCATATTTAGAGAAAACAGCAGCTTAATTAAGTTTAGCTAAAGTCTTATATAAAAAAAAAGATAGTAATTCTTAATCATAGCCTTTTTAAGGTTATAAAATTTTACATAAATATTAATACCTCTATTTAGCTTTGCTATAATTAGAATTAAGTTTTGTGCTACTAAGTTGTACTATTTAATAAGTTTACGTTTTTCTATTTTATTAATGTAGGTAGCAATAGCCTTTTCTTATTAGCTTAAGAATAGTTAAGAACAATAATTTAAAATTTTTACGCCTAAAGTTAGTTCAATCTTATAGTTGTATTCTAAATAGTTAAGCAATTAAGACGCTACTTTTTTTTAAATACTTAAATAGAATTAACGTACTCTTTATACAGTTCAAGTGTAAAGATAATTTTAAAAGTAACTTTTTAGGTTTGTTTATAAACTTTGCAAAGTCTTTATTTAGAGCTACTAATTAAAACTAAGTAGGTTATTTACTATGTATAGTAATAAGGTAAAAGTAAAATTTTTATTTCTTTACATACATGCAAATAGCGCAAAAAGAAACTATTTTAATTTTAACTAGTAGTTTGTTAATAGGCTTAGGCAAAAGAGTAAGTACTTTTCGTATAACCTTGTTAAAAGAGGCTTGCCTAGTTTAAGAATTATAGCAAGAAAGTGTATATTTCTTGCCTAGGACGCATATTCCTACAGGCTCTAGTTTAGAATTCCGTCTAGTAGTACTACTTAAGTAAGAGTTAGTAGGAGTTTATGCTCTTAAACCTTAATTATTAGTGTAGTTATGTTAAGAAGGTTTATTTTTTATTTGTTTACGCCTGCTATAAACTACTCTTATCACAGTGTCTTTAAGCTAATTATTTAGTTAACAGTACTAATTAAGAAACTTGATTATACTTTTATATTAATTAGGCTTAGGCTAGTAGAGTTTACATTACTAAAAATTAGGTACAAAATTAAAATCTACGTAAGTCTTCACTACGTAGGCTATTCTTATTTTAATGTAGGTATCTATTTTAAGAAAAAACTAAATACAGTAAGTAATTAGTTCTATAGTTTCTTTATAATAGCCTTTATAAAGAATTAGTTAGATAAGTAAAATTAGTTTTAAAGCGTAAGTTTAATTTAAAATTATTGTAATATAAAGTTACTGTTTAACTATTATTGCTTATTATTTTGCAGCTATAGAAAACTATATAGTTGCAACTAACGTACGTGTAAATAAAAATTGCATAAAGTCTTTTTCTTGTAAGAACAGGTCCTTTTTCTAATTCTAAACTCTTTAAAGTAATGTGTTAGACTTAAAATCTATTATACTAACAAAGAAATTAGCTAAGTATTCTTGCTATAGCTATTAATATTTTTTTAAGGGTAGCCTGTTCTTTAAAGTCTTTAGTTTTCTAATTTATTAAAGTTAAAAAATGTTTTAGCTTAGCATTTCTACTTAACTTTTAAGTTTAATTTATTTTCTACATATACATAGACGTAACGTTAATAAATAGTTTCTAACCTAGGAAAAGCTAGCTTCTTAAAGCAGTAAGTAGTAATATATTTAAATTTCTTGCAATAAAAACAGTTTAGGTTATTAAACAGAAGCTTAAGAAATTAAAGCTTTTTAAATAATGTTTTGTTTTGCTTAAGGCGGCCTTTACTATAAAGTGTTAACGCATTTTTAGACTTAGCATCTGCTAAAAAAGTAATATTTAAACTAGTATTAAGATTATTACAGTTGCGTTAAGCTTATCAGGCTAGATAGCAGTCTAGTTAGGTTGCGTTATAGTTATTAATATATTTATTTTTAAGGTATTAAAGGTGGTGGTTGTTGTTGTAGTCAAAATAGGTTTTCTAAAAAAGTGAAAAGCAGCTGCCCTCTCCTAATTAGTCGCAAAAGTCAAAAAAAATTGTGTGTAGTTAACAAAATTCGAACGGTAAGTAGATAAGGTCCACGCGCTAAGCGCTTAGAGAAGAAAAGCTCAGACCACTAAGCGAAATCAGGGTCAAAAAATTTGCTGAAGGTACCAAAAAACAACACTAATTAAAACGTGTTCAACGGCGATTGCTAGCCTATAGCTAGCAACGTTATTAATATATAATAAGATGTTAAGTAAAAGTTTAGAAAATGCAATTGCGTCTTATAAAAAGTAATATAATATATTTAAGCTAGCTGTGTGTTGTTTAGAAAGCTTCTACATAAGCTTAATGCTACTTAAAGGGTATAGAATTTTAAGCTTATTAGTGATAAGGTAAAACTTAACTTTAAAGTGTATTTAGGCTTCTTAGTTAGACTTTGCGTTCTTTAAAACACAATAGTATACTAGCGTGTTTATAGTTACTTTATTTATAGCGTAAGGATTTAAGTTACTTTAAATCTTGAAAAGTACTATAAAGCATTCTATCTCTGTTTAATGTTCGCAACTAAAAACAGTATTTCCTTCTAATAAGGCGTCTCTAGCGGCTTTAAAAGTATAGGCAAAGAGAGACTAAACGCGCTAAGCTAGGTGCTAAAAATATTTGCCTTTAGCACGCTAGTAGCTAAAAAAACATTAAACAAATTTATAAAGTACTTTTATGCTTTCATTAAAAGTTTGTAGCTTTATAGCGTTATAATCGTTAGCGTCTTTAAGTTATAGCATTATGTTAAGTATACGCTTAAGTTCTTAGAGCTTGTATAAAATAAAAACTAGGTCGCCTTTAATTATAATAAATAAATTATCCTTAGTAGTAAGTTGCAGAAGGTAGTATAACTAGTAACTAAAGTTTTTTAGGCGTGCTTACGATTAAGAGTTATTATAATCTAAAATAGTAATAAGTTTATTTATAGTAACAAGGTCTATAAACTTAAAGACTGTAGAGCGTAAAAGTAAAATATCTAAGTTACTAGTATATTTTTTGTTTAGCAGTACGTTGTGTTAAGTTGTATATAATTTCTCTAGACGTTTATAAACTAATTTTAATTAGCTAGGAACTAGTCTATTTATATTTATTTATTATCTACTTATTTTTAAGGTATCAAAGGTGGTGGTTGTTATTGTAGTTAAAATGGGTTTTCTAAAAAAAGTAAAAAGCTGCTGCCCTCTACTAATTAGTCGCAAAAGTCGAAAAAAGATTGTGTGTAGTTAATAAAATTAAAATAGTAAGTAGATAAGGTCTACGCGCTAAGTGCTTAGAGTCTAAAAAACAACACTAATTAAAACGTGTTTAACAGCAATTGCTAGCCTATAGCTAGCAACAAGATTGCGATAGAGGTAGAGAAGGTAAAGAAGTGTGAAAACACGTACGTTACCGCAGCAGGAGCCTGTAGCACTTTATAAAAGCTCTCTGCCTGCTACTTTTTACCTTTAGAATTTCTTATACTATATAGTACTGCATATAAACAACTTGTATATAAATAATATAATGCTTAAACTATTTTTCTTCTTATTGAATACAAAGACTAATAGCTGATATTAAGTAAAGTTAAACTTTACTAGGTTACTATATAAGAAGCTATAGTAGTAGATTACAAAGCCTGCGTTTACTTTTATTAAGTAGCTTCTTTAGTTAGTTAAAGAGGAGCTATTAGGAGTAGCTCTTATAGTAATTAGGTAAACGCAGAAGTTAAATTTTGTTATTTATTAACACTTTATTAATGCGTCTAGTATTATAGATGTTAAAGTTATAATAAAGGTTGTAAAAAGCTTATTTAGCAGCAAGTCTATTAAATATATTGCGCATGTTAATAGTCTAGGTACAGTAATAGTATATTATCTTACTAATTTCCTCCTGCGCAAATACGACTTTAGTAAAAAAACATTATAGTAGCTTTATAAAGAGCAGGAGCGTGTTAAAATAGCTATTAAGCAGCTAGGATAAACTAACAAGTAGGAGGATTTTGTAAGTTGCCTTTAAAAATAAAAAAGCTGTGCTTAAATAGTAACGCTGTTGTTGTATATTTACATTTAAGTATAGGCGCTAGAAACGCCGCAACTACAACACTGCTAAGATAGTAACAAAGATAATGTACGGGTGTTGGAGTGTATGAAGACATACTGCTACGAGGGCAAGAGATTACTAGTAGCTAGATTATACAAGAACAAGGTTAACAAGATAATAATCTTATTGTAGGTTAAGTATAAGGACTATTAGTAGAAGAAGAAGCTTATTCTATAGTACATTGCAGGAGCTGAGCTATAGAGTGCACGAATAATAAATAGTGCCCCTTTCTGTAGAATACTGAATAAGTTATATACTTTAGGATTAGGTAGTTAAGCACTAACCTAGTGTGTAGTTAGGTATTACCCTATGCACTAGCACAAACTTCTCCTTTTTATAAGCTTAGCTCTATTAAGCTCTAAATTCTGCAGAAAGAATAAAAGAAAATACAGCAAAAATAAAAGAAATAAATAAAAGAAACACATTTTAATTACTAAAGACGCTGCTTAGTACTAATAGATTACATACCTATATAGTGGCTACAGAATCTAGGTGTCTAGAGAGCACCTAGATTCTGTAGATTTGGCGGTTTTCTCTCTACACACCTAATAGGGGCATATCTTTACTATCTTTTTATTTCTTACTTCTTTAAGCGTTTACTTTAATAAAGTTTTTAAGCAGCAGCTAAAGTGCTTAGCCTAGGCATAAGTATAGTAGTAGTAGTAGCAGGAGCTTAGGTTTTAAATATTAATTAAAGGCGGCTATAGCAGGGCTGCCTAGTTAGAGTAGAGAGTACTAAGACGTTATTTAAAATTACTATTTTTAATTAAGAATAAGCACGCAGAAGATGCTGAATAAAGAAAAGTATAATAAGTTTTTTACTTTTTTAAAAGATTTAATGCTTATTTACTTTTAAGCTAAGTTCTTCTTAAAGGCGCTAAAAAGAATTAGCTTAAAAAAAATTAGTATTTTATTTATTTTAGTTTTTTGTTATGTATAGAAAGTTCTTTTTATTATTAGAAAAGTATAATTAGTTAAAAAAACTTTAAATAAGATTAGTACAAAAAGCGTTTTTTTTTTAATTCTTGCACTATAAGCTATAAGTTAAGAATTTATTATATAACATAGTTATAATATTTCTTAATATATTTATTAATTTATTCTTTAGTAAAGTTTTATAACATATTATTTAGCTCTTTATAAATAAGAAAATTATTCTATTTAGCTTACTTTATAAAGGCCTTCTAGATTTAGAATTTGTACTTAATATACATATTTATAAGCAATAGCTAGTTAATTTCTTTAAACTTGTTAAAGTAACTAAAAAAAGTATAAAAAGTAGTAGTAAGGTTGTAGTATACCTTATAAATCTCTTTATAAGTTCTTATAGTAAGCACTTTTATTATACTATTTTAAACTATAATAAACTAGAGAAGTATAGTACAGCAGTTATAAGTAGTTAGCTTAGTAAATTTATAAAGTAGAAAAGGTAATAAAATTTAAGCTTATTTTTTTTTATAGATTTACTTTGTTTATTAAGCGTTAGGAACTACTTTCTATGCGTTTTCTAGCTAGTTAGTCTTATCTTCTTATCTTTTAATAAGACTATTTAATAATTTAATACTTATATTTTTACGCTACTATAGGTAAGCTAGTATATGCTTATAGAACTTTAGTAGCATCTCTATATAGTTGTTTATATCCTTATTCTTAAATAAAATACTACTTTAAATTCTTTCTATACTAAGGCCTTCTATTATTGCATACTTAAAGTTAAAGTTAATGTGCTTAAAGTATATTTAATTACCTTTCTTAGTAAACTTAGCGTAGTAAAAGTAGGAAATTAAAGTATATTTTTTATAAAGCATTATATATTATAACTAGTATTTTAAGTCTATGTATACAGCTTGTTAAATAAGTAAGTAGTATATATTACATAACTACTTAAGGTTTAGCTTTTTATTTATATATTATAAATAAAACTTATATATCTTAAAAGTTTTTATAATAATATTTTTTAGATTACTACGCTATTGTAGCTACGTGTAAGCGTTAGTAACAATGCTTTCTATATGTTAGAATTCTTCTACTTATAGTTAAAACTCTATAGTGTTAATAATTTTATTTTAAGTAGAGATAAAGTAGAGGTTAAGTTAAGTTAGTTAATATTAGTAGCTTAGCAGATCTTTATTTTACTTAGTTAAGCAATATTTGCTAGTAAAGAGCTTAGAAATAATAAAATTAAATTAAAATTCCTGCTAATAGCTTTGTTCTATATATAGTAAAAGCAGACACTTATTAAGTATATTAGAAGGTATAGCTTTTTTAAATAGACTTATAACACTTACAGCAGTGCGCTTATAAATAAAGTATATTTAATTATATAAGAAGTTGTTAGAGTTATGCAGTTGTTAAATATTAATTTCTTAATACTATTTTTTAATAACTTTAATATAATTCGAATTTATAATTAGCTTTTTTATGTAGGCACGCTTAAGTAGCTTAAAGAACGCTAAAGTAGGATTTATGCAGTAGCATCCTGCTCTAAAGATTTTAGTTTTTTAGTTTATTATATTAAGCTTTTGATCTACGTAGGTAGTATTATTAAGCTTAGTATCTAGTTATATAGCTACTTATTAGTATGCTAGTGTTGCCTTTAAAGCACAAGAGCTTAGTAAAGAAAGTAAAGCAGGAACTAGTTAGTTACTAGTCCTAGCCCTTATACATCCTGCCTAGATATTAGCAGCATTACGCCTTTATTATATAATAGTTTTTTTACTTATAAGTTTAAATGCCTTAACTATTATATAATTATTAGCTCTACTTCTTGCTAACATTTCTAAGGATCGCCTTAGTTACTTAGTTATAATTAATAGACTATAACTCTTTAGAGTACGGGTCTTAGATGCTATAAAGTTACTATAGTAATTAATAAATTAAGCTTTATATAGAGTTCTTTTAAGTTCTATAGCTATTAGAATAAGCACGCTATATATTAAATGCACTTATACTTCTATTGCTTTATAGTAATTTATGTCTTTAAGAAATTATATTAAGTAGAGCTAATTAGTTTTTAGGTCTTTAAATATAGCTATATACTTAAAAATTTTTGCTAAAAAGCATAGTAGAGGTTGCTATTCCCTCTATTATTCTTAACCTTAGCGTTAGGGCGTAGTTTCTGCGCGCTATAAGTTGTATTATCTTTTTTAACTTTTATAGCTGTAGTAATTTTACGTAGGTTCTTTTTTTGCTATTTACTAATATTTAGAAGTAGCTATTTGCTGTAAGAAAGTAGGTAGCATTCTTAAGATCTATGCGTTGTAGTACAAAAGCTATATTTATAAATCTTTAGTAGTTAAGTAATGTGTAGGGCATATAAATACTAATATATTTTTTAATAAATCTTATTACTAGCTTTTTTACTATTAAAACTATATTCTTTAGTTTCTTAGCCCTTTTATCTTGCGACAAGAATGCTACACTAATAAATAGATAGTGTTTCTAGAAACCTTTAACACTACTATAGTTATTTATAAGTCTTAGAAGTTAAGTATAGAAATTGCCTATTTTTAAGACAACTTTAAGAATAAAATTAAATTAGTGTAAAGTACTATAAAACTATTAATTTATAATAATATACTATTAATATAGAGCGTTTAAAATAATTTTATTTACTAAAGTTTAAATATTAGTAACTTTAATGCTGTTGCTAAGTTTTGTAAGCTCTAGTACTTTATTTTAATACTAGACAACTTTAAAAGTTTAGTCTATAATATAGTTTTTTTTTTAAACTTACTTCTAAGTCTTTAAAAACTCTTAATAAATTTAAAGTCTAAAGTAGTTACTACTATAGCTACTTACTTTAAGCCTTATTTAATAGAGGCTAAAATGTTATTTAAGTAGTTTTATTAATAGTATGTGTATTATTCTTAGCCTTTGTTAAACTAAAAGAGGAGATATTACTATAATTATTATCTTTAAAGAACAATACCTAGGCATAAAAGTAGTAAAGTTAGTGTAAAAAGAGAGTTAGTTAGTTAGTAGAGTTGTAGTTTAACTTTATATGTAGTAGCAGTATACTACTAGCAAGCAAGTAAAGGTAAAAGTAAACAAAGTCTATATTACGCTAAAATAAGTAAGTTTTATAATAAAAATAATTATTATTATTAGTTGTTGCTTTGTAAATGTGAGAAATTAGGTATAGTATTAGTGTAGTAGTAGGGTATTATAGGTTTATAGAATCTAGGTATCTAGAGAGCACTTGGATTCTATAGATTTAGCGGCCTGTACCTAATTTCTTTATAAGAAATTAGTAAATAAGCGGTTAAAAATAAAGGCAGGCACTAATTATATAGTATCTTCTCTCCTTCTTAAGAATTTAGGCTGTTCTATAGCCTAGATGTTGCTAGATGTAGTGTTATTTAGAAAAAAAATGCTTATAATTAGTAAAAGCTTGCTTTAGTCTAGCGTTAATCTCTTAATTAATTAGAAGAATACTTATTAGCTAACTAATTATTAATCTTATTAGAAAGAAAATGCTAAAGATTAAGTGTTTTAAAGCGGCGTATATAGTTCTTAAACGTAGTAGACTAAAGAATACTTTAGTTAATTATACTTTTTCTTAAATTTCTAATAATAAAGTATTTATAGCCTAGCATAAATTATTTTTAGTTAAAAACTTAAAAAAGTTTTTTATGTTAAGATCCTTCTAGTAGACAGTTAGGTTTAGTAAGTATACTAATATCTTAATTAGTAATCTTCTTAATATATGTAATACTATAAGTGCTAAAATTAGCAATATTTGTTACTTATAAATAAGTGTTAATAAGCAAGCTAATAGTAGCTAGTTATATATAAGTAATAATTTGCTTAAAGTTTTGTAAGTTATCTATTTTAGTAAAAAAAAAGTAAAAAAGTTAAAAAAGTTATACTTATTTTAAAAAGTATTATTTATATTATTTTAATAACAGCGGCTGCTTATATTAAAACTCTTTAAGAGCTAGAAAGTTAGTGTTAACACTATTACTATTTATAAGGTGCTAAAGGTCTAATATTAGAAAATGTAAAATAATAGTAGCTTTTAGTATTAAGCTCTAAGTAATACGTTTTACCTACTTTCTATATTCTGCACTACTAACTATAGAAGTTAGAGCTTACAAAGCTTTTTGTCTTTAGCAAATTTGCTAGCGCTAAGCTAATATAGCTTTTAAGCTTAGACGCTAATACTATATACTTATAGTAACTTAGCTAAGCTAACTAGCGCTACTCTCTCTAGTAAAAAAACTTATAATAGTAAACTTTTGTTTAAGTTTTTATAGTGCTGCTAATAATCTAAAATTACTAAGCTTAGTATATTATAGTATGCCTTTTTTTGTATTATAGAAGATTACTATACTAAGTTCTTTGTACTTACAGCCTAGGTGGCGTCTAACAATGCGCTAGAAAGGTAGCTTAAAGTCCTACTAGTAAGAGAGCTAGTAGTTATAAGCTAATTTATGAAAGATAAGCAAAAATTTAATTATAGTAGTAAACTTCTAGATGCGTAATCCTAAGGTAGCTAAAGAAGTTATTAAGCTAATATTACCTTTTAGCTTGTTGTTGTTGCTGTTGCGCCTGCTAACTAAGGACGCTTACATTTTAGCTTTAACTAAATCTTATAGCTCTTATAGTGCTATAGTAGTTATAGTTTCTATTGCTAGTTCTTAGCGTATTAAGCTAGCGCTTACTGCCTTTTATATATATTCTATTATTATAGAACTATAAAAGGTTGTTGCTTTAAAAGTTGTTAGTTATAGTTAACTAAGTAAGCTAGCTTGCTTAATTATAACATGTAAGGCTTAAAATTAGCTAAAGTTAAAAGAAAGAAAGTAATAGTTTACTCTACAAGTAATTTATTTTTAAGGTAACTAGCTTAAAACGCATAAAATAGTTTAAATTATATTTTAATTACTAAAAAAGTTTATAAAAGATTCTTTATTATAGCATAAACACTAGGTAATATATTAAAGTATAAAAGATTTATAGTATATAAGTGCTTACTACATACTTAAACTTATAGGCTAGGTAACTAGTCTTTGCATTTAATATAAGAAATTTATAAATAAGTAGCTAAAGGTAAAAGTAGATACTAATAGCAAAGTATTTCCTCTTCTTCCTAAGAGAATAGGCTGTTTAGTAGCCTATTAGCTACTAGTTATAATGTTAGAATTAGAGTTTAAGCTTTTAAAGTCTTACATATATACATAGTGCTCTTTATTTATAAAATACTTAGTAATAATAACTTATAAATAAAGATTGTCTTTTGTTATAAGAAGTAAAAATAATTATAACTTAGTAGGCAGCTTAGTTAAGTCTAGAAAGATAGGAATATTTACTGTTATACTAGTTTGTTTCTAATACTTAAGATTTTATAACTTTATATTTTCTTAATTTTTTTTTATAATATCTAGCACGCGCTATTGCTAGAAAAGCTTTAATTACTAACTAGGTGTTGTATGTAGAAAACGTGTACTATTAAGGTCTTTAAGGCGGTAGGTTCTTTTATTAAGTTTAGCGTTATAAATATAATATAGTTCTAGCTACCTTGTATCTAGCTTGCAGTTTTAAGATATATTAATTTCTTAAACTAAATTCTAAAAAAGAACTAAGTTTTTTAGCTTTATATCTTTATGCTGTATTTTTTTAGTATTATTTTAGTATTTCTTCTTAGCAGTTCTTATGTAATTAGTACAAGTAACAGTATTTTTAGTAAACTAATTTTTAAGATCTAGCTGTATTACTTATATAGTAAGTAATTATATATAGTTTTATACTTCTTTAAATAAAAGAGTTTGCTATATAAGTAGTATAAGTTTAATAAGTAGTACTACGTTTTGCCTTATAACTAGTTAGTATAGTAAGTAACTTATCTGTTTTTGTATAGAGATCTTATCTATAAAAAAAACTATTAGTAAGTTTTTGATTTAAAGTCTTAGCAGCTTTGCAAAGGCATTTATAATTAGTTTATATTTTTTTTTAATTTTTTTTATAGCTTAAAGGTTGTGTCTATATAATTAAATTTAGTTAATTTTGTACATTTTTAATAAGTAAGAAACTACTTTAGTAAAGTTAAGTTCTTTATTAACTATAAGTTTACGTGTTATGCTTTATTTATATATAATGTCTTTATATATAAATTCTATAATTGTCTTAGACTAGTTGTTTCATAATGCTTTTACTTCTAGCTAGCTACTAAGGTAGTCTTTTGTAATTACAAGAAACTTCTTCTTAAAACACTAAAGTATATATACTATATTAATAGCTATAGTTTTCTAAATAGCAAAACTATAAGTATTAGTAAGCATATTAACTCTCTTCTTAGAGAATTGTAGTTAATAGTCTAGGTAAGTTACTAGTTTCTTTTACACTTGCTTATATATTCTTTTCTACTAGTATTGCTACGTAAGTATTAAGTAAACTACATTAACTCTTTAGTGTCTAATTTAGGTGTATATGTTTTATACTACAGCTGTTCTTAAATTTATATTATTTACAACTTATTAGATTGCAATATTTCTTAATATTTTTTTAAAAAAGTATCTTATTTTACATAAAGAAGTTTAATACTTACTTTTTTTATGCTTATAGTTTTTGTAGTTCTATTTCTTTTAAAGTCTTAAAATTAATTAAAAACTAAGTATATTGCTCTAATTCTTTAAAGAACTTCTAGCAAAGTATCCTAGCTTGCCTTATTAGCACTAGTGCATTTATATTCCTAATTATATAGTTAATAAACTCTTCTAGGTTTTTTTTAAGTTTAAGAGGCAGCTCCTAATTGTTAGCTTTTAAATACCTAGACAATGCATTTATAATAAATTTTTTCTTTCCTAGTATATACTTAATATTAAAATTCTACAGAAGGATAGTTAATATCTATCTATTTATAACTAATTCTAGATTATTAGTTAATAAATAATTTAATTAAGTAATAAGAGTTGCAGTGTTAGTCTCTATAGTAAAGTAAATACTATAAAAATAAGTTTAAAACTTTTTAAAAGCCTATAGTATAGCTTTGTATTCTAACTTAGTTAAGTGCTATTACTTTTTTTAAGTAAACTATAGTGTACTTTTAAACTATACTAGATGTTGTTTATTGTCTTCTTTAAGTTGCTTTATATAAGCGCCTACACTGTCTTAACTAGTATTAGATATAAGGAATATTTTATAGTTATTAGTATTAGTGTATTTTAGGTTTGCAAGTATAGATGTATTACAAATTGCCTATTTTAGCGTGTATATTGCTATATTTTATGCATTTCTTTATTTAAAAGAAGTGTTGTCTTGTAGAAGTATAAATAGAGGTTTAGCAATTTTAGTAAAGTCTTTTACTTATATATAATAGTAGACACAAATACTTATAAATAATTATACTTTTTTTTTATTCTTGTATAGTAGCTAGTTTATAATCTTTTTAACTTTCTTTTAGTTAGAATAGTAACCTTAAGGACTAACTTTATAGTCTACTACTTTAAGTTTTTCTATAAGAAAGTAATACTTCTTTTTTAAAATAGTGCTTTTAGCTTATTTAATATTAGCTAGTACTCTATCTAGTTATATAATATGCTTAAACATATAACGTTGTACTCTTAGCATTAATTCTTTTTTACTATAGTTAGTCCTAGGACCTCTACATGTAATGTTGTTAATAAAAAGCATTATATTAGGCTAGTAGTCTTTTAGGATCTTTATTACAACTTGTTAAAATGCTACTACTAAGTTAGTAGCGCCTATAACTATTATGCATAAGCATATAAGTTCTACAGGCGTTTAGAATACTGTTATATTTCTACTTTCTAGATATAGTGTAATCTAGTTGTATTCTAAAAACAAGTTTATAAGTAAGATAATTTTATATCTTGTAAATCTCTTAGAAAACTTATTTACTATTAGTAGTAAGTTTATATCTTATATTATAACTGCATATATCTTTTATGTATTGCTAATCTATTAAATGCCTTTATCTTTCTTTAGTACTAGGTGCTATAGATTACAATACTAACTATTATATTGTTCCTACATTTCTTAGTTTAGGCAGGCATTAACTATATTTACTACTTACAATTCTAATACCTTTAGGACAGCAAAGCCTTACACTTACTAAGCTTTATATAGTATTATTTGTATCTTATATAGTAAGTATATATTAGGATAGATTTTTTCTAATTCCTTAAATTGCTATAAAAGAGCTCCTTCTCTATTATAGAGCATATATAGAAATATCTCCTTTTTCTTAAGGTAGAGATAATCTCCTATATATAGCTTATTAATTTGTTTTTTAGTAAGCCTTATTCTTTATAAAAAAGTAGCATATTTTAGTTTAAATAAATTATTGTATAGCTTAGTATTAGAATTATAGATGCTTCTTTAAAGGAGCTGTTATTCTTTAGCTTTTTTCTTCTAGTTTTCTTATCTAAATTCTATTAGCATCTCTTGCTAAAGAATATTAATAGGTTAAACTTTCTTATCTATAGTTTTATATATAGTGTAGAGATTATATTATTATTAGAAGTTGCTAAGCAGCCTTTTTTGCAATTGTTGTTAGTTAAGCTTATATATAATTAAAAATTTGCTAAAACTATAGTTTTTTATAAAGTTTTCTAATTGTCTAACTGCGTGTATTAATACCTAGTTTATCTAGACTATTTAATTATGCTTATTGTTATTTATGTATAGTATATTAAAATTACTAAATCTAACTATAAAATTTAACTATGCAGCTTCTTGTATATACTTTACTATAGCTACTTATAGCTTATTGTTTATTATGTTAGTAACTGCGTGTATTTATACATTACCTGCTATTTTTCTATCTAAGTTATTATTAAAGGCTTTATTCCTAATTGTCTATATAAAGTAACTTAGTAATAAATTAAATACAACAAATATTGCGTTTCTAATACTATCTTTAGAAAGAACTTAGTACGTAATTTATTTAAACGCATTATACTGTATTGCTATCCTTACGCACGCACACTAAAGCTCTTCTAAAATTATAGACTTAGTAATATTAGCAACAATTCTAAAGGTAGTTTTAATAGTAACTATTTCTATTTATATAAGTATATTAAATGCTGTCCTAACAAACAGATTATAAGTTTTATTAGCTAAAGTAATACTAAAGAATAGCTGCCTAAGTCTCTACTTTATTATTTTATATAGTATCTTTAATGCTTGTGCAGCACTAAGTCTTAGAATATTTATTTATGCTTTAGTATTAATTAAGCACTTTAAAAAATTACTATTAATAACAACTTAGTATTCTAGCAAGTCTATTTAGGTAAAAACTTATTTATTCTTTTACTAAACTCTGCGTACTTTCTTAGTAAGTATATTATTTAACTTATTAATTTAAGAATTACTTTTCCTATACACTTTATATTAGGTTTAAGCATTTAACTAATGCATATTTATTATATTATAATACAGGCTTGCAATTATTAGTGTAATTAGTAAAGTTTTATTAGTAAAGTATTTTTAGCCTACATGCTAGTTTAGCTAATTAGCAGTTAGAATAAATTCTAGGTACGCTAAATTACACTTAAATTCTATAATCTCTTTATTAATTATAATATAAAGCGTTCCTAAACTATCTACAATACTAATATTATTATTTAGAAAGTTGCGTAGTTGTTTCTAAATATTATTTTATACTATAAAGTTAAATATAGTAACCTTTTGCACTTTCTGCCTAAGTAAGGCAGTTGCAATGCAGTTTAGCTAACTTTATATTATTTTTTTTAGCTTAAGGTTAAAAAGTGCGTTTATAAACTTTATAGCTTTTTTCTTACGTTCTTGCTATAAGTACTTTAAATTAGCTAATATGTTATTCTCTTATTAAGACAGCTGCGGCAGCCTAATAATTAAAAATAGTATATTATAAGGCTAACTTACAAAAAGTATTTTACTTTATACTTCTTTTTATAGAAACTGCATATTAATAAGCTGCAAGTTAGAGATTAAAGTATTACTTTAAATTATTTAATTGCTTTTTTAGGTGCTAGTATTTTTGCTTAGCCTTTTTTATTTCTTTACTTTTCTATTCTAGACACAATTAATATTTTAGTAAAAAAAAGAACTTTTTTTCTTTAAGCGCGTAGTAGTATTTAACTTAGAGAAGTTATATAAAGCATTCTATCTACCTCCTATTATAATGTTAGCAGCATTAATATTATTAAGCCTATTAATATATTTATATGTAGCAGGGTTATATAGCTATTCTTAAAACTATTAGAACTGCTAAAGAACATTATTGTAGTAACCTTAGTCTATTAAACTAGTTACTACATTTACAGAACTAAAGGCTTTACTTTTATACTTTAATTCTAGTTAAGAGTCTCTACTTATAAACTTCTCTAGTATTATACTAGAGGCGGGTTAATTAAGTATGTTATTAGTAACATTAAAGAATTTTCTAATCTTAGCCTTTAACTATAACAAGACTTAAGTTAATAAAAGCTATTTTAAGATTTTGCCTAGACGTTTATGTAGTAGCTTAAAGTAGTAAGTTCTTTTCTTAGCTGTAGTATTCTAGTTGAAACTAACTTACCCTATTTATTTTAAAGCGTAGTATAGCTTACAATCCTTAAGTATGTGTTCTACTATATTATATATATAATAGAAAGTGTTTATTTCTATATTATTTAAGTATATAGTACTAATCTTTTTTAATAGCTTTTATTTTATATTAGTAATAAAGAAACTATTATTTTTTTTACTTAAAAATTTAGTATTAGTTACTTGTGCAATAAAGTACGCGTAGTTAGTAAGTTTTTTTAAAAGTTTTTTAGTTGTAAGGTAAGCTATAAGCATGTTCATAGTAGATAATTTAAGCTTTAAGTTACTTAAAGACTTAATAAGGTCCTTTACTTTTAAGTTAACTTTTACTAGTATACTTATTTTTTTATGTGCTTTGCTAATCTTAACTACTACCTCTCTTACTTTTTCTAGAGTAAATGTCGCACGCTAGTTAAACAACATAATCTAGCGCATTTTAGTATTTACGCCCTCTTACTCTAACTAATAAATCTTATCTAGGCTAGTTATCTTCTTGTAGTAGGATTTAAGAAAAGAATAAATTAAATCTAGTTTATATATATTCTAATTATTACTATTAGAGGCAGTAAGCATATAATACATAACTACCTCTTTATTTAATTTTAGTAAACTTTAAAAAAAAAGAATACCTTTCTTTTTTTAAAAGATTTGCTTATTCTTAATACATGTATCTGCAATAAAAGTAAAATAAGTATAGTACTCTACTAGCTTTAGCTAGTTTTATACACATTTATAAATGTAAGCTTAAAAGTAAAAGCATTTACCTATCTTAATAGTAGTATCTTTGTCTTTTTACTACTCTTTTATATTTATTTATAACTTAGACTAATCTCTCTCTGTATATCTAGGTAAATATTTTTAGATGCAAAAGAGTAATTAATTTTTGTTAAAGAAATAGTTTAGTAAAATAGAGACTTGCATAGCATTACAAATACCTCTATTATTAGCTTATTTATTAAAGTCTTCTAGGAATTTAGTAACATCTTTTTTAGCAAAGACTAAGGTACTGTGTCTTAGTTAAACTATAGACAACACTAAGTTGTACGTAGATGTAGCTATAGTATTAATAACTAAGCTTAATAGTATTAATAGTAACTTAGGACTAGTAGTTGTAGGCCTAGCAGAAAAAAGCGTTTCGCCTTCCTATTCTTAACTTAACTTCTAATTCTTCTTTAACATCTATAGTATTATAGGACTGCTAGGAGTTCTTTGTTTAGATAGTTAACAGTAGTTAGTTATTAATATAGCAGACAAGGTTTAGCTCTTAAAAGAAACAAGCTATTTATTTTTAAAATCTTTATAGTAAGTGCTTAATTAGGAGTAGTTACATAAATCCTCGCCTCTTTAGTACCCTAATTTTCGCTAGGTAGGCAAAGATAAGCACGACAATAATCTGAACAGATTATTGTTGCGTAGTACAATATACATAGGCAAGTAAGAGCATTCCGCTTCGTTACAGGCTCTAATTTATACTTATGCCATCTTAATTGTTAGTAACGTCTCTCTTTCGCTAGACAGATACCTTAAATTAGCGTTTTTAGACACATTTAGTTGTAAGCTTCTAGTCCTATCCTAATTTTTACTAAATAAAACCTTTGCTTCTTATTATTAACACATGTAAGCCTGTCTCTATTTTGCTAGACAAGTTGCTACCTCTATTTTGCTAAGTAGACTTTAGATTAGCGTTTAAACATATGTAAGACTGTCTCTATTCTACTAGATAGTTTGCCGCCTTTATTTTGCTAGACAGACTTTAAATTAGCATTTAATAATACTTTATAGTTGTATTAGTAGAGTTTGTTGCTATTCTCTGTTGTTAGGGCTAACTTAGGTAACAAAGTCCTCAACGTAGTCTATAATAAGGGATAGTGCTAACCCCCTAAAAGTATATCTAGTAGTAATTTTAAGGATTCTAGTTTCCTTAGAGTTCCTCTAAATTCTAGTCTTATATAAGATTGTTATTTTGTTCTTGTAATAATAATGCACTAGTTCTTTTATGTACTAAGTAGTAGAGTATGTCTTTATAGGCTTTGCTTTTTATACAGGTGTTAGAGTGTATAAAGATATACTACTACAAGGGCAAGAGATTACTAGTAGCTAGATTATACAAAAACAAGGTTAACAAGATAATAATCTTATTATAGGTTAAGTGTAAGGACTATTAGTAGAAGAAGAAGCTTATTCTATAGTACATTGCAGGAGCTAAGCTGTAGAGTGCACGAATAATAAATAGTGCCCCTTTCCGTAGGATACTGAATAAGTTATATACCTTAGGATTAGGTAGTTGAGCACTAACCTAGTGTGCAGTCAGGTATCACCCTGTGCACCAGCACAATAATATGCTAGAGCGACACACTAATTGCGTGCTGGCAATGCTAAACAAGGGGGCATGAGCCCGGATACCTGTTGTTAGCAATAAATCCTTTCTTACCAAAAAGGTGTCTACAAAATGTGTGGTTACATCAAAAGGTTGTCTTAAAAAGCCGAAGCCAATTTATTATCTACTGCCTTGTTTTGTGCAAGTTATTTGTTTATAAAGTACTTATATTAAACTTAAGCATTTTTTTATGCGTTTAGCTTGTCTCTTACTATAGCAAATATAGTTAGGTAAAATCTAGCTACTATACTAGCAAGTTCATTATAAAGAAGTTTAAAAAATATTAGTTAGCATTGTAGTTATAGATAGTTTAGCAAAGTAAGCATTATAAAGAACTTATAAATTTATTAACGTATCTTGTTTTACTTACTTAATAACCTAACGCATATAATCCGTATTTTAGCATTTTTAGTGCAGTAGCAAAAGCGCGTCTAGTTTTTCTAGCAGTAATACGTTATCTAGTTGAAGACTGTTAGTAGCGCTTATAATTAGTTCGTCTATGCGCTTAAAATCGCCTAGCATAGAAAGAAACATGTTACAATTTAGTTTATTTAATGTAGCCTAATGTTGATTGTTTTTGTCTATAGTAGCTGCCTAGCAAAGAGGAGAAAAATTTAAAGTTATATTAAATGTTGTCTTTTTTAATATGTTTTTAGGAAAGCAGACTCTAGTAACTTTATTAGTCTTTGTATTAACGTAATGTAGATGTTAGCTAAAAGGCGTGTTATATTAAATTTAGCAGTTAGTTGTATTTTCTCTATATTAGTATTAGAACTTGTATTAGCGAGGCAATTAATTATATAAGTAGAGTCTTAGAAGGTAGCTTAAGATATTAAACGTATTATCTGTCTATCTATTAATTTAAATTAACAGCGTCGCGCTATACGTAGAGTTAACAGTTAGTTCTAAAAATTCTTTTCATTATTTAAATTAGCTATATTTAGTTTAGTTAAGTTTAAGAAAAGAAATACTTATAATAAAGCGCAGTAAATCTATTTAAGTGCAAAGTTAAAAAAGAAATAAATGTTTAGTACACAGAATTTTGAACTGCAAATTAAGTAGCATAATTCTAAGTAGAAGCTAAAATTTCTAGTCTATATAATATACTATTTTGCTAATTTATTAATCTTATGCTTAATCTATGAACAGGGACCTTATAGGAAGTAAGATTTCTTGCCTTTATAGTATACTTTTTTTAGAATTTCTGTTACTATAACGTACTTTCTTTTAATTACTAGATTTATACGCAAAAAAAGTCTAAATTAGCAATTAGAAATACGCTCTAAATAGCGTAAGATTTGTTCTAAATAATTTTTTTTGAAGGTAAGTAAGCGTAGTAATAGCTATAATACTCTAGGCTGTTAGGTAGTAAAAGCTGTTTTATAGCTAGCTATCTACTGCGTAGATAAAGTCTAAATCTTACCTGCGCTAGTAGTAAAGACCCTCTAAAAACATTAGCAATCTAGTAATTTTAGTAGCAACTTACTATTCAAAAGCACTAGACTTAGCTGAGAGCTAGCTACTAAAGCTATAGTTCTATACAACAACTAAGAACAAGTAAAGACTACTTATTTTTGTCTAAACTAAAAGCCTGCAGCCAGCTTTTTACTTGTAGGTTTACTATTATATAAAGCAGACTTTACGCACAAAAAGAAGACTAGTTAAAAGATAGCTTGTATTTAGAGTAGAGAATAACAGACATAGGCCTAGAAGAGGCTAAGTATGCAAGCAGCTATATAGTAGAGAAAGAGGAGCTAGTGCTAGCTTAGTGGGTGCCAAGCCTGGTGCTACGCCTAGCTAGTACTAGTGCTTGCCAAGTAGTAAAGCAGGTCTCTATCTCTAGCTACATACTTTAAAGCTAGCTATAAGGTATGTAGTAGTACGTAGATAGAGGCTATGTCCTTACAATAATATTGTAAAAGTATTCTTTAATGCGTTAATTATAGTAGACAACTTAGTAATTTGTAAAATGCTAGATAGCTTTAAGAAGCCTAAAAAGTTTATATAGCTTAACTGCGCACTTTATAAATTACAAGCCTCGCTACTATTATAGTATAAGAAGTTTTTAGAATTACTAAAAGAGATTAATCTAATTAATTTAGTAGAAGAGCTCTGCCTATTTTTTAATTAAGAAAAGAAGTTCCTAGTTTTATTTTATATAGATAATATCCTACTGCTCTTTGCAAAAGATTTTAAGCAAAAAGCATTAAATCTTTAGTTAAAAATTTTAAATAATCCTAAAACACAGGAATAAAAATTGATTAAATAGTTCCTTAGTATCTAAGTAATTAGAGATTATAAAAAGTAAATAATTACGCTTGTGTACAATATATATATGAACAAAATTACAAAGATGTTTAAGCTAGAGGAAAGTAGCTTTCTAAGAACTTTACTGCTATTAGAGGAGCTAATTAAGGACACTAGTAAAGCAACTAAGCAAGAGATTAAGGCTTACTAAAAAGAAGTTAGATTAGTACTGTATACAGCTATTATATTTTAACTAGATATTGCTTACTTAATTTTAAAGCTCTTATACTTCTTTTTTAATTCTAGTAATTAGTATATAAAAGCTGTTTAAATAAGTAATTATGTACCTCTATGAAACAAAATAGAATGCAATCTAATATAGGAACTATAATAGCCTAAACCTAACAATTATAGGCAATGCTTCATTTGCAAATAATTAAGAGACTTATTAATTATTTTATAAATACATAGCTATTTTATATAGTAGCCTAATATTTTAGAAGGCGGCTTAGTAGACTACAGTAACTACGTTAACTACTAATACTAAGCTGCTTGCCCTTAAGCAAACTACTAAGAAAGCTATAGCCCTTAAATATTTTCTTTGTAAGCTGTTTTTGAATCCAGAAGAAGTTTAAACAGTCTAGTATAATAACTAATAAATAATTAAGCTTGTAATTAGAAAAAATAAGTAAATTAGCACTTATATAAAACATGTATATATTACAAATATATAGCTGCAGTAAGAATTTACTAAAATATTGTTTTAAGTTAAGTACCTAGAAATAGCAATTATGCTAGCTAATAGACTAACTAAGTTACTTACTTAACAACAGTTTAAGAAGTTTAAGCAGTTACTTAACTTTTAGCAAATGAAGTACTTAATTAAAGGTAATAATAATTAATAAGCTAAAAATTTATATTAAGTAGCAACATTTATATACTAGGCTAAGTCTCCTCTTAATTACTTAGAAAAAGCGGGAAATAAGAAGCTAAATTAACTAAAAACTAAAAACTTAAACTAAGAATAAGCTTACTAGTAAGCATTAAAATTATTATACTTGCTAAACTTTATTAGCAAGTCTTGCTTAGCTTTTTAAGCCTTAGCAAGCTTAAGCGCATTATTAGCTATTTTAGCTTAGATAGCTAAGGTTTGTAAACAAGCAGCATAAAGGCACAAATCTAATTTATTTCTCCTATATACAGAATTGTAAAATAATTATAAACTTACTCTAGTATACTTATACATATACAATTAAGTTATATAGCAATTAAGATATTGTTAGTAGCAAAGACAATTTAAATAAAAAGCAGGAGGAGGTAGTATTCTACAAGTATACTATTTTTAAAGTATTAATTAACATAAAAGATACTACTATTACTGTTATAGCTAAAGCTGTTGTTACTAAAGCTACTATAAATTATAAGCTAAATGTTAAGTAGGCTGCACTAGAGGTTAACTACAAGTATAAGCAACATAAAGCTGCGCATTATAAATTTTTAATTTAAAAAAATAACTTTAATTTGAACTTATAACTTACTAAGCAGGCTACGTCTTGCGTAAATAATTCTTAGCATTATAACCTAAATTAAAAACGCTTACTAGAGCAGAAGCAAGAGCAGGCAGTAAGAGCTAAGTAGCAAAACTACTAGACAACATTTCTTAAGTATAGTAATATTTAACTAGAGGCTTCTACGTAGAAAGCTTTTTAGTAGATATAATACTGCTATTAATTTCTTTATAGTAAGCAATAATATTGCTAAGCAGCTTATACTTATTAACTTAGTACTTATTCTTGTTCTACCTCTAATAACTTGTTAGCAGCCTAAGCAAGAAGCTTAAATAATTAAAAACTTACTTTTTTATTTTTATATATAGCTATAAAATAATTAGTAAGATTATTATTAATAGTATAGCATATGTAAGACAAGTGACTGCTACAGCAGGTACTACTCTAACTGCTAGTCTAAACTTAATTAAAGCAGCGCTTAGCATATAAACTATTAAGCATCTTTTTTTATACAGCGCTTATATAGAAAAACGTAAACTTACAACAAATTAGCAGCAATTTTTAAAAAGCTTAGAAACACTTTTTTCTAAGTAGAGAGAGGCGCGTTGCGCCTTAAAAACAGCTTAATAGGTGTATATAGGCTATTGCTGTTATTATGTTACTAATTTCTTAACGTAGCCCAACTAGTAATCTACTTTAACTTTTAAATAAGCTTTTAAACAGTCTTGCCCTTACGCTAGCTTAATTTTTTAGTTAGGCTCTTAGTTTAATTGAAATTTAAATAAAGGCTTCTTAGTAAACTTAGTTAAATAAGTAAGTTAATTAGTTTTTATGCTAAGCTACTAGAAGTCTTGCGGTGCGTATATAGATTAAAAGGCAAAAGTAACAAACTTTTATTGTCTTTAAACTTAGCTTCTTACTAAGATTTATTATTAATAAGCTTTAACGCGCGTAATGCTTGTGCTTAGCACTATTTTTACGTTGTTAGCGCAGGCTCTCTAAGCAATAATTACGCTCTTAATAGTAACTTTTTTAGTAACACTTATGCTTATTACTGTTAGAAGCAGACTACACTAGAAAGATTAGTATCTAATTAGTAAAAAAACAGTAAAGCAACAAGGTGTACTATTTTAATAGTGATAAAGGTGCGTTAAAGATTAAGAAGACTTAGTAATTAATATTATAGAAAGGCTAAAGTTTTTAATAAGGCAGCAGACGTAATTAGTATTTGTTATAATTATGCATAAACTAATTACGCGATATTTAGAGTCTATCTAATATTTTAATATTTTAATAGAACTAAGCTGATTGCTTAATTAAAATAACATTGTAATGTTACAACAAGAAAAGATTAGGCAGTGGAACTAAGGTTATAAGAGGACCTCTTAATCAACAACGTTAATTTAGTGAGGATTAACTTCTTGCTTACAGCTTAAATTAATAGTTTCTTACTAACTTGGGGGGTGTGTTAGAGTATTAACACTTCGTTGACACACAGATCACCCTGTTAATTAGGTAATCCTAGTACGCTGAACACGTAACGGCCCCGCTAGCGTCTATATAAACAGGCTAGATCGTCTCATGTTTCTTAAGTAGTTATTGGACACTTTGTTGTGGCACTTAGTTGATCAATACACTCACTTTCCACTTAGGTGATTAAACAATTGCTCCTTCTCAGCTCCCACATTTATGCTAGTTAAGAAATAGTTAAAACTTTATTACTACAGTTAATTATTACAGCTTGTTATTATAGTAACGCTTAAGCCTTAAGACGCTGCTGCTTTTAGACTAAAGGTAGAGACTCCTCTTTTATAAGCTTATTTTATACTATTTCCTCCTCTAGACTACATATACTATCTCTAGGCGCTAGAAGCTTAAATATATTATTAATCTTAATATATAGTACTTTTAAGCTAATATTTTTTTTTTATATAAAAATTTTTTGCGCCTTTAGATTTGAGAAGATAGTATGCTTAAAAACTATAATTTTCTATATAGTTAAAGCTAAAAGATGATACCTCTAGTTGCTAATAACATTTTTTGTAGTATTAAAAACGCGCTTAATACTAATACTAGCAATTAGAATTGCTAATATATTCTTCATAACTTAAAACAGCTAAGTATTAACATTTTTATTCTATTGCCACTAGTTTAAAATATTAAATAATGTTCCTAGTTTAATATAAAAAGTACTAAGATAAAATATTTATTCTCATCAAGTAGAGCTTTTAATGTTTTCTTTTTCCTATGTCTGAAATATTTAACTTAAAGTAGAAAAGCTAATAAAAGGTAATCAAAGAGTGGGTCTTTAAAACTATTTATAGCTAGATTTTCTTCTTTAAGAAAAAATAAAGACTAGTATTTCATTTGCCTCTCTACTATTATTATATTAATTAAGATAGTGAAAAACTATTTATAATATATATACTGGTCATAAAGTTTCTATACAAAATTCTAGTTAGCAAATTAGCACTTCTTTGTAATAACCAAGTGTAATAACTATACTTTATATATAGTAAACTTTTAAGTTAGATTTAAAATAGCTGTGTAGTCATATAAAACCTTTTGCTTAGCTAGTAATTTTACATAGTACCTACTTAGTTTTGTATTTCTCTTATCTACAGTAGCTTATACTATTGCAGACCACTTTATAGTACGACTTTCTAAATTTTCATAAAAACAGTGTAACATTGAGTCTCTAAAATTAAAAAAAAAAGTTGTATATAAGCTAAATATATTAGACTAAAGGCTTTTAGTTTTGACTTAAAAAGCTTGTAGCATCTTTAAACTGCTTTAGCATCTTTATAATTACTTTAATATAGTACTATTAAATAATAAAGAGTTAGAGACGCTTAAGGTTATTATGGTTTATCTCTTTTCTATTATTGTTAGAGGCAACAGTAATATAAGTACTTAGTTTTATTACTCTTTTTATACTAGCTATTTATTGATATATTATAAGAGCTTAATCGCGCGCTTGTACATATTATTTGTTGAGTTTCATTAAGTTTTTAAATTATAAATAACAGAAAGTTGTTCCCTTAGTAGTAGATATTATGAAGTAGCAAGAAATTGCTTATACTATTATAGTAACACGTTAACAGTAATGCAAATAGCTTAGATCTTAATAGTAGTTAAGATATAATAATTAAATGTAATAAAAGAATAAATACCTTGCAAAGTATATTTAGAAAGAACATCTCTTATTCAATTTCTTTAACATGTTATCTGCGTAAGACTTTTTTTAAGTCTAATTTCTATAGTAGCAGCTAGCTAGAGATATTAGATTATATTTTAAACTACTAAGTTAATAATATAAGCTAGGTATAAGATAAAAAGATTTAAAGCGCTTTAGTGAATATTTTTATTTACTAGTGTTAGTTAAATTATTTAATAAGTACTATATTATTGCTAGTATTACTTTAAGTAGTAGCTAGAAAGTAAAACTTAATTCTAGTGTTTAAATGTATACGTAGTACTTCTATAGCTATTAAACTTCTAGTATATTGTCTGCGTATTAGTATAAAATTAAGTAGTTTTTCTTGGAGCTACTAGTTTAGTATAACATAGTAACTCTTAACTATAAGTATTCTTAGATAATTAGCTAGAAACTATATATTTAGTATTATTAAAATTTAAGTTACAAAGCCTAAGTTGTTAAAAAAAGGCTTTTGCTTTATTTAACTAGTTCTAAAATATTAACTTAAACTTATAATAAATAAATATTATAGTCTAGAGATTATGAAATTAGAAGAAGTGTATAAATAATAGCTGCTTAATAGTTTAAAATAGCTAATTACTATTCATAACTACTTAAACAAGCTATTTTTTAAAAAGCATTTTAGGTATATTAAAGTATTAAAGTAGGTGTACTAGTTTTATAAAGTAAAGTATATTTATTTCTTACATTATTAAATTTAGTAGTTATTATTATAGTTAATATAAAGTTTTCAAAAGTAAAAAGCAGCTACTCTCTATTGATTGATTATAAAAGTTAGAAAAAAATTATGTATAGTTAACAGAATTTAAATAGTAAGTAAATAATTTAAAAAAAAAAGCTTAGACTACCAAGTAGTATTAAAGGTTAAAAAATTTGCTAAAGTACTAAGAAATAATACTAGTTAAAAAGCGTTTAATAGCAATTGCCAGCCTATAGCTAATAACAAAATTATAGTAGAATGTCAATAGAATTATAATATAATACAATAAAAAAAAAGAATATATACATACTATAGCAGGAGCCTATGATACTTTATAAAGTTACTACTTTTTACTTACGACTTTTTACTTTTTCAATAGCACTGTATATAAACAATTTGCATATAATACACTACACTATAATATAGTATATAACTTTTATAGCAAGCATCTCTTTATTTTAAGCTTTTTTTTAAAAAAGTATTCTTTGCTACTATTTACTTAGCATCTAATTTAGTTTAACTTAAACTGCTTATATAAATACTTAAATTTATTAAGTATCTTAAAACTTAACTACATAGCTAGACTTCTAAGTTTATAAAAATTTTAAATAAGTTTTTTATCTGTATTATTTCTATATATTAAAAAATTGTTAAGCCCTAATTTAGCTAGTTATAAAAAAAATACAAAATTATTAAAGTATTTACTAATACTAGCGTAGTACTTGAAATCTATTACTTTAGTATTTTTTTTTTCTTATTTATTATATAAGAGCTTAGCTGTTGTAAGACGTTAAATTAATAATAATAATAAAAAGTAGAAAAAAAAAAGTAGGCTTTTTATTATTGCGTCTATAAGTTAGTAAGTAAAGTAATAATAGTATTACTACTTTACTTTATTTAAAAGCGCCTAGTAGTAAAGTAACAAGAATAAATAAAATAAAGCGCGTTAAGTTAAGAAGTAATTTATGTCTTTATTTTACTTTTTTCTATTTCTATTTAAATATATAATATACTAATTGCGTGCTAGCAATACTAAATAAAAAGGCTTAAAGTAACTATTAAGTATATTAATTTTGTAAAATATTTTATCTTAAAGTTTACTTATGTAAGCCTAGATACCTATTGTTAGTAATAAATTTTTTTTTACTAAAAAGGTGTCTACAAAATATATAGTTACATTAAAAAGTTATTTTAAAAGGCTAAAGCTAGTATAAGTAGTATAGTTTTAGTAAAAAGATTACTATGTAAATTTTTAGCTTAGCTAGTTGTACTTTAGTACTTATTTTAATTAGTTATATTTTTATTTATTTTATTTTTTATAGCTTTTTAAAGTAAGTTTATTAAATAATCTAACTTTTTTTACTTTTTTCTTTAAATTGCTTAGTGTTTACTTATTTTAAATTAGGAAAAGTTTTATAAATAATTATAAATATATTTAAATATAATAATATATATATAAATAGCGTTTATTTAAAGTACATAATTAAAAGCTAAGATAAATTATTATAATTACTAATATATAGCGCATAAACATCTACTCTAACTTTAATAAACGCGTGTTTAGCTAAATTAAAATTAAATTGTTTTTCTAATTATGTACTATATTAAGTGCTTTTTAATTAGTATTTATTAATTTAAAGTATATTATTATAAAATTAGTATAGTGTTTAAATTATGTAATATTTTTTATATTATAAGAGTTATGTTAATAATCTATTATAAGTATTAACTAAAGCTTATAATTTAGCGTAAAAATACTACTATAATTTATTTAAAAGCTTTAAAAGTTTATAAAATTACTAAAATTTATATTTTTATTTTTACTTTTATTTTTAACTTTAGCTTATAGTTTCTGCTACTACTTATTAGTCTTAACTTATTTTTACATTAATTATAATATATATTAATATTATAATTATTGTTAACTTTTTTTTTTGCGTTTATTACTATTATGTTCTTTAATATATAGCTTATTGCTGCGTAGAATAATATTATTGCTAAGTCTTAAAGACTTGTACACTAGTAGAGGCTTAAATAGTTTATACTAGTTAGTATTTATAAGTAATTAAAGAATGTGTTAAAACTTACTTTAATTTTTATAAATAGTAATAGCTAAGTCCTTTAGACTTATATCTTAAATAAAAGATTACTTTTTTTTTGCTTTTTTGCTTTTAAAAGTATTAGTGCAAAAATTTACTAATTTATTATTATAAGTATAATATATAATTTTTTTAAAAATACTACTTAAGCTATAAATTTAAGTATATATTTAACTTTAGCTGCTATTATTTAAGCTTTCTATTACTTAAACTATTTTATTTAAAAATTTTACGTGCTGCTTTATATTAACTTTGTAGTATGCGTTTTTTTATTTTTTTTAAATTAAATCAAGAATTATTTATAGCTACTTACTTTTTAGTTAAGTAGTTTTTATACTAATTTTACTATTTTTTTTTAGCTTTATACACTTATATTTTTATATTATTTCTTACTTTTTTTTTGTTAGTATATAGTAGCGTAATTAGCTATATATATGTTTTATAGAGCTTTTATTTTAAAATTAAGTTAAGCTAACCAATTTTTTTATATAATAGCTTAAGAACTAACGCTTAATAATTTCTTAAAAAGGACTTTTAGATTTATAAAGTAATTATATTATAAACTACTTTAGCTATAGTATATAAGTATAGTGTTAATTTTGTTTTTTTTATATTTATATTTTTTTTTAAATTAGTATATACTATAATTAATAGCTATATTAAATACTTTTATAAGCTTCTTTAACTTATTGTGCTTAAAATTTAGTAGCACTAAAACTAAAATACGCAAAACTAAGCTTTTAAAGCTATTATTTAGCTTTTTTTTAATTTTTACTATTGCAATAAACATAATAATTAACTATAATTAGTAAGTTTTAGTTGTAGTTGTTAATTAGTAGGTAGAGACTTAGAAATATTACTATATTATAGCTAGTGCAGCCTATGCGCCTTCTACTAAAGCTAACTAAAAATTAAAACTTTTTTTATATATAGATACTACTATAATTTTACTTAGTAGTCTAAGCTTTTCTGCTCTAAGCGCTTTGTGCGTTAATTTTATCTACTTACTATTTAAGTTTTGTTAACTATATATAATCTTTTTTTAACTTTTGCAACTAATTAGTAAAGAGTAGCTACTTTTTACATTTTTAGAAACCTAATTTTAACTATAACAATAACTACTACTTTTAATACCTTAAAAATAAATAGATACTACTACTACTAATTACTACTTACTAATAATACACTCTAGTATATTATATTATAATAGCTATTTAATATGCTTACTTGCGTACTTTATTGCTATAAGAATAATTAATAGCAATTTTATATACTTACTATAAATTTTAATAACTATATAACTACTATAATAGCGTGTACTACGTAGACTACGTAAGCTTTAACTAGTAGTAAAGCACTTATAAAGAATCTAAATATAAAAGCTACTTAATAGTTATTTATATTATTTATAAAGGTTAAAGCTATAACTTTAATTTAAGCTAAGTAGTAAGTTATTATAGTTTTTTATTATAGTTAAATACTAATAGCGTATAGCTATTGCGCTAAAAAAATTAAAAAGTAGTAAAATTTAACTAAACTCTTGTTAGACATTAAGCTACTTAGCTGCTTCTCTACAGGACCTAGGTAATTAAAATCACACCTAGAATCTACAATTAACCTACAACTAATTAATTACTAGAAGCTATTACGCTACTAGTACTACTAATTATTGTTATTAATTAATCTACAGCAACTACGCAATCTATTAAGTAAGATTACATAAAATTATAAGATATTGTATTATTTACTACGTAAGCTATTACGTAAGTATAAATCTTTTTAAAATGTTATTTAGTAGTATATATAGACTATAGTTTAGCTTATAGTTAGAAACTAAAAGAGAGTTTTAAAAGAAAATAATTACAATTAAGCAGTTATATAATAAAATAAAAAGACTTAATTACTTTTTTTTCTTAGTTTCTAATTTATTCTCTTATTTTATTATTCTACTTCTGCACCTCCTCCTTAATCTCTAGGTTATAAGCCTAGATTAGGCTGCCTCTAAGTCTACTACAAATAAGTAGAAGGCAGAGACCTCTACTTCTAAGTTAATAGTAAAATAAGCAACTATACTTAAAGATTAAATTTGCAATAAGTTATAAGCCTAAAAGTTAATTTACAATAATTAGCTTTAAGTGTTATAAAATTATTCTGTAGTTAAGACAAAATATATAAAAGTAGCTAGTTATAATATAAGTAGCTTTTTTATACTTTAGCTAATTGCTACTAGTATAAGTAGTATTTATTTTTTAAAGTGTTATAGGTAGTAGTTGTTATTATAGTTAAAAAAGAGTTTTAAAAAAGTAAAAAGTAGCTACCTTCTAGTAAAAAAAAAAAAAAAGATTATATATAGTTAATATAATTTAAATAGTTATTAGATAAGTTCTAAAAAAAAAAGCTAAAACTACTAAGTAATAATTAGAGTTAAAAAGATTTACTAAAGTACTAAAAAACAATACTAGTTAAAACGTGTCTAACAGTAATTACTAGCCTATAGCTAATAATAAGATTATAGTAGAATCGTAATAAGATTACAATAAAATTATAATATAATATAATAGAAAAGAGAAATAATACGTACGTTCTATAGTAAAATCCTATAATACTTTATAAAGCTAAAGCTACTATATTTTACTTACTACTTTTTACTTTTTAAATAGCACTATATATAAACAATTCGCATATAATATACTATACTATAATATAGTATATAACTTTTATAGCAAGTATTTTTTTATTTTAAGCTTTTTTTTTAAAAAATATCTTTTGCTACTATTTACTTAGCATTTAATTTAGTCTAACTTAAACTGCTTATATAAATACTTATATTTATTAAGTATTTGAAAACTTAACTACTTACCTAGACTTTTGAGTTTATAAAAATTTTAAGTAAGTTTTTTATTTATATTATTTTTATATATTAAAAAATTATTAAGCTTTAATTTAGCTAGTAACTAAGCTTAGACAGCTATTATAAAATATTAAATTAATAATAATAAAAAAAAGTAAAAAAAAAAGCTTTTTATTATTGCGTTTATAAATTAGCAAGTAAAGTAATAATAATATTATTACTTTACTTTATTTAAAAGCGCCTAGCAGTAAAGTAATAAAAATAGATAAAATAAGGCGCATTAAGTTAGGAGGTAATTTGCGTCTTTATTTTGCTTTTTTTTATTTTTATTTAAATATGCAACACACTAATTACGTCCTAGTAATACTAAATAAAAAAGCTTAAAGTAACTATTAAGTATATTAACTTTGTAAAATATTTTACTTTAAAGTTTACTTACGTAAGCTTAAATACTTATTATTAGTAATAAATTTTTTTTTACTAAAAAGGTGTCTATAAAATATATAGTTAAATTAAAAAGTTATTTGAAAAAGGCTAAAGCTAGTATAAGTAGTATAGTTCTAGTAAAAAGATTTATTATGTAAATTTTAAGCTTAACGAGTTGTACTTTACTACTTGTTTTAATTAGTTATATTTTTATTTATTTCTTCTTTTTTATAGCTATTTAAAGTAAGTATATTAAAAAATTTAACTTTTTTTACTTTTTTCTTTAAATTGCTTAGTGTCTACTTATTTTAAATTAGTAAAAGTTTTATAAATAATTATAAATATATTTAACTATAATAATATATATATAAACAGCGTTTATTTAAAGTACATAATTAAAAGCTAAAATAAATTATTGTAATTACTAATATATAGCGCATAAATATTTACTTTAACTTTAATTAACGCGTGTTTAGCTAAATTAAAATTAAATTGTTTTTCTAATTACGTACTATATTAAGTGCTTTTTAATAAGTATTTATTAATTTAAAGTATATTATTATAAAATTAGTATAGTATTTAAATTATATAATATTTTTTATATTATAAGAGTTGTGTTAATTATCTATTATAAGCGTTAACTAAAGCTTATAATTTAGCGTAAGAATACTACTATAATTTATTTAAAAGCCTTAAAAGTTTATAAAGTTACTAAAATTTATATTTTTATTTTTACTTTTATTTTTAACTTTAGCTTATAGTTTCTACTACTACTTCTTAGTCTTATACTTATCTTTATATTAATTATAATGTATATTAATATTATAATTATTGTTAACTTTTTTTTGGTGTTTATTATTATTATGTTTTCTAATATATAGCTTGTTACTGCGTAAAATAATATTATTGCTAAGTCTTAAAGACTTGTATACTAGTAGAGGCTTAAATAGTTTATACTAGTTAGTATTTATAAGTAATTAAAGAATATATTAAAACTTACTTTGATTATTATTAATAGTAATAGCTAAGTCTTTTAGAATTATAATTTAAATAAAAAATTACTTTTTTTTTAGCTTTTTTGCTTTTAAAAGTATTAGTGTAAAAATCTACTAATTTATTATTATAAGTATGATATAGAATTTTTTTAAAAATACTACTTAAGCTATAAATCTAAGTATATATATAACTTTAGCTGCTATTATTTAAGCTTTTTATTACTTAAACTATTTTACTTAGAAATTTTATATACTGCTTTATATTAACTTTATAGTATACGTTTTTTTATTTTTTTATATTAAATTAAAAATTATTTATAGCTACTTACCTTTTAGTTAAGTAGTTTTTATACTAATTTTACTATTTTTTTTTAGCTTTATACACTTATATTTTTATATTATTTCTTACTTTTTTTTGTTAGTATATATTAGCGTAATTAGCTATATATACATTTTATAGAGCTTTTATTTTAAAATTAAGTTAAGCTAATTAATTTTTTTATATAATAGCTTAAGAACTAACACTTAACAATTTCTTAAAAAGGACTTTTAGATTTACAGAGCAATTATATTATAAACTACTTTAGCTATAGTACGTAAGTATAGTGTTAACTTTATTTTTTTTACATTTATATCTCTTTTTGAATTAGTATATACTATAATTAATAGCTATATTAAATACTTTTATAAGCTTTTCTAACTTATTTCGTTTAAAATTTAGTAGCACTAAAACTAAAATACGCAGAACTAAGCCTTTAAAACTATTTTTTAGCTTTTTTTTAATTCTTATTATTATAATAAATATAATAATTAACTATAATTAGTAAGTTTTAGTTGTAGTTGTTAATTAGTAGGTAGAGACTTAGAAATATTACTATATTATAGCTAGTGCAGCCTATGCGCCCTCTACTAAAGCTAACTAAGAATTAAAACTTTTTCTATATATAGATACTACTATAATTTCGCTTAGTAGTCTAAGCTTTTTTACTCTAAGCGCTTTGCGCGTAGATTTTATCTACTTACTATTTAAATTTTGTTAACTACATATAATCTTTTTTTAACTTTTACAACTAATTAGTAGAGAGCAGCTACTTTTTACTTTTTTAGAAACCTAATTTTAACTATAACAATAACAACTACCTTTAATACCTTAAAAATAAATAGATACTACTACTACTAATTACTAACTACTAATAATACACCCTAGCATGTTATATTATAATAGCTGTTTAATATGCTTACTTGCGTACCTTATTGCTATAAGAATAATTAATAGCAATTTTATATACTTACTACAAATTTTAATAACTATATAACTACTATAATAGCGTGTACTACGCAGACTACGCAAGCTTTAACTAGTAGCAAAGTACCTATAAAGAATTTAAATATAAAAGCTACTTAATAGTTGTTTATATTATTTATAAAGGTTAAGGCTGTAACTTTAATTTAAGCTAAGTAGTAAGTTATTATAGTTTTTTATTATAGTTAAATACTAATAGCGTATAGCTATTGCGCTAAAAAAAATTAAAAAGTAGTAAAATTTAACTAAACTCTTGTTAGACATTAAGCTACTTAGCTGCTTCTCTACAGGACCTAGGTAATTAAAATCATACCTAGAATCTACAATTAACCTACAACTAATTGATTACTAGAAGCTATTACGCTACTAGTACTACTAATTATTGTTATTAATTAATCTACAGCAACTACGCAATCTATTAAGTAAAATTACATAAAATTATAAGATATTATATTATTTACTACGTAAGCTATTGCGTAAGTATAGATCTTTCTAGAATATTATTTAGCAGTATATATAGACTGTAGTTTAGCTTGTAGTTAGAAACTAAGAGAGAGTTTTAAGAGAAAATAATTACAATTAAGTAGTTGTACAATACAATAAAAAGACTTAATTACTCTCTTCTCTTAGTCTTTAATTTATTCTCTTATCTTATTGTTCTACTTCTGCACCTCCTCCTCAATCTCTAGGTTATAAGCCTAGATTACGCTGCCTCTAAGTCTACTACAAACAAGTAGAAGGCAGAGACCTCTACCTCTGAGTTGATAGTAGAACAAGCAACTATACCTGGAGATCAAATCTGCAACAACTGTTACTACATAAACTCTTATTTAGTTATTTTATTTATAGAATTGCGTATACTTATTTCTTTAATCTGCACTTTTAGTTAGAAGTAATTTATACTTTTTAAAAGTTAGCTAAAGTGTTTTTAGTTAGCTATTTTAAAAGTATTATAACTACTTTTGTTATTTTTAAATTATATACTAACTAATAAATATAGACTTTAACCTTAATACTGTTTGTGAAAAAAGAGTTACTATTTAAGCTAAAAATTCAAAGATAGTAGTTAGATATTATAAGAAGTTTAGTACTAACTTGACGGTTTACTAGCTTTCTATAAAAAGATTTTACAGCAATTAGTAAGAGTTTCTTTAATATATAATAATGTTAACATGCTTTTTTAATTACCTTCTATACTGTAATAACTAACTGTGCTAATAACTATAACTTAACTACTATATGTAGTTGTAGTTAAATTAAAGTTGTTGTTAAATTAGTACTTGCTTAGTTTACTTTTTCTACTTTTTCTTAATTTTACCTTAATTAATATAGCTATTTATTACTATAAATAGCACGTAACTACAATCTAACTAGTTTCTTTTATAACTTAACTACAACTTAATTTATACTCATAGTCTATGCATATAACTATAACTACAACTACTAGTCTATATAACTTAACTATAACTACAACTACTACTTTATGTAACTTAACTATAAGTTTAACTACTAGTCTGTGCAGCCTTAACCTAACCTATACCTAAGTTTAGCGTAAATAGCGTAGGTATAGGTTAGGTTAGGGTTAGGTTAGCTTACGTCAGACGCCAACCACAATCTAACCTATACCTATCTACCAGCCTACTAAAAAGGTACGTTAAAAGCTGCTGTAGCGCTCTGTACAGTCTTATATTAACGTAAGGTATAAGCTACAAGAGCAAGTTAAATTCTATCTTCTTATTAAATTTAAAAATATTACATGTTGTGATTGCATTGCTGTACGTAGGTGGTGTTCGCGGTGCTAAGAAAAAGTGTCCGGCTCAGTAGTGTGTCCGGCTCAGTGGTGCTTTACGTTATCTCTAATCTTAAGAAAGTTATTTGACAACCTACGAAAACGTGGATTGTAGGTTAGGCTGCCCTAAATTTAGACTGTTTTTTAGCTCTAGCTAGCGTAATATAGAAGTAACAAAAAACTTTATATAGCAGTTGTCTAGAGCTAAGCTTTAACTTTCTAATAAACTACAGATTACCTAATTTGGACTAATATACGCTAAGATATTTAACAACCCACACGAGCAACCCCGAAGCAACCTATTTACTAGCCTAACTCTAGGGATAGAAGAGCTATGCTTAGATAGTGACGCTGTTGTTATATGTTTACATCTAAGTATAGGCGCTAGAAACGCCGCAACTGCAACACTGCTAGAATAGTAATAGAGACAATAGATGTTGCGGTTAGCTGTAAATAGTTATTAGTAAATAGTTATTAGTTAAGAGAATTAGTTCAAAGAATATTACGTTATTTTATTTCTGTCTACAGAGTGGTGACAAAAGAAAAAGATGTTAAAAAAGTTGTTGTTTTTAAAGCATTATATTTCTATAAGTAAAAAGCCTATACCTAAAAGAGTTAGTGATTTGGAGAGCCAAGAGCTTCCTCTTTAAGATAAACGGCTTAGTAAGCTGCTTAGTTAGCACGGTTGCGCCTGCAATCTCGCCCAAAATATAAGGGAAAAAAAAGTAAAAGTAAATTTTAGTATAACTTGTTTTTGAACGTGTAAAAATCTTTACTTAAGAATTATATTTAGTAAGCTTACGTAAGCATAACGTAAACTAGATTTAAAGATTTATATCTTATTTACGGTGGTTGTTGTTGTAGTCAAAATAGGGTTTCCAAAAAAGTGAAAAGCAGCTACCCTCTACTAATTAGTCGCAAAAGTCAAAAAAAAGATTGTGTATAGTTAACGAGATTTAAACAATAGGTAGATAAGGTCTACGCGCTAAGCGCTTAGAGCAGAAAAGCATAGACTACTAAGCAAAAATTAGGGTTAAAAAAATTTGCTAAAGGTACTAAAAAACGACACTAATTAAAACGTGTTCAACAGCGATTGCTAGCCTATGGCTGGCAACAAGATTGCGATGGAGATAGAGGAGGAGGGTAAGGACACATACGTTACCGCAGCAGGAGCATGCGTATTATAGCTTATATAGATAGAAGGCTTCGCCTAGTAAGCTATTTAATATACTTTAAGAGCTCTAGCTCTTATTGTGCCGGTGCACAGGGTGATACCCTACTGCACACTAGGTTAGTGCTCAACCACCTGATCTTGAGGTATATAACCTCTTCCGTAGATCGCGGAAAGGGGTCACCGTTCATCATCTGTTCACTCCACAACTCAACTCTTGTACTGTACTATTAAATAGGCGTCTTCTTCTACTAATAGTCTTTTATACTCAACTTACAATAAGATTATTATCTTACTAACCTCGTTCTTGCATGATCTGATCGCTAGTGATCTCCTGCCCTCGTAGCAGTATGTCTTCATATTCTTCAACACTCGTACACTATTATAAGTAGAGAGCTTATTAATTCTAAACCTTAAGGCTGCGCAAGGTAGATTAACGTCATTGCCTTTGCAAAAGTGTTGCGTAATTACAACTATATATTTCTAAAAAATAATAAAAATTGCTTTAATGTTCTCCTAGTTGTAGCGACTCTATTGCTGCAAGCGCAGCCTTAATTAAGGTTATATTAGTGGAGTCATCGCGTGTTGAAGTGGTGGTGTTGTTTTGGTGGGTGGCTCGTTGGCCCGTCCACCTCGGTAGTGTTCGTGGCTGTGTCTAACTCCGTTCAATCCGGATGACGCATCTCGTGCCAATAACACGTCTTTGCCAGCAACAACGCTGCATGTCCGTTCAGAAGGTGAAACGTGCTATTGCGGCGCCGGGTCAGCATCCTGCAGTAATGCCTAAACCATTCGTCGCATAATCGGCAATTTTACTATTGCCCGCGAAGTCTCTTGCTCACTTTTCATCTTTCCTTCTGCCGGTTCTCCTTGCAATTACTTGCTTTGCCAGAGACGAGCTAACACGGCATCAACAACCACCATCGCGATGGCCCCTTTCCAACTGGGAGATTTGGGCACAATGTGCAACCATGCGAAAGTTAAATACGAGGAAAGAGACGATACGAAGAAACGCCGCAGTCACAAACGTTCATCCAGCGACCCCACAATGATGAGCACTACCACTAAACGCAAACCTCAGACCTACGGCAAACTACACAAACCTCCAAAAGTAGAATCCCTACATGAACGACAAGAGCGCCCTCGCAACAAATTGCAGAAACGCAACCCGCCGGGCATTGTAAAAGCGATAAGGCCGCCAGTCAATCTCTTCGCGTTGGAATACGATCCTTATCCGTATAAAACGCGGCCAAGCCATTTTCTGGGCGTGTATTCCACCATCAATACGGTGACTGCGGGTGCATTTAGACATGGCGCGTATAGGTTTTCAAAAGAAGGGTTACTGGATGGAAGCGAGTACTTGAGTCCGACGGGCCGCATTAAGATTGTTCAGCACACGATGCAGAGTACGGGTGTTGCGGCTGCGGTGCCGGAGCATAGTCAGAAGTTCGACAACGGAGTTATAAGGCTGGATATCCCTCATCCGCTTAGTCAGCCCGCAGCACGGATTGACAGTCAGCAGGATCTCAGTAAGCCAAAGGTGAGCAAGGACGCGGTTTTCTTAGCGCTCCATGAGGGGCCGCAGAGCGCGTTTTGCATTGGGTTGTTTACAAGTAAGAGTCTGGCGTGGGGTGCTTGTCTGAAGGATAAAGCGTGGCTTGAGTGGTCGGATTCGTTGGTCGAGGAAGAGAGGAGTGTGGAGGAGAATAATATGCCGCGCGTTTCGGCGAGGCTTGTGGGAAGTGGACGACATGCGTGGTTTGTGAGGGCGTTTGAGGTTGACGGGAGTTGAGGCGGGTAATGGAAGATGAGAAACTACTCCGGATCAGCACTATGCGCCATACCGAGCGCACCATCGCAACGTCACCGCAGCATGCTCGAAGCATCGGTAGGCGCGCAGAACATGTGGCTTTCCCGACGACTGCTACAGACGGCACAACGCGATGATCAACAACATCGCTTACTCGAAAACAAGAACTGATATTTTTGAGTCCCTAGCTTCATTCATGCATCCCATTGCATGTGCTAGTTACGCCCAGGGAGATCGTTGCGGTGATGGAAATACTTGGTCGTGAGCTTTCCAAGGCACGATCTATACGAAGCGGGAATGGCGCGTTCAAGGCAGCAGCCCAGCAAACACGAAAATTGGGATGGGCTTGATGATTTGAGAGACCATGTCTGGGACGTGAGAAGTCTCTACTTTATGGACTTCAGCATCATGCTACCTCGACGGCTTTTTCCGTATCCGCTCATATGTCATCCACAACACTGACCTTTAATCTTTTTTTATAAATTCTTAATATTCTCTTCTTTGACTTCCCATAATATCGGAACTTATGTGATGACTTTTCGGTTATCTTGACCAACTCCCTTGAAGAAATGGTACAGCCTCAGCCAACATCAAGTTGGAATATTCTCGTCTCGCTGCCGACATATGCAATGTTCAGTGCGTTGTTTTTCCTCTGTTCTTGCGCACACAGCCCATGCGGCATTTTGATCTGCCTGTTTGTCAAAGTAGGTGGCGGCGGTGATGGAAGTGAGAGAGATAGAGAGCTACTAGATACATGTTATTGATCGGGCAACCAACCCATCAACTTAAAGTCGGTGTTCTTTCAGAAGGAGAGAAGGCTACGTACATCCAATGAACGGAAAATTCCGGTCTGAAGAAGAGTGCAGATGTATCAAGAACTAGCGTGGTCCTTTCCAGAAGCGAAGAGCGGTGATAGACAGGCTCTGGTTGGACGCTTTTAGAAGAAGAGAGGAGGCGACCCAGCATTAAAGCTGTGGAATTCGGTTTTAATGGAAAGGAAAAGACGTACCATGAACCTTTTTTCAGCCTTCTTTAGAATAACAAAGTGAGCTGGAGTGTCATATCTTAGTGTTTTAGTGAATATTATTACGTGCTGTATCGCGCTGACAAAGAATGGCGATGACAATGAACTTGTAGAAGAAGAGAAGAGACAATGCGACACATATTTTTTCTGAAGGTTGCTTTCTAGTCAGAAGAAGAGGACAAACAAATATAGTATCCAGTGGTCGTTTTTGGCAAGTTTTAAAGTAGAGTAAGATGTCTTCACATCCCTCTCACCTTGATCGTTTTCATACACCATTTCATGCTTTGGATTCAAGATGAGCAAACAGAAACTGCTCATAGATCTTGAACAAGAACTCTGTGCAGAGACAAAGTTTGAAGTTTTAATAAGATAGCACATTGGCAAAGGGAAAATGAAACTTTACACAGTTATGAACCGCTAGCCCGAATGAATGGTTGAGGGGAGGAAGAGGAGGAACATACACGGGACTAGCAAGTGGCATTTTACGGATGAAGAGCGGGCAGCTCGTGTACCCATCCAATACGCATTTATTTTAGAAGAGCAAACTCTGGAGGATAGCGCATGAGAAGAACAGCAGTAGTGCCAAGACTTTATACATGTCCTGTGCCATAACATAGTAGCAGAGCGAACAAAACAGCGCAGCATAGAACGGAGAAATTGACTTCTCGGCAATTAAGGTAACCCGCTACACGGTCCCGCTCTCCAACGTATTATCATCACTGCATTGAATATGCATTGTTTCTAACGTCGTCCAGCTCTATGATCGACGCATGTTACAAACAAGAACGGTGTGACTGTGCCGAAAGCATCTCGTGATACCGACACACACAAAAAAAAAGCCCTTGCAGCTGTCGCAATGTGGCGACGCAGGTACAGGTACAACATGCAATTGCCCGACGCACGCCTACTCTACCCTGCAGGACCGGGTACGACAAACAGGCAGTCTCGGTGCCTTGTGGCTGCCACGCCCATTTCTCAAAGCTTGTAGCTTACGAACCTGGAGCACCAGAGGCGCATGCCACTCTGAAGGTGGTCCCGTCGATCGCATGTTCGTATCGTTAATTGTGCAACGGATGAAGAATATGGGTTATGTTGTTGTTGACTCTCAACAGTTCGCGATCAGTATGTCGTGGTCGTTTGTAATATGGCGAAAAGGTCAGACGGGCAGTCCAAGGTAGAACAGCATCGTTGAAGCGAAGCAACCGTCGTTTCTGCGGTAATCATGCGCAGCAAAGCAAGAATGCAGTTTGGTTACCAGTTTATTGGGCTTGTGTGAGGTGGTATGTTCTAAATGGGTAGTTGCATTGACAGGTCGTGATGGTGCAGGGTCCCACAAACCCCCCAACCCCCCTTTGCGTAGCCATGTGTTCGAGAAGCTGCGAAGGGTCGCATTGTCGAGTTTCCTAGTGCTGTCACATTGAAATCACGAGTCAGACAAATACACATCTGTTTCGACGAGAAGGGTGTGTTCCCCTGATAACGGTGACCTTGCAATATGTGGTGTGCAACCTCATGCACTCGGTAGGCCGGGTTGCGTCCCTGTCGCGCATGTTAAAAGTCGTGCCACTTCAATACTACGAGGGAATTTTGCATTGGGTCTGCAAAAAGCCGCCTCGTGATATGCCAGAAGTGGGTGCAGGATCGAAGGCGTCCAATGTAGCCACCCTCGCTGCTACTTCGGCGTTCATGTACAATGGAGGAGCTGATGCGCTCCCAGGGCCAGGGAGACGACCGGCTCGTCTCCCGCCATTAGGGTCCTCGGCTGCGCACTCATTGGTGGTGATCTGGTTGCTGGATCAAGGCGTCTCAGTGGCTAAAGGATACGAGAAGTGATGACTTCAGCTCGTCGCGAAAGCAGGTGCGTACCCTGGAAACAGCCCATGCGTGATACTAGGGCATATCAATATTGCTGGGGCAGAGTAATGAAGGAAGCGGGGCAGTGCGACGGCAGCGCTACACGCGATAAGAGCCACCGCGTGCTCTCCAATGCTTGATTCTAATGCGTACGGACCTGTTTGAAAAGGATTTATGAATCTGTGAACGCCACCACTCTAGCGGGGTAGCCGCAAGTATTGGAGATGCTGCACCTATATCCCGATCTCGTATGATCGCCGTCAATGTTCAATAGCCGGGCGCCGTATTAGCGATGATTTAACGATGATTGTGGCGCCTGTCGATCAGGTTTTTCTGCTCCCGTAGCTCCAGGTCAGATGTTGCTTTTGACAGTGACTAAAGGCTGGAGCCATGCGTGAGACGCGAACTCTGCGTCGCCAAGTCGCCGCGCATGATCGCCTTCACTTTTTCGGCTCAAGGCGTCGAATGACAATGAGCTACGGCGGATTTTCGTGTTCGTCAACATGCGAGGCTGCGATGGCGTCTGTGAGTGGAGTTGAGATCGGTATCGTGAGGCGAGGAGGATCGGATACCCTGCCGACAAGGACTCGACTACGCCTGATCCTTCAGAACATCACTTCGGTTTACCGCGGGTACAAGGGTGTGTGCAATGAAGCCATGTAATTCTAATACAAATCCAATCCTATGCTACAGTTGCTGCCCAACCACGTGGATGCAGCAGACGCAGGCCAGGAACCCGACGACGGGGATGACAGCTGTCGTTCGCGCCCTACCGTCTCAGGCCCAGAGAACTGTCTCGTTGCCGCCCAATACCGAAAATAGGCAGGTGGGTTGGTCGAGGCTTCTCCTTCCTCCGCTGCGTTTTCACCGGAAGCTGCGAGGGCGCAAGGGCGATCCAGTGGTATCCACATTCATTCGTCTCGCCTCTATCGATTGTTCTCTTGCACCTCATTAACCCGTGCGTCATCATATACCCCATGAAATATCCCAAGCGCCCGCGCCGGATCCTCTTTTCCCCCATCAAGACCCAACAGCGACAGCAATCATGTAAAAATGCTCGTAGATGCATCTATCCATGTCCACATGAACCATGTGTGCCATTGCGTTCGTACAGTAACTTTCCCGCTCTTTCCCAATGCGGATATGAACGAAAATCAGGATAGCCAAAGGAGGCTACAAAAGAAATATAACGACATGACTCAAAGTGGAAATGCCCGACAGCTAGGAGAGAAACGTAGATGCAAGCATTTGACAGAAGGAAAACCGATGCAGATTGACTTCCACAGCAACCGGCCGATACCTTCACCCTCTCCATGACTGCCCCCAAAAAACAAACCAATACAAGGTGACGCCCCATGAACGATATATGTACAAAAAGAAGCAATTCGTGTCGTGACGACGGCGCTCAATAGAGCGCACAGTGCGGGTTCAGGTGTATGCAGGAACGACGTGTAGCAAGCCCCTCGAGATAAGGGTCAATGCGCTGCCTCGATGGCGCTCGGGTGCGGCACGGCGACAAGCCACCAGGAAGATCATCGGGATTTGATATTGCTAGGATCACCGCCGTCGCGCTGTAGACGTGGGTCGTTGTACAGAGGGACCAGCGCCGACCTCTTCGAGGAGATCCATGCAGGAAGTCAACACTGCGCAACGTCAGTAAGGTGTTTGGGGAACGGATGTCATGTGGTACTGACTCGCTACGATTTCCTCTTCCCATACGCCCATTTGGTAGTCGACAAGGCCGTGCTTCTCCATGCTGTCGCAGTTCTTGACGAGTTGAGTACCCATCTTCTCAAGAAACTCATAATCGATCAGTGATTTGGGTGGTTGCGGTCGCTGACCAGTCGTCGTCATTTCCTGCGTCATGGTCTTCTGCTTTTGTAGTGTAGAGAGCCAGCAGGTGTTGAATTCTTCCCACAGCTGCAGACGCTGCTGGTAGTAGGTTTCGTCGTCGCGTACTAGGCCTGCTGCGGTCAATTCAGCTGCTCGCTCCATATTGCGCGTACCGGAGAACTTACCCAGCGTTTCAGCCCAGTGCAACAGCCAGTCGGACATTCTCAACAGCAGTGTCCCGGCTTCGCCGAGGTGGCCGTCGCGCACATGTTCAAACGTCTTCTTGAGCTCGTTCTGGTAGTTCCTGTAGAAATCGTCGTACTCATTGCCGCTATTCGCCTGGGGCTCGCTGTAGTTGCTCTGGGAATAGCCCCCTTGGGCGGGCGCCTGATGGGGGTCCGTCATGCCAGCAGCAGTGTAGGCGGGCGCAAGCGCTTCTCGTCCGACCTGGGCTTGCGGTGCTGAATAACCTAACGAGGGATACTGGGAGGGAACGTTTTGCGCCGCGATGGCAGAGGCAGGTGCACCCGTGGGCCCGCTCTCATAGTATTGCGATTGTGCCACGCCAAAGCCGGTGCCTAGGACCTGTATAGCCGAGTCCCTATTCTGCTGGTACTGTTCCACAGGCTCATACTGCGACGAGGCTTGCGCCGAGGCCTGGGCGCCGGGCACGCTGTACATGATGTTCTGGCCGTAGGGCGAGTACTGCTGGGGTGCACGCTGGACCTGTTGTTGCTGCTCCGTGGCATAGTCCTGGGCGCCATAGGCTACTGGCGAGGGTTGAATGGATGAGCCAAACTGCGCACCTTCACCGTAACCGTAACCGTAACCCTGAGAGCTGGCGCGACTTCCCGAAGAGGGGACGGAGGTGGGTGGGGCAGGTGCTGTCAAGGCCGGCTGCCTGAAGCGATCGGGTGCGCTTACCACTGGATACGACGCCTGTGGTGGAAGGAGCGTGCCTTGCTGGCTCGCGTAACCTGAGGGTGTATGCCGTGGCCGGCGGTCATTGTCCATCCCAACCAGCCCGCTCTTATACTGCAGACTGAAGGGCGGTTCGAGTGCCCGGTACCCCAAGGGCGAGACTGGCGGCGTCGCGTAATTGGCCAGCTTGCAGGCTTGCGGAGGGTACGTGGTGGAGGGCCGGCGCAAGAGGTGGAGAAGCGAGGGCGCAAGTGTCGTCGAGGTTTGCGCGGATTGATGGAAGAGAGGCGTCTTCTGGCGGGTGCGTACAAGGACCAGCAAGAGGTGATGGTTGACGTGGGCCAATGGTGGTAGATGGTATGACGTTCAAAATGGGAAAGAAGAGATGCTCCAAGGTCCAGATGGTTTGGATATAAACACGGCCCTGACGCGTCGACGAGCAGCCAATGGAGCCCAATGATGCAGGAAAAGAAGCTCGTGCAAGAGCCTCGGTCAGTCGCCAGGATATCCTCGCTCTAGCTGCAGCAAGATGACTGCAATGCAATGCTCTGAGGTCCGGGATTGGTCGACCCGATGCGGTAATGTTGGAGAAGAGGTGTGCGTAGGGTGGACCAGCTAAACACGTAGCCACTAGATGGCAGCGAAATTGTCCGGTAACTGCAGGCGTGGAGAACCCTGTGTGCGATGGGCTGGTGGTGAGGCGACGCTTATGCGTGAGATGTTTGAAGGGTAGTCCTTGCAAACAGATCAGTGTTCCAACGAGTCGGACGGAGTAGAGGCCGGTCTTGCAGATGGTCTCAAACAGTCTAACGTCTGCGTTGCGGTAGCTCAACGGCCTAAACGTACGCTGGCGTTCTTCACGATACAGTGTCTTGGAGCGCACTGGGCGAGCGGGAGCACATGCAGAGACAAATGAAGCGTTCGGTCCGAGACAAGAGAGAAAGTGCGACGGATGGTCAATTTGTAATCGCACGCACTGGGCCCACGGGCAGAGAACACAGACAGGCTCTATGATAAGAGTCGAGACGAGAGGAGCAGTAGCGCCCGTGTGAAGCTCGACGTCAGTTCACGGCTGCCGACGATGATCACAAGGGTGCACGTGGGGGTGGTGTGGTTGGCGATGGGATGGCAGCCAGGTTGTATGAAGGCAGGAAAAGAGGTGGGCAGGAAGTGGTGAAGAAGCGCTACATTGGGAGATCATCGGGCAGTGTGGGAAGCAAAAAGGAAGTAGTTCGCAAGCCACGCCGGCGAACAGACTGTAAATACTTGGACCGGGGTATGGAAGCTAGAGGAGAAAACAATGGTGGGTACCTGAGAAGTGGATGTGGCTGCAGGTGGGACGAGCGAGGGCTGACGAGTAAGACGACTCGATGAGCTTCTGGAGGACAGCGACCATGCGAAGTCCCCGATTTCCGATATGGCCAGGGCGGGGCTAGCGATACCCTGTCTGCCATGGTTACGGATCGCCCATGGTGGATCTGCAGGCGTCTGGGCAGCCACGACGACGCTGTCAGCGGCATCACGACGGAAGTCAGCAACTCCGCCGTGCCATCTCTTCTCTCCTCTCCTCTCCTCGGCGCAACCAGATGGCGTTTCCCGCCCCGCGGCTCCACAGCGGCCAAATGTCGCAGGTTGCTGGCCCAGGTACTCGTCCTCTCACCCAGCGGGCCTTGGCAGCAAGACAGTGACCACGCGCCACATGGCATTTGTCCGCCAGTACGCGTGAAGAGCTGGACGACAAAGGGGCCAGATGGCACTTTGGGAAGACTAACCTCGACGAGCGCGTTTCCGAGCTGTTTCACACCGCAGGGCGTTGTTCGGTTCTTGAAGCGCGTCTGCATCGTCTCCTGCTGCCAAATCACCAAACCGATGTCGAACCTGGAGAGCCTCATGGTCATGGTCAGCAGCAGCGTCTCTCGTCTAGGTGGCTGCTGAGAGTGCGAGAGAAGGTTTAGGGGCTATCTCGGGCTCCAAACTCGATCCGTCCTTTCATCTCTGCAACGATGCAAGTTCCCGTCCAGCGGCAGGGGTCGCTCGCCTGTGGTCGATCTTGCCTTGGGCCACTTCACCCACCAGCCTCACTCGTCGATCCTGGTCCTGCGAATAGGGACCTTCCCATTCAGAGCCATCGACTGACGCAACCCATACTCAAGCCGCGACCTCGCGATGCCTTCTCCACGCTGCGACTCCTCGAATCTTACATGTGCGGTGCAGTGGGGCTAGCGCCCTCTCGGTCGCTCCTGCCGGCAAACCTCACTGGTTCTTGCCGTGAACCTTCCGTTATCTCCTCAACACGGCACGCCGCAAACACCCAACCACCGCCGTTTGTTGCAGGCTAAGAGGGCGCCTTACACCGTCACTAACAATGGAATTGCTGCCCGGACCATCTCATCCATGAATGGCCCGCACACGTGCCCTCTGAAGATTGCAACCTTCTGGAAGCTCAGCGAAGGTGCACAGCATGGCTTTGCAGCTCACAGTCGTCGCGTCACAAAACCAATATTGTTCAACTTGCCCACTTCGGCGCCATCACAGCCCAGACGAATGCGTCATTCGGCACGGATGGCGATCATCAGGTGGCCCTGGCTGCCGCACCAGCTTCCACTACCGCGCTTCGTGAAATGAACGAGGACCACGGTGAACATGCTTCGAGAAGGTTTTACTTTGTTCGACAAACGCTTGACTCGTACCCAGCTGCAACACCAGGAAAAGTCTCGGCCAAGTGCCGTGATGCACCGTCTGCGCGTTGCGCGGGACTTGCGACAAGGAGCTTCCATCACCAACGAAGATTCAAACGGCAGCCTTTCTTCTAGCGTCAATCTCGTCGCACGCCTCCAGCTTTGCAATGTTTTCTCCGCGACATGATCCGGAGCGACCGAGATGCAAATGCGAGCCTACGCAGCACAGACGTTGAAGACCAAAGGTTATTGGCCGCCCTATGCCCACGTCTAAAATAGAACATCGTGAAACGAGTCAGGGAGGATCTTCACCCCTCTTTGCTCGCCCATCTCCCGGCCATGCCATCATTTTAGAGGACTCACAATGCAAATCTTGACTGTCTTGAGGCACTTGTCGAAAAGCAGTCATGAACGCGAATCCGAGTCCGAGCGCAAACACAAGCAAATCAACAATATAGCAAAGATCACATCAGAAAAATACGTGCTGGTGGTGGCGCAGCCATTCATGCGATGAACATTCTCTTCCTCTTGGCTAAGTAGCTGTCAGAAGTAGCTAGGAACGGACCGAGAAAGCAATAACAAACACCACAGCAGCAAGGTTGATCCTGAATGCTTGCTCGACGTGATACTGAACGAGAACAGAAGCACTGTGAACATGGCAAAGCGGCACAAGGCTCAGGGCCTTACGCGTCCTGGGGTCAAATGACAGAAGTTATTGAGAGGCATTGCCCTGTATGGGCAACGCCGCCAGAGAAGAGGATCGTGTACGCACATGGCTGTCTAGGTTTGCGGCGTTGACATTCAGGGGAAGAACTGGACATGTTCCCACGTGCTGTATCCGCAGCACCCTGTTCCATGTAAACCGGTGCGTTGCATTGAGAACATTCTCAATGCGGACGTTGTGAGGCCGACACCACTTGCTCGGACATGCATGAGAGATCGAGGGATATCCGAAGGGTCGCTTCTTGAAATGTCTCATCGTACATTCGCCTATGCTAATACTGCAAAACGACCAACGATTCAACCAAAACATAAACACAAGCAGCCTCTTATCGCTTGACCCAAGTAGGCATCTTGCGTGCCTTGACGTGGCCTGGCTTTTTCCTCTCCACCTTCCTTGGGTCGCGTGTTATGGTTCCGGCTAAGAACGAGTCAGCATCTGGCTCTGGCGTGCGCAGGCGAGACATGTTTGAGATCATCCAGGGTTGTTTTGCAGCGTTTTGCAGTGTGGGCATGGGCATGTGTCAGACACAAGGGCTGCTTTGACAATGCCCACGGAACGACAGAAAAAGTAACACTGGGTTGAGAAAAACCCGCAGGCAGAGAGAGAAAAACTAACTTACCTCGTCGTAGCGCGGGCTTCAGCGCAGGCTCATGGACCAGCAATGATTTCGCTACAGCCAGGGTCATTGCCTCGGCCTGACCAGTCAGGCCACCACCCTGCACCAGAGCAAAGACGTTGTACTTGTCAAGACGCTGGGTAGCCTTGAGTGCCCACACAGCGCTCTCGCGGTGATGCAGTCGTCCAAAGAACTCCGAGAGGGACTTGCCATTGACCAGCACCTCACCTTCGCCTTCTACCAACCATGCCACAGCAGAAGACGTCTTTCTCCGCCCAACACCCTTGGCACGTCCAAGCTCATCAATCACGCCAGGCTTCGGGACAATGTCCCCTGGCTGGTTGGGCTTCTTGTACCGTAGCATTGCCTGCACGACCTCGTCGGGCATGAGCGTTGGGTGAATGCAGTTCAACCTGCGCAGTATCTGCAACATCCTGTGGTAGCGCGCCGTCTTTACCGGTTCGTTGGTCATGATGCGGTATTGCTCGATCGTCTTCCACGCCACTTTGGGTGCCTCGGCGGGCGGTATGACGGGCAGTGTAGCGACCTTTCGAAGGAGAGCAGAGAGGGAGAGGAAGTCGTCGGTGAAAGTAGGCTTTGCGCTGAAGTAGGAAGGCGATGCTGGGACAACGCGCAATGTGCGGAGGGTATTCTGCTTGTCGCCCTCTTCACCGCTACCCCCGGTGCCCTCGAGATCAATTTCTGGTGCCGCTGTGAATGGCTCCCGTAGCTCTTCCTCTGTGGCCTCTGCACGCCGTGTGGTTGTTGTCGAGATGCATCGCCGTATAGTGGGTTGAAAGCTCCGCTGAGCAGATCGGATCGTCCGTTCGCATTGGGGTCGCGTTCGGCTTCCTAGGACATCGAACACCCTCCATAGACTCCGTGAAAAGTCCCTGGCTGCCATGGCGCCTCTGATGAATAGGGAATGCGCCGTGGTGACGCTTTCAAGGACTGCCACTTGCCGTAAACCGACGATGAGCGCTGCACGAGCCACATGCAAATGCTTAGCGCCTAGGCTGAAATTACGGTGGACTGTGCACGGCAGATTTCCTACAGCCCCGCCTCAACCCAACCAGCCTTTTTTCTTCATCAACTCCTGCTTCCACCCACTGATTGTTCTGCTCAACCACGGTTAACTCTGCAATCATGTCTTTCGGAAAGCTCTACAGCTACTCGGTACGTTATCGCACCCCACAAACGCGAATTTGCTTTGCAATGAGTCTTAACAGCGATCCAACAGGGTAACCCGCGTACCACCTCTCTCCTGGCCGTCGCGAAGGAGAATGGCCTCGACATCGAGTTCGTCGACACCGAGCCAGCAAAGGGTGTCTCCGAGGAGTACCTGAAGCTCAACAAGCTCGGCAAGGTCCCTACCTTTGAGGGCGCTGACGGCTTTGTTCTCTCTGAGTGCATCGCCATCGCTGTCTACCGTAAGTGCTACCCCGCCTGTTCGCTCCCTCCTGCGTAATATGATGTCGAATGTTATCATTCAGTTATCCCTGTCTGAAAACTATTGTTGAAAACCTACTATTCTGATTTGCGTCCACGATCCTTGTTCCGTCCGTCGAGATTTTGGTTGTGACTCAGCGCTGACGGATTGCAGTCGCCTCACAAAACGAGAAGACCAGCCTTCTCGGCAAGACCAAGCAGGACTACGCCACCATCCTGCGATGGATGTCCTTTGCCAACACTGAGGTCCTCTCTCCCCTCGGTGGCTGGTTCCGCCCTATCCTCGGCCGCGACCCCTACAACAAGAAGAGCGTCGACGAGTCACTGAAGGCCGCTCTCAAGGCCGTCCATGTCATTGAGGAGCACCTTCTCACACACACCTACCTTGTTGGTGAGCGTCTGACTCTTGCCGACATCTTCACTGCCAGCATCCTTGCCCGCGGCTTCCAATACTGCTTCGACAAGCAGTGGCGCGACTCTAACCCCAACACTACCCGTTGGTACGAGACCGTCTACAATCAACCCAGCTACTCGGCTGTCGCTCCCAAGCTCGAGTTCATCTCCGAGGCATTGAAGAACGTTGCACCAAAGAAGGAGGGCGGTGAGAAGAAGAAGGAGCAGCCCAAGGCTGCCCCTAAGCCCAAGCAAGAGGAGGCTGATGAGGAGGAGGAGGCGCCACCTGCTCCCAAGCCCAAGCACCCTCTCGAGTCCCTGCCCAAGGCCACTTTCGTCCTTGACGACTGGAAGCGCAAGTACTCCAACGAGGAGACCCGTGAGGTTGCCCTCCCCTGGTTCTGGGAGAACGCCAACTTTGAGGAGTACTCGATCTACAAGGTTGACTACAAGTACAACGATGAGTTGACTCTCACCTTCATGACCGCCAACCTGATCGGTAAGTCGACTCATGTGTGATCTACATGGATGTGCGTGCTAATTTACCCAGGTGGTTTCTTTGCCCGTCTCGAAGGTAGCCGCAAGTACCTTTTTGGCTGCTGCTCCGTATACGGCGAGTCCAACGATTCCATCGTCACCGGTGCGTTCTTGGTCCGTGGCCAGGAGGCTCTCCCTGCCTTCGATGTCGCTCCCGATGTCGAGAGCTACGAGTTCACCAAGCTCGACCCCACCAAGGAGGAGGACCGTGAGTTCGTCAACGACCAGTGGTCGTGGGACAAGCCCCTCACCGTCAACGGCAAGACGTACGAGTGGGCCGACGGCAAGGTGTTCAAGTAAATGCTTCGCTTTCTTTCTGAAGTGGTTGCTTTGATTTATGATGCGGATGATTTACGAACTGGCATGGATATGGATAGGACGATGGATGAGGATTCATGAGATGACGCTAGGCAGCCCTTGGTGGATCAGCGGTACTGCCATGGCCCGTAAGAGGCTCAAAATGCTGCACAAGAAGTTCATGATACCCAACACATATTTTTGCCTTACTGCTGTGATGCTCTTGGTGCGTCCACTTTGCCATCTTGCATGCCAGACCGATGTGCATGTGATGCCTCCTTGTACGCAGGTGCCTTGTTCACCGCGCGCTCAACGAAAATAGCAAAGTCTGTCCACCACGACTGCGTTGCCTAGAAGCAGTCAGGTGTTCGCCAAACCCCAGATCTGGGCTCGAACTCGGCCGGGGCCAACAACAGTCGTGGCTTCTCGAACCGAGCCTCTCATTGGTTGGCAGGGGGACAAGGGAAGGGAAATAGCCCTAGCCAACCGCCGAAGCCGTCGGAGGAAAGGCTGGACAAGAAAGAGACGGCGCAGGCGGCGCGCACAAGGGCACATGCATGCATGCGTCGAGTCCTCACCTACCCTGAGTCAAAGGATCCTTCATCTTCCCGACGTTTCGCGCGCCGAACATTGCGGTGCTGCAGCGGTACTAATACGGCGACATTTCACAATCGCAACGCACAGCCGTGCTGCAGCTGTTGCTACATCAAATCGGGCAAATCTCCTACCTTGGAAACGGAACAACCAGCACGTTCGTTCTGTCGTCATACCTGCAGTAACAAACCGATCGTGTGCACGTTGTTTTGTGCGCGCAAAGATAAAGAGTTTGGGTCTGGGATCATCGGGAACAGCGCGACGCAATTGTTGCGCAAGAGAAGTCTGACTTGCTGCGTTGACTGTTGGTGGACCGGGATCCGGACGGACGAACGTTACGATCGAAGGAGTTCACGCTGTGAAACGTAACGATACGGGGAACGCGATTATTTGCGCGACGGGAGGAGAGGATTGAGTGGCCTTTTAAAGGAGTGTTGCTGCTGCTCCTTGAGAGGTGAATACAGTGCTTGGTCCCGGACGCAAACGGGGAACCGTGAAGAAGAAAGAATACGTGAAGTTTGACTTGACGAGTGGCTTTGTTTAAGAACGAGAATACCCTGCGTTTTGTGGCTGAGACAGGCCTTTTGAAATTTTTGCTTTTCGGGGCTTTGGGGCTTGCAGACCTACGTACGAGGTTGTGAAGAGAGAAGACTGGAAAGATTTGACGGACGGACTGGAGAGAAATAGGAAGAAGAGGATCGCTAGGGGGGATGAAAGAAGATAGTGGGAGAGTGGTGAGGAGGTCTTCCGGAAATGCTGCGGAACCTGCGATTCAGGTTATTTGTTTGGTAAGTGGGATTTGTGGTGTTTGCGATTGGCGATGTGACCGGTGCATCGGCAGCCGTAAGTGTCTTCTCGTGAAGAAAAGCTGATATAAACAGGGATCCGGAGGTGGGCCAAGCGAAGACAACGTCACAGGCTTCCTCGTCAGATCAACAGCAACAAACTGGGCCAAAAACTCCGTCATAGCGGTCGATGCAGGCTCTCATCTTGCATCAATAACCCGAATACTTGGGAAGGATTTCCCACTTGTCTCCGATCCAGATCCACCATTACCGACCTCACGGAACGGTAACAAGAACGGAAATGAAATCGACATGCATACTGAGTCGCCGTCGCCAGGCACCGTGCATGTTTCACTTTCCGATGACGACTCTGGGGCTGAGACACCGAATTCTGAGCAAGAGGTACCAGTCACTATTACCACATTGAAAAATGGTGCATTCGCGGGATTGCCTTTTCCATATCAGAGTGCCAGGGCGAATGCACTGCATGTTGTGAGGGAGCATATTTCCACATACCTCATCACACACCCACATCTCGACCACGTCTCAGGCTTCGTCATTAATACAGCAGCCTTTCACAACACATCGCGACCTAAGCGACTAGCTGCGCTACCGTTCACCGTCAACGCCATCAAGAACCACATCTTCAATAACATTATCTGGCCTAATCTTACCGACGAGGATGGAGGAGTAGGTCTGGTGACATTCCAGCGGCTTGCAGAAGGCGGTAACATCGCTCTGGGCGAAGGATGCTCAAGAGGTTATATCGAAGTGTGTGATGGCCTAGGGGCCAAAGGTTTCAAAGTGTCCCATGGCCACTGCATGCAGGGACCCGGTCACGTACACCGCGGATCAAATGCCAACCTACTGGAAACTTCAAGTCTACAGCACGCAAACTCCTCTCAAACGTACGGGCAATCAGATGGTCATGAAGGGCGTTCGATGAGTTTTTCCATGGCAACACAAAGTGCTCCCGGCACTCCCGGCTTCAATGGCAGCACAGAAACTGGCCGACGAACCAGCGGCGTCACAGTCCCCCAGCCCCAACAACCACTATCCCAAGACCACTGCGTAATCGACTCAACTGCCTACTTCATCCGCACCGAATCTTCTCTTACAACCCCGAAACGCGAAATCCTCATATTCGGCGACGTTGAACCAGACTCCCTTTCTCTTTCCCCACGCACCCATCAGATCTGGAGCGAAGCAGCTCCGAAAATCGCCGCCGGCATACTAAAAGGCATATTCGTAGAAGTCTCGTACACAAATGCTCAAGCCGATGCCGTCTTGTTCGGCCACCTAGCACCACGCCACCTCCTCGAAGAACTCGGCGTCCTCGCCGCAATGGTAAAAGACAGTAAGAAGCAACACGAACGCGAAAAAGAAGAGCTACGTCTACAAAAGAAGAAGAAGCGAAAGCGAGCCAGTGGTACAGCAAACAACGCCCTCCAACTCGACAGCCTCACAACAGGCGAGAACGGGAGAAAAGCCAAGATGGGAGGCTATCTGGGCGGAGTGGGAAAAGGGATTGACTCCCCTATTTCTTCTACGATGAACTACCACTCGCAGACGGATGATGAGGCTATGAGTGATTTCCCGCTTTCGAGGGGTAATACAGGGACGAATACTCCGGTTCCTTTTCCTCCTCCTCATCCCCCTCCTCTTCTGCATCAATCTTCTCTTCATCACTGCCAACCTCAGGATCCTCGACAGGAACATCACAACGGTTCGACTGAACCACAGCACTCTCACCCTTCAGCCCCGGCGGCACTTGGTCTCTCGTCCGTCTCAGCAGAACATAACCGTGCCATGCTCTCTGCGGCTTTTGACGCTCCGCTCAAAGGCGTCAAGGTGGTTATTATTCATGTGAAGGATTCTTTTATGGATGGACCTTTGGTTGGGGAACAGATTTTGAGGGAGTTGACAGAGGGGGAGGAGGTGCTGCAGGAGTGTGGCAAGGGGCTGGGCTGCCAATTTGAGGTGAGTGCTGCGGGGGAGAGTTACTGGTTTTAGGGGGGGTTTCGTTTGTACAAGGAAAGGGTCGGGGTTGGAATGACTGGGTTAGATGGTGTATTGGGTTTGGCGTTTATTGTTGACGGGCTTCGGCCTTGGGATGGTTACGCGGTATTATACACGGGTTTTGGGTGGCTATTCTGAGTTAACTGGGTTTGAGCGTCGGTTTAGGGGCATATGTAGCATCTTTGGTCTTGATATGTCATTGCATCTTGACTGAAACTAGAGCTATCCGCACCCAGGTTGTTGATATTGATGAAGGTGTAGTTTTCGACGGAGACTACCGACCATGCCCATATCAAACGATTCCCGCTGCACATCCTCTCTCATCCCTCAAACACAGGCTCTCAGCTTGTCCGCCACCCTAGCCCCCATTCGATTCCATAACCAACCGCTCTGTTCCCTATCAGAAGCGCCGCCTATCGCCATTGAAGTCAGTCCAATTCTCAAACCACTCCAATGCTCTCCATCCCAATCTCGTCAACGTACCGGTATCCCAATAAACCACCATCCCGCAATCCACATGGCCTTGTCCGCGGTATAAAACACACCCACACACCCCGCAGCCCATATATTGACCGTCGCACAGCTCATCACCCCTCTCCACAGAGGAGAGAAATGGAGGCGGGCTCGCGGACGGTGCCAGAGGAAGAGGTTAAGGGTATGAAGGAGGATGTTCGCCTGTAGAAATGGGGGTTAGGAGGGTTGGACTGCAAGGATAAATAGGTTACAGGGGAACTCGCGTACAGGGATCAACACAGTGGTGATGTAAATGATATTGAGATCGTGGATGTTCAGCCCCCCTATTGCCATGACTGCACTACATGCGTAGGCTACTATTACACCCGTGGCGATCCAACACGGGAGGGGCGGGTGTCGGTATCGTGGCACTCGGTCGGTTCCTGCGTCCGCGTTTGTTCCTTCCATGGCGGGTTGCCGACGCGTGGTTGTGTGGCGTGTGAGCGACGGCATTGCACGGTGGCGCGTGAGGTGCTAGGTAAGGAGAGATGGATATGTTGCAGACTGCCGAAGTTCGGATGGCCATGTGGGTTTAGCCACGTGAGAAAGCTCATTATTACTCTGAGTGTCTATGGTGCAAGAGAAGGGTGTCTGGTCGATACTAACGTCCCTGGTGTCGTTGTTTTGTCCCTGAACCGAGTTGCGGGAGGAGGGTACCGTGGTAGTGACCTTGCTGACGGAGTGAGCAGTAATTCTTCTGTTGCTGTATGCGCACTTTTTGCTCGCACTTCTTGCACGCAAAAGATAAAGTTTTTGTTTTTACTGTTGACCGCCCTTTTCTCCTCGAGGCAGGAACTGAAGGGTCTTTATCGCACCCATTAATCCACCACCACTCAACTGTTAACACTGATACCATACTACTGAAATGACGTTCGAATAAAGAAACGACCTCGAGGCTGCGACCTTCCGATTCTTCTCTGTCCTGTGCAGAGAGAGATTCTGGCGCACCTGATCACAACCCACAATCACAACATTCATATCAATTTTGACAATCTACACCACAGATGCCGTAATAGTACGGTTGGTCGATCATCGCGGTATAGCTTTATTCATTGGCGTGTGCACTGTCATGATACTCACAAGCCCACCACCACCACATACGTGCTAGCCTTTGTCTGTCCACACCCAAGCCAGACCAGATGAGATGACCATTTACTGATGCATACCAACAGATCGGGATTATTCTCTTACTCACGGAGTTTACCATCGTGCACGAGTAGGTCCCTGAAGGCATCTCGTGGCCTTGGCGCTGCTTGCTACATCTTTCTACCGGAATGATGGACCTTGCAAGTTGTATTCTTGTGTATGTTTTCCAAAAGAGAGGCTCGAAGGATACAAGCTGTGAGTTGGTGTCAGCGTTGGTGGTGTAGTGGCTTGGTATTCTGCCGGTAGGCTTTTGCTCTGATTAGGTATAAGAAAAGACCGCAAGAAGATCGTAAATTTGCTAACGCACTTCTTCGTTGGCAGATTCGGTCTGCATCTTGCATGTAGCAGTGGTGTTATATATGAACCAATGGAACAAGCAGGAAGACAAGGAGTTGTCGGACACACGAGAGGGATAGAAAATGCAGGGGAAAGGACGCTTTGTGGATGATGAGATTTGAATGGTTTGATATTGGGGTGAGCTGACCACAAACAGCTCTGAGGACATTTTGCTACCTTTACGCATAAGTTCGTTGCCTGTCGTGGGGTTAGCATTGAAGAAATTAGAACGAGAATAGCCGCCAACGTACGCGTAATATTCCTTGCCATCATCAAAAGGACGCGCCGATACACGATCAACCTCCTTGTTCACTGCCGCTTGCCTTGAGATCATCCTCCTCTTCTCACCATAGACCGAAGCGGAAACCCAAAGCAGCCACATGATCCCAGCAACAACTCCGTACGCGATGATCTGACCCTGACTGGGGCCAAATCCTGTGAATTCTGGTGCATCTGACGCAAGAAGCAGACCGAGACCACCGTTGATCATGCCCAGCGTGATCAGAATACGTCCCAGCCAGAGGTGACCGTACGACCAGATAGTTCGGCGACTGTATTTTTTAAACTTTAGGTGATGTACGAAGCCAAGGATGGGTTGAAAGAACAGCATGACAAAGACGATGATTCCTATGATCGGGTGGTAGTTGTCGAGCATGTTGACTGGGATGTTGTTGATCATCCAAATGCCGATGCCGAATGCTGCAATGTATACGACATATGCGAAGAGTTGGAACAAGCCGTGGACGAGCCAAACACCGCGGAACGAACCCAATCGGATGAGGATCGAGCCAACTGGGAAAAATAAGACGAATGCCAGAGCTGCCAGAACACCATGAGCTATGATGATCTTGCGGCGTGATTCTGATGAGAAGCCGCTGCCGCCGCCGAATGATGAGTCGAAGTCGTCGTCATCGCTGTCACCCCCTCCTCCAAACCCGCCAGGACCGTATTGACCACTAGGTCCATACTGCGCAGAAGCCGCGGTCGCTGCTAATGCTTAATTAATTCAATTCTCAAATCAACTAATTAGTTGCATACCTAGGCCAAGCAGCAAGGCTCGTGTGTTGAAAGTCATGATAGGGGTGTAGAATGTCAAAATAGCAACGTTGACAAAACGTGATAATCTTACACTTCAGTAGGAGGAAATCTTGACTACTTAACCTATTCTTACCTGCGACCCGTAGACCGCTGATCTTGCAACATCACCCACAATACAAGCCGAACAGCCCCAAATCGATGAAGCATGTTTGCAAGTGGCACGAATGACGCTGTTTAGAGCGGAACATGGTCGAGCTTACGCGTTTCCGCAGCTTTTTCGAGTGTTTCGAGTGGTGGACGTGGTCGAGCTAGTCTGCCTTGGGGTCGGGGTATACACGGTGGAGAGCCGGAAGTAAGATATCGGCGAAACACGATATGGAAGCTCCGACTCTCATGATGTGACGAGTGCTTCAGGCAAGAGAGGTTGTTGACGTCGATGCAAGATTAGTAAGATTGGTTTACGGAGGCCTGGATGGTTCAGCCATCTTGGGCACGTGTTTACGCGACAACGTGCCTGTAGCCTTGGACAGGCGCACGCGTCTGACTCGAACCACTTTGGCTAGCATTAGCATGATCCTTCGTTCGTGGATCTAGGCAGCGACTAGCCGACAAGTCTACGAAGCTGTTCTTCCAAGTCGCTGCGAACGTGGTCGTTGGTTGGCGGTCAAACTAATGGTTAGTGAGCCAGATGACGTGCTTGGTCACGGAGCCTGTGCGGATGTCTCTGATTAAAAACTTCCTTCCATGTTAGCACACATGGGATAGCTTGCAGGTTCACGTTCACCGTCAAGTTGACATGGCGGTCGGCAACGTGATGTGGCATCCCCACGCAGCGCATCCCGTCGCCCTCGACCCCATGGCGGTCAGAGCGCGATCGAGGTTTTCCATCCGCCCTCTGCGATCCTGCGTCGTCGCATGGCCAGCACACGGCCGTTGTCCAGAGGTACAAATGCGGCATGCGCTTGTTCGCAGTCATCCGTCCCTGATTTCTGCTGCGACTATTGCATAGCCCCAGCATCCCAGAGTCGCGTGGTCGTAAAGAGGGCAGAATAGCGCTTCGCCATGGTTGTGCACATCACGCGCGCCCTTTGTCCGTAGGTATGTCGTCAGAGGTTTTTGAGTCGAAGAAGCAAAAGAAGGCGAAACAAGGAAATTGCGATGAGTTGGGAGCAAAGAGAGGTGAAGAGCCTGCGGCTTCGTGAGTTGTGAGAATGACTCCTGCAGGTCCCGAAGTTCGGCTTTGCCACCTGGCCAATCACGCGCGGGCACGGATGCAACAGTGGGTCCGGATTTGCTGTCATAGACTTATGCTCTAGCATCTTCCTTCTCCCCGTCACACCATCGTGCGGCTCTGAGTCACTCTGCAGCCTACTGACATCCTTGACTTCGCTTGTACCTGCATACGTGATGCATTGCCGTCCCATGTATATAAGGATGGGTAAGTATCTTGCTGCTGTGCTTGACTCTCCTGAGACCATCAGCCGCCTTTGCGGCTTTTCGCCCCACCACTCTCCATCTCCCCTCACACCTATTACTACTTACTCACACATCTACGAAAACTTGGAATAGACGACATGGGCAAGCGTCACAATAGAAAGCGAACAAGAAGCCGTCCCCGGAACCGCAACAACAATAACGACACTGCACCGCCGCAAATCAGCAATCATACCCGAAGTGAATCCGTCAGCACTACCTCTTCAACTCTCTCAGCAACCAGCTCCTGCTTCCATCCTCAAAGCTACCCAATTGCGGACGCTGCTGCGAATCTCTGGCAGCAAACTCACACTGCATGGCAAACCCGGCTCCGACTTCAGGAGGAGCAGGAGCAAGAGTTGGAGACTCAACGACTTCGCATCTTTGGCGGGCTACCGGAGGATGAGAGGACTTTGATGGAGCCGATGCTGAAGGTTGTCACAGATCTTTTCGATGGTTTCTACGACTATGAAGATCCGTGATGATCCAAGAGCTGGCTCTTTGCATACGCCCACTTTTGCGCATGGCATTCATTTCAACGGACGATACATGTATTTACGACGGAACACGACACAAATCAACGACCGAATCAACAACCAAACCAATGATGACTCTGGTAGCCAGCCGGAGGCATGGGACAACATCTGGGCACGGACTCGTAGCAGATCAGACAGCACCTGCGTCGGCCCAACTGGGCCGGCCCGCAAGCGCTGCTTGGTTGGTTCAAAAATTGCTCAGCCCTAGGACTCCGGCTTCACGCATGGGCCGCGGAAGCGAAGATACCGGTGGAAGAGACAGCTAGATGCACGCCTGATGCCTGTGCTCGCTCGAGTCCCGAACTCGCGAGTACATGTAACGAGTTTGAGCGTCGCTGTCTCTGGGAACGGCGGGAGAGGAAACAAGGACGCGCCTGTGTAATGGTGGAGAAGTCATCCTGTTTGGGAGAATTGGTGTAAATCTGCAGCTCTTCTGCAGGGGTAAATGGAAGTCATGGTCGTTTTATCAAATATTTCTTTAACCAATCTAAATTCACCCTAAAATATAACTCATTTTTAATTCCCCATACTCAAGGTCCTGCCACCCAACTTTATCATGACAATCACATACCATCCCTGACAAACCCCCTCTATACCCAAACAACACTACCTCTCGATATGAAGCCCCCTCCCCGTACACAGCCCTCGGTCAACCCGCGACACAAGCACCTTCATGATCGCATACGCTACGACACCACAACAACAATTACAACTACAACTACCTCCACTGCTATACCGTCGGGCTATCTGCTGTATCACGCCAAAGAATCGAATCCTCCTCCTTTAACTCTCTCTCTCTCATTCACTCCAAACTCCAAACTCCAAATCCCACGCACCTCCATTCACTTCCCCGCTCCCCTACTCAGAGCATCCCTAGCGCGCGCATGTTGATCCTGCCAGCGCCTTCGCGCGCCGTCGACCGCAGCGCCTTCTTTCGTTGCAACGATTGTGGTGTAAGTTATGCCGAAAGCTAGGGAGGTAGAATTGTTAGTTTGATGAGGGGATTTTTTTTTCTTTCTCTCTTTCTTTCTGTTCGAGAGGACAAGAGTGGGGGGAAACATACCGAGGAAAGCGGCGAAGGAGGGGAGGTAGGATTTTGGTACTGCTGGCATTTTTGGGTGGTTGGTTGGTTGGTAGGTGGGAATCGTTGGTTATCCAAGTTGTGTATGTTTGATTCTATGATATTTTTGATACAACAAGATACTTTGCTGTAATTGCAAAGACGTGATTGTAGGATATAAGCCCCCCTGCTTATATTCCCTCCCCCCCCCCCCCCCTCACCATGATCCTCAGACCAACAGCAACAATCACAACGCGGTACCTACCGACCGCCTCCCCCCAGAATCTCCACCACGCGCCTCGTGCCAACTTCAACTTGCAAAAACCTCAAACCTAGTTTCTAGAAATCGCGAGACACGGCATGTATTCTACGAAGATGATTGGTTAAGAAATACCGGAAAATACATTCACATCACCTGATACGTTTCTGCAAACAGTGTATAAAGGTGTGAAGAAATTTGGGTGGCGAGACATGGGGAGCGAGAAGGCGGTGTTGGGGCTGTGCTGGGATGATGTTGTGGGGTGACATGTTGGCGAGGGTCGTACGATGGTAAGGTGATTGCTCGGCTAGGTTGGTGCGCATGGCGTGGAGATGAACCTGCTGGACATGGCATTTTGAGATTGTCGTCTATGATGACGACGATGGAATGGTGGTAATAAGTCACAATGCATCTTCCCCGCGTCGTGTTCGGCAAAACATGATTTCTCGAAACTTTTTGCCTAGCAAATAAGCCAGAAGTGGCTTATGATGAGGATGAAGCAGCTCGACGACTGAACAATTGGCATCACGAAGTGTGGCGTAGAAAAAAGAAACCAAAGAATCTTGAGCGTAGATTTGGTCTATCTGAATTGGCTCCAAAACTCACCCAGTAGTGGTCAGGACGACGACAACGTCGACGTGACAAGCAAGTCTGTCGTATGAAGCAAGACATCACAATCAACAAGACAAAACAAAAAGTATACTCCAACACTATATTCGATCCTACATGCCCTCTCTACATAAACCACCGTTCCCGTTCACCCCTCCCTTCATCGTCCTCTCACCGACCTCGAGGTCAAAGATATCTACAAGAAAACAAACTGCCGTCTAAACGCCATTCAGAAACCAAAGTCCACTACACTAGAGAAACTATGGCGCAGTACCAAGAACAAAGGAAAGGAGAGAGATATATATAGAGAGAAAGAGAAGCCTACTTCGCTATTTGTGGCCGGATATGATTAAACAAAGGGAATCATTGCAATCATATAAGACCAGGCTATGAAAAAAGAGACGAAGAGTCGCCGTGGTAGTATGCGTGCTTGTGCAAATCCGCAAAGAAGATGGAAAAGAGAAGGACATGTTAAGCCGTTATATTAGCTATGAGTCGAGCGACGATATAATGTCAGCTATTCTTTGCATGGCAGGGCTCATGGCAGCAATCTTCCTCTCCAGACGCTCTGCTAGACGTGCCTCGTTGGCGTCATCTAAGATGACTAGCGAGTAGTGTGCCAGGGCCTTGTCGGGGTTGGTGAAGAGCGCCTCTTGATCCTCAAGCGACGCAGTGGCAGTGGCGGAAGGAGCCGACGAAGAGTAGTAAAGGTCATACTCGGCATCCTCCTCTTCGGTCTCATCGATGGCAGCAGCAGCAGCGGGCTCAGACTGGACGGGATGCTCAATGACGGGGTGGTCAGCCTTGACTTTGTCAACACACGAGTCGTCCTCGGCGTTTAGGATAGCGCTGTATCCCTTGCCAGACATGGCCTCGATGTCAAGGGGGTTGCTAGGGCCCTGGGGTAGCTCAATGACAGCGAAAGCGACGGGCTGCTGAAAGCTGAAGCCGTTGACACCCCAATTGTTGCCGTTGCCGTTGGTGTTTATATTGAGCATGGCGAAGTCAATTTGGGGCTCGGGAACCATGGTCATTCCAACGTGGGTGTTTTCAGCCTGCGACATGCCGTTGAACTGTTGTTGTTGTTGTTGTTGTTGCTGAAACTGAGCCGGGGCAGGAGCAGTAGTGACGGGTGTTGAGGTGGACGGCATCGATGTCATGGGCGGCTTGGCCTGGAGAGATTCATCGCGAGAGAGTTCCTCAAGGAAGGGGGTAAAGGCTTGGTGACGGAGCAGACGCTCGATGAAAGCGCGGGAGCGGGCATTCTCCTCCATGAGGAGGCGGTTCTGAGCGCGGAGTTCGTTGGCTTCGTTGACCTTCATGGCAACCTCACCTTCGAGCTGGCCGATGTATTCTGGTCATGTTAGTTCATGTTGTGGACGTAGTGGTGTTGTGGTTGCTTACCCTTCCTTCTTGAACGGAAAGCGCGAGCTGAGACCTTGTTGCGGAGCTGGCGGCGCTCCTTGGAGCTGAGCTTCTTGCCCTCCTCGGAAGCAAGCAGCCTCTCATCCTCATCCATGTCCTCTTCGTCCTTCTTGGCGCGGATAATGTGGGGGAGGAGGCCTTGGTTGTTGTCCTGCATCGAGGCAGAGGCGTTCTGGCTGTCGGCCCGGATCTGTGCGACGACACGGGTGATCATCTCCTCGGTGTGGGCGTCGCTGAGCGGGCTCGAGGTTTTGCGGCTGGCGGAGCTGGTCGAGGGCATGCGGTTCTGCTGTTGTTGTTGTTGTTGTTGTTGTTGTTGCTGCATGGCCTGCTGTTGCTTCTGGTGGGCCAGCTGTTGTGCTCGCTGCTGCTGGGCATGCGCCTGCGCCTTAGCCATGGCAGCTTGCTGTTGGTGCATACCGGGCCAGACCCTGACGTTGGCGACCTCCTCTTGCGTGATGGCGCTTGGGTCTACGTAGTCGTCTGAAGCGTCGTTGAAGACGAAGCTGTTCTGGCGGTAGTCGACGGCCATGTTGATGCCAACGTCCATGGGCATGCCGCTGTTCCAGGCTCCGTCCATGATGGAGTCGCCGCCCATCATGGCCATCTCATCCAGGCCGGTGGACGAGAACATGGGGAAGGCGGTGTGGTATGGGGCACTCAGGCCGGGAAGGGATCCGGAGGGAAGGCCCGTCTGCTGCTTGAAGCGCTCGTACTCGTGGCTGGGCTTTGCGGGCGTCTGGAGGTCGTCGTCCATGTTGGTGCTGGTGGGACTTGCCATGGTCGATGTCGCACTGGGTTCCCTCTTCAGCGTGGCAGGCTGCGTGGGCGAGGGCATCTGGCCAAAGTCGAAGAACTCATTGGGGTCGACGCATTGGTTGGGGTGTTGGTTGAAGGGGGCCATGGTCATGGCAGGCTGGACGGCGGTAGCCATGTCGGTGTTGTTTGCGTGACTGCTGGGGAGTCGCTGATGGTGTTTGAGCGTCGCTTGGGCAGGCGAGCGGATGTCTTGGGGGTGTTGTGGTGCCGGCGCTGCGGGGTGACAGGAGCGGTTAGGCTGCTGGAAAGTCGTCGTCAGCTCCTCTCTGGGCCGGTTCTGCCGGAAGTGTGGCTGTGCCGATGGATCCGCGCCTCCGAACTGAGCTGCGCACGTCTGTCGCGGGGAAGGGAGCGAGGGGAGCGAGGGGAGCGAGAGGAGCGTCGTGGTTGGGGAAGGGTGGAAGATTGCAGAGGGCGGGTTGAAGAGGGCAGTGGGAGGGAGAGCAGAGCGACGGCGAGGGAGGGAGGCATGGGCGAGGGCGAGGGCGGCCTTCTGTGCTGGGGGGCCCACCGTCCGTCGGGGAGGCGTTTCACACTGAGGCGGAGTCGCCCTGCTGCTGCTCGGAATAGAGGGAAGCAGCCTAGGCCCGGTTGGGAGCCCAGCCATGTCCGCCCGTTGCAGGTTGCTCTCCTGAGTCCTGAGCGCCGCCACGTCTTGTCTTCGGCCTCACCATGCACGCAGCACGCTGCAGCGCCCAAGGCCATGGCGGGCAGCTGGCTGTGCTCCGGCAGCTGGACACGCACATGACGGCTGCCGTGCTGCACCACCGCCGAGGCTGTGTGCCATCCCCCGCCACTATTCGTCCACTCAGCCACCGTCCCCCGCCCGGCCTGGTGGCTTAGCCGCCCTCTCTTCGGTGCACACCAACTCAACGAAGCATGCCAACTCTAATCCTCAGCTTCTTCTCAAAGGCCTCGCAGGCTCGCGCACGCTTGCCGCCTGCCGCTTGCCGCTTACCCTCCGACCTGTCAAATCTGTCAGCGCCGGATTCCATCACGTCGCAAATTCTGATCTACGCACTCCCGCCCCTCAGCCGAGTCCGTCTTGGGCCCGGCAATCTCCGTCCCAGTGCCGCGGAGCGACTCACCACTACAGCGCCAGCTTCCCCGAGCCCACTGGCTACTGTGTATGATGCCTTCAATTCTTGAAACACTCGTTGTGAGCCAACAACGTCACGGCTGTCACTTCTCGACGCCCGAGCGGGGCCTGCCGTCCAATAGAACCCCGTGCAAAATCGCTCATGCTCCTAGCGTAACCGGCCACCCATGGTAAGAGGAGGATTGACCCTGCCTATCAGATCCGCATCGCAGGTACAGAGTCAGTTCACGATACCGGTTACCGCGCCAGCCTCATGGCGCGTTGGACTGCGCATCCTTCAGCAGCAGTACAAGTTTTGCGCTCGAGCAAGGTTGAACACGAGACGCGTCGTCAACCACGCACATGTACAGAGAACAAGAAAATCCAGCTTAGAGAACTGCAAGACACAACTGTAAACAGAGCCATTTGAGGCGTTGAGGGTAATACTACACGCGGCCTTACACCGGTCTTGACCGCAAGGCCATGCCTACAAGCCTCTGTCAGACACAGCATGGGCAGAGGTTATGCAAGTCAGAGAACCACTTGGCCGGCCTTGTACACTCCACCACAGCCTGTTGATTTTTTTCTTCTAAAGCATGCAGCCGCAAAAGATGCCAAATCAGCTTTACCGACATCCCCAACTGTACTATCTTTGCCGCTCCATCTGCGTCCTTCCAAGCGGGCCGCGTCAACAAAGACAACTTTTTTGTAGCCAAAAATATACATATATATATATATATATATATATATATATTCTAATCTCTTACTGTCATTGCTGTGCCATATTTCCTTATTTCTAGCGAGCCGCATGCCGCCCGTCCGCTCCGTCCGCGCGCACGCGCAAAACCATCGGGCAAAATCACATCTCACCCACAACCGCACCAACATTCCGTGTCAGCATCGCTCGCGCTCCGCGGCACTCGGACAACCAGTCTCGGCCACGCATAAACCACAAAGGTATATTACAAACCCCCCTTATCGGTCCGCCTCAAACCATAAAAAGGGGTCTAGTCCAGACCCAACTCACAGACCCTGGACCCATTTTCTGGCTCTGCTCTTACCCATGGAGCCCACAGAGTCTGGAGTGAGTCTGTAGTGAGTCTGTTTCACCTTCTTGGACCACCAAACCCCCAGTCCCTTTGGTGTGCATACACACAGCACTAGAAAAGTGAATGGTTTTCGAGACGGTTTTGATGCGACGCGCGTCTCGCCGCTAACTGAGCCCTTTCTTCCAGAGTGGCAGCAGCCAGTCTCACCCGCATCTCCAGCCTCGGCTGAGCTTAATTCATGCACCGTTACTGGACATGTTTCAGTGAAGACCATGCTCCGAGCGAGAATCTGGATAAGCACGGTGAGAACACGAAGCTGTCGGTTTCGTGTTGAGGTGGCTACTACTGTCCGCGGCTGCAACCCGGGCCAACATCTTTAACAAGCTTCATTTTCACAAAATATAGTCCTTGTCGTGAATCGTGAGAGAATGGGTGGTCCAGGTTATGCCCATTGCGCTGTCCACCTCTTCAGAGTGGGAATACTCTCGCTTGTTGATTCCATGCACGGTGGTTATGACCTAGAGCCACCTTATAGCACAATTTCTTAGTGAGCGGTAGTTGTTCAATTCCTGTAGAAGAAGGGTGGTTTGTCAATAACCCTTCGTAATGCAAGAATTTCATACATGGACAGTCAAGCCCTTTCTACACCCTCCTTTCTTCCGGACCGTTATTCCTACGTCCGCCCCACCATTCCCGTCCTCACCATCTCCTCCTGCAGCCCCAACCCCCTCACCACCCTCGTAAACATATCTTCCCCCTTTCTATCCCCCACAATGCCACCGACTGCCACACCCTCCCCCCTCGCCACATCCCTCACAATAGCTCTCGCACGGTCGTAATCCCCGTCTCTTGCTAGCGCCCTCACAACGGCTATCAGGGCGCCCCAACCAGGCAGACTACGCTGCTTGCTCATACGCGTGAGTACGCTCATCATCTTGCCCACCTCACCGAAGGCGGCGTAGCCCTCGAGGAGCCGGTCGAAGAGGACGCGGTCGCTGGGCATGCGGGGCGCGCTGAAGAGACGGAGGACGACGTCGTCGACGCCCGCAATGTTGGGCGGATCAGACTGGAAGTAGTGCGTAATGAGCGACGTGTAGACATGCACACTCGGGACGAGTTTCCTGCTCGTCATGTGTTCCATGACGGCGCGTACGGCGCGGGAATTGGCGTATTGCTTGAGCAAGCGGTCAATGGCTGTCGAGTACATGTAGTCGTTCATTTTGATGCCGCTTGCTTCTAGGTCGTCGAGGATCTGTAGTATGCGCGAGGTTTGTTGCGCTTCGGATAGCTTGTCGAAGATTTGGTTGTCAAAGGCGGCGCTGATGAGCATGGTGTGCGTGGCTGCGTCGCCTTGTATTCCGTCTTTTTCCATTTGCGAGAGGATTCTGAAGGCGGTGCTCTTGTCGCCTGCGTTTAGATAGAGCTTCACGAGAGAGTTGTAGGTGATAGCGTCGGGCTTGATTGCAAAGTTCTTCGACCAGGCGAGTAATTTCTGGGCGAATTCTACTCTTTTCTCGTGGCGCATGACATCGGCACGCATCTGGACAATGGCAGATAGGGCGCCGTTGATGACCTCGATAGAGGGCTTTGTGCGTGTGTTGACTGCTTCGCCTGACGAAGATTTTTTCAGAACCTTTTGTCCTTTCCCTGGCTTCTGGGCGTCTTTGATTGCATTTTCCGCTGTAATCCAGCGTTTGGCCATATCATCCAGTGCGATAAAGGCCTTGTTGACTTGTCTTAAAGACACCAAACCGTTGACGCGGGTCGTCCAGGCATAGTTGCTTGGCTCAAGACCACTATTCAGCATTCGCTGCCACGTCGCATTGAAACCGTCAAGATCTCTTGCCTTTGCACAGCCTTCCAGAAGTGCAACCCAGGAATACATGTTTGGCCTGACGTTGTTGGCGATCATGTGGTTCCACACCTCGACGGAGCGTTGCGGATGGAGAACAATCAAGTACCCAGAAAGAAAGGCGTTGTATATGGAAGGGGGTATGGCGATAGTCTTGTTCTCCGTCGTATATTCCTTCTCAATTTCTTTCCAATTATCGTCCAACAAGGCTGCCGAGTTTTTGGTCTGGACAGCTCGCGCTATCTTCTTCATAAGAAAAGCTTCCATGTTGGAGTAACCGTCACCCGCCTTCTCTGATCCAAGAGTCTCTCCACTCTGTCCAATAGACATCAGGGCTTTTCGCGGAGCATCATCAATCTCTCGAATGGCTTGGTTTCGAACGTCCTGCGGTAGTGTTTTGAATTCTGGCCTTTCTGTGTGTATGAAAACCGAGTCTACAACGGAGCCAGCGAGTAGTCGTTCAAGGAAGGCTAGAAAAGGCGCGGCTTGCTTGTATGTCTTTAGGTCTAGCGCGCCCGAAATGCTGTAGAAATAGACGGCGCAAAAACCCAACGCAGGGCTCGCGACATAGTTGGGGATGAAGCTCTGTAAGCGCATGTTAAACTGCTTGTCGTGATGCATTTCTGGAATTGCCTCAACGGGTGGTATATTCCATTGGGTACTGGTAGATTCCACTGAACCGTTGCTCGGCCCCATGCAGTGGAAGAAAAGCCGCCATACAGATAACAGCTCTAGGAGTAGTGGATGAAGGTTCCGTTTGGATCCAGACGGTGAATTCACAGCCCGTATGATTTGATGCGTCAAGCGAGTTATTGTCGGCATCACCCAGTATTCAGGGCGAGCAATGCCAAGCTGCTGGTATTTGAAAAGCACCTTGGTCGGGGTGACGATCGAGTTTGTTCTGCCTGAGCAGAAAGCACCCGTGACGGTTCTGAGGAGAGGTGCAAATACCTCGTCCTCACTCAGCAACTGCGCATCACGATCTGTTGGCTCAACCAAGGCCTTGCAATCTCTTGCAGTGTAAATGCTCTCAAACGACTGCCAGGCTCTATTGATGTCGTCATCGCGAAGAGCGTCAAGCACAGGGTCAGCATGAGCCCGCTCTACTTGTGACGACCTGTTCTGTTCTGCATCATCGAATGCATCTTCTCTTCCACCACCCGTATACATTGGGGCGCTGTCCGACTCGTTATATAGGAGTTTGAAGTATCGACTGGGCGGCTCGCCGTGTGAACTCAAGAAGTTTGTATCTGGCCCATTGCGACTTCTCTCCGGGGTAGGGTTTTTTTCTTCTATGGCCGGCGCCGATGCCTCTTCCCGTGGTGTTTCGGCGTTGTCGTCTGGCTTTCGGCTGGCCAGCGATACGATCGTGGCTCTGGGTTGCCATTGAGGGCTTCGGACGGGAGCAATGCGTCGGGAAAGGCGTGTCCGACATTGCCGACATACGTACGCGCCTAGCATAATACTGTAACGAGCCGGGGGTGGTGGGGATGTGAATGCTGGAGACGATGGTTAGCTAGCGAAGTCTGAACTTTTTGGCGCAAGAGTCTGTACACGTACAACAGCAGACCAACCCCTTATCTGCGCGAACTCATCGACTCGAAGAATTCCGGTATGCTCGGTAGAGCGCGTCTGGTAATTAGCCCTACGCGGGGATGGATGCTGCTACAAACTGCGTGCAAGCGTCGCGACACTATGCGGAATACTTCCAGCCAATGAGACGCCATAACGTCCGCACGCCGCACGTGATCATGGGTTTCCTCTAGAAACGTCTCTGGCCCGACTCGACCAAGTTGTGCATGATCTAAAGATATCCCCCTCTTTCAATTCTTACGTTCAGATCCATTGACAGAGCGGAAATGACTACCCTGATACCGCAGCAGTTCTATTCCCAGGAAGAGCTCGATAAGCTTTATCCAAAAGAGCTGGAATTGCAGCTCGTACAGATCGTAAGCACCAATAATGCGGCATCTCTTTGTGCTACCACTAATTGAAACACTAGCTACTTCGTCATGGCGAAAGAAGTCCTGTATCACCTCGCTTCCAAAATGTAAACACACCGATCCACAAATGACAATGCGATTTAACCATCTAATAGACTGGACTGCCACCTTACTGGCCATACTGCAACTCCGCCCGACAACTTACTAGCGTAATACTCAATACCAAGGACTTTTCGAAATGGGATCAGCTCAAATACCGGCGCCGCCTCGAAACCTTTGGTATCGACGATGGCCCTGTTATCGCTTCAGGACCTATGGGCGAGTTCGATGCCATATGCCAACCCGGTGAACTTACGGACAAGGGCCGCGAAACAACTTTGGCCCTGGGAGAACGCCTTCGCCATCTCTACGTCAATCAGCTCAAGTTCATGCCCCAGCTCATTTCTGATAGCGACATGATCTACCTACGCGCGACGCCTATTCCGCGTGCGCTAGAGTCCGTTCAACAAGCCTTCTGGGGCTTCTATCCGCCATCTGCACGAACAGCTGATTTCCCTCCGCCAACTATTATCCAAAGAACTCCGGCCGATGAGACACTGTTCCCCAACGATGCCAGTTGTAGGCGTTTCGCTCAACTAAGCCGAGCGTTCGCGCAACGTGCTGCTGAGCGTTGGAACGACACCGATGACATGCGATATTTGACCAAGGTCCTTTCGAAATGGATGCCTGGAGAGCAGAAGGTAGCCGTAGATTCTCACCCCCGACTTTCAGGTATCATGGACACTCTCAACGCCACCGACGCACATGGACCAGAGACCAAGCTACCAAAAGAATTTTACAACCCAAAGGCTCGCTCGATTATGGACAAGATTGCCGTTGAAGAATGGTTCCAAGGCTATAACGAGTCCTCCGAGTACCGCATGCTCGGCATCGGCGGCCTAATGGGTGATATCACCTCCCGAATGGTCGGTAGCGTCGAACGCAACGGCAACTCAGGCATCGTCGAAGTCGGCGGCGTAGACGGTAAACTAGGAAAAGGACGAGGCGGCGAAACCAACATCCGCTTCACCATGTCCGGATGCCACGACACAACACTAGCCGGCGTACTCACCTCGCTCGGCGCCTTTGACGGTGAGAAGTGGCCCCCCTTCACCTCCCACATCGCCGTGGAGATGTTCCGAAAGCGAACTCCCACCCTTACCACTACAACACCCCCCGACTTTACCGAACAGAACCCCTTCTCCAAAAACCAAAGCTGGTGGTCCTCCCTCTTCGGAAGCACAAAAACCTCGTCCGATTCTAGTCTCCACCCCGAAGGCATAGCACGTAAACCCATCACCAATCTCTCCTCTACACAGCGCGATCAACTAAACGACTACTACGTGCGTCTCCGTTACAACGACAAGATCATGCAGATACCTGGCTGCAAAGCCCCCGGTAAGCATCTAGAGGGTGATGCTACCTTCTGCACGCTGGATGCGTTCAAGGCTATTGTGGATAAGTACACGCCGAAGAATTGGAAGGCGGCTTGTGCGAGTGTGTGTGTGTGTGTGTGTGTGTGTGTGTGTGTGAGTGAGAGAGAGGTTTTCGAATATCGGGTATATAGATAGATGAGACTTACATGGAAGCATATAGATTAGACTCGATAGAATAATCTTGTAAAAAAAATCTTTTTTTTTGAACAGTACACTTGTATTCATGCTACACTCCGAACCCGTACCAATTCCTTGTACGCTGATAAACATCATGAGGCGAAACCCCAGCAGAATCTTCCAAGAATCGTCTTTGCAGTTTGAAGAACTCTCATACCGTAATCCTGCATTCACGGTTTGGAGTGCAGAAGGATCATGCTCAAGCTGTTGGGTGCGTGAATAGGCTTTGGTAGTTAGTGACGATGTGCTCTGATCAATGAGCCATTTATCTAGTTGTTAGATTTTCAGATGGAAGTGGTTCCTGCGTGATTTTGGGGGTCAGAAGAAAGATAACATGGATTCATAAGCGGTCAACAGTCATTTGGGTATCTGTTAAATAGCTACTCTTTTATAAATGATTGAATTAAGTCGGCGCAGATAGACCTTGATCTAGTTGAGTCTGTCTCTCGTTGCACGGCTAGCCCATAATGCACAGTACTCCTACCACCAATTTACACGTTTAGAAAAGTGGCCTGAGCCATCAACAGTGAACTCCACGCTCCAGACAAGCACCGTGATGTTGCATCTCAACAAGGCCGTTTCTATCAGAGAACGACCCGCTCAAACCGCGAGGAAAGCCCACAGAGATCTTGGGAGCTTGTTAGCAAACACGCAACAAGATCAGAGCGATCAAAGAGCATCCCACTAACTCGCAGAAGCCTCATCAACCACCCTGTCCGAATGCCGTATAATGCCCGTGAAACGCCCTGTACCACCAGCGAGGAGGCCATCGAACTCAACAGCACGCGCCGCTTCCAAGTCCTCCCAGCCAGTCCGCAAGTTCCAGCCCGCATCAAGCGCAGCAAGCTCCGAAGGATCCATTTCCTGCACAATCTCGCCCAAGTAAGCGCATTTGCTACTTAGCATAGCAGGCGAAAGAGTGCCTACTCGCTTGTTGAACATGGGGTTGCGCAAAATGGCAGCGAATCCACGATGATCGACGTCGCTTTGATCAAACGATGTGTGAGTGAGCTTTGCATAGCCGCAAGAGATGAACTCGACTTTTCGCAGTGAGGTGGTGCGGCTGCTATCGGCCTTGGAATGATCGGACTCGAAGTCAGAGAGGTTGGTACCGGGTGAGATCTGATCAATGATGTCCACCCACGAGCCGTCACGGGGTTGTGCCTTGAGCACCGACTGGGAGTTTCCCGCATCTTGTCCGGTTGCTGGCGCGACAGCAGGTGGAGGCTGAGCCTGGCCTGTAGCAATCTGAATCTGCAACTGATGGATTTGTGTGGCCAGGTGGGCGAAGTTGGCGAGGTTTACTTGCTGCTGAGCAAACGTCTGAGCTTGTTGGTGTTGTTGTACTTGTGGTTGTGCTGGAGCTTGAGCCTGGCCTTGACCATGAGCTTGCCCTTGAGCTTGATAGTGTTGCTGTGGTACCTGATTATTTTGCATTTGTCCAATGTGCTGCTGCAGTTGATTCTGTAAGGCAACTATGTTGTTGTGCTGGACACCCCCAGCATTGGCTTGTAGTTGCTGAAGTTGCATCTGAAGCACATGGAAATAAGCCTGTAGGAACTGCGGTTGGTTTGGCATGAATTGTAGACCATGAGCCCCAACAGTACCTAGCAGTCCGCCCACCCCAAGTGGCGGCATTGCGTTCTGAAGTGCTGCCGCCTGCTGAGCTGCATGGTGTGGGTTGGCGTTGGGAGGACGCATCACAGCCGTAAGTGATACAGAATCAAGTACCAAGCTCTGCAGCTTGTGCTGATCATGCAATTTGACGAATTGCAGCAAAGCTGATGGTGTGATCCAACAGTTGTTCAGGATGAGTTGCTCAATATGAGGGAAGTGGAGTAAACATCTCTTCAGGCGAGCTGCATCAGTTGATACTAGCCCTGTGGGATGGAAAGAAGAAGGCTGTTCAAGAAGTCGCAGATCTACAACGGGGGCAGGGAATAACAGCTTGTTTCTCGCGCAGAGCCCCTCGGCATGCTCACCTCCAGTGACAAAACCGACTTTCAAATGACGAATATTCGACCGACAAGCAATGTGGTCGCGAAGCAGGTCGAAGATTACACCCATGCCTTGGGTAGGGATGACATTTGGCGTATCAACGAAGCCAGCCTCGTCTTTCTGCACTGTTCGCCAGCCTGGAATCAGCATAATAGTGACGTGGCAAAGGTTGGGCAGTGCGTTCCAGAAGTCTGAGCGGTTTAGCATCGGCAGATAACGATCAGAGAGTCCTGAAATATTGAAGGTATGTACTGGCTGGAATGTGATCGGGTTATCGATGACGGAGAGCAAGTACGAAGACATGAAAGCTCGCTGGGCCCATTCAGTCTCTAACAACCATTCCTTCTGTGCTTTGGTAAGACTGGCGGGTATGACAGGGTTCACAAGCTGCGCAGCTTCCGATGGCAGTTTGGTCGATGAGAATAGAAAGCCTGTGCCTGAAGGTGACGGTGTTGACACAAATCGGTCCAGAACGTATGGGTCATCGAAGCTAGTGGGAACAGGGATATCGGCAATATCATGAGGGATTGCTGCGAGTAGAAGCTGAGGAGTCAAGTAGGGGATTTGCGGTTGCACGTCTGCAAGCTTGTTGGCTTCCTTCAGCTCGGAAAGAGACGACTGTGCATCAATCCTGTACAGCGTGGCCAGCCTGATTTCGCTACCAGCGCTCTGATGACATGCTTCAATATGATTCCAAAGCTCCTGCTGAGCTTGCGCTCTGCGATCTGGGATGGCTTTGGTTGTGCCAAAGACCTGGGAAGGCCTGTGCAACACACGTGCCCGTATGGATCTGTCCGGCCCGTTTAGCCACCCGAGGCCGCTATCAATGGACAGTGCCAATTCTTTGACTTTGGTAAGCTCGGAGAAAGCTGTCTTCATCCGCGGTGTTTCGTCAGCGGCAGTTTCAAGACCAGCGACGGCATCAAAGCGACGATATTCTTCATAAGGCCAATCGTAATTGCCCCAAAAGCTTGTCTTTTTCTCCGTGAGTGACTTGACGGGCGGCATGGAGAGAGAGTCTTCGTTGACCTCAAAACTCATGCCGAACCTTCTAATGTGTCCACCAAAACCGCGGAAGACGTCGAGGCCATGGCCATTGTACACTTCGTCTCCGTTTGCATTCTTCCATGAATAGCTAGGTTGCTCGATTCTTGCTCGTTTCTTGCCCTTGAAATCAGGCTTCGGCTCTTGTCCTAGCATGCCGTAAATCTCGGTATTGAAGGGAACGACGACTGTTTGGAAGACGACCTGCGAGACATACTGGTTCAGCTCGCGGCTTACAAGACGTAATGCTTTGATGTCGTCACGGTTGAGGTGCTCGGCGATAAGCTCCACTAGCTCCACAGGCAGCTTCCACTCGGCGCGACCAGCTGGGGCATCAGGAAGAACGTCTTGCGACTTTTCGTCCTGTTTAACCGCTGCTTCCTTGTTGCCATTTTTCTTGGATGGACGAGGCTTTAGGTCCAGTAGGAAGTATTCGGCGGGTAATTTTGCTGAACTGCGGCATTCGGGCCAGATGTCATTCGCTGCGCGGTTCGGGCTGACGCTATTGTATAGCATGACGGCAGTAGCACCCTTGCAGTTTAAAGAGCGCGTGATGTCCCTCTCATCTGCGCCCTCGTAGTTGTCGCGCGAGCGCTTCGGAGGGATGGGCATGATGCGGCGATGTTGATGGAAGTGATAGTTGTGATCGTTTACAGATGTTCTGGCAGAAGTTGATGCGTTTGACACGTCGTCCCAGCCATGGTCTACGAGGTGAATGCGCGCCGAGTCATGGTCGTATTCACTTGCAGGATGGTGAAAGTCTTCTTCTCCAAACGTGTCTAAATCGTCTTCACCCAGCCAATCGTGTTGCAAAGCAAACGCAAGGTCTCGCTCGTACGAGTCGGCTGAGGTCGAGCCTTCGCCCTCTTGTGTTTGGGATGTAGTGATGTGTGATGTGGGAACCGAAGGTGAATGTCTGCCGGTCTTCCACTGTCCTCGCCGGAATATGCTCTGTCTGTTTGCGCGGCCACGTGAGGATGAGCCCCGGGAAGATGTCGAAGAAGTTGCCTCCGGAGATGCGACGTAGGTTTGTGTGGGATGCTGGTAAGCGTTAGACGAGGTGCTCGCGCTTTATGGACGTGGAAAGAGCGTGGAGCTAGCAAGGCTGTTGCAGGCTGTTGCATGCGAGCATGTAGGGAGGAGCGAGGGGGTGAATAGCAGCAGTGAATGCACGTCAAGTTTGACGTACCTGGCCAGGCGCGGTTGCTGGGATTTCGGCACTTGCACCGTCGTCGGACGCAGTTTCGTGGATTGGGTACAACGGCCTCCTTGGCCATGTGAGTCGGTCGTGCTTGTTGCGCAATTCGCTGTTATTCACCATAATGTTGCGACCTCGTTGGGTCGTCTCTTGGTCGATAGAAGATGTCTCGGAACTCTAGGGGCATGGAAGGGTGCGCGGGGCTGCGGCTACACAACGCTCCACCCATGAGGCTGTGACGGCTGAATGCTTGTCGGTGGGAGAAGGTGCAGAGATCAGTAGGCGTGTCTTTGGTGGGCGGTGAGGTTTGGCGTGTGGTGGTTGCTGCATGCTTCAACCACAAGCTTCCAGCCTGAGCAGTTGGTTTGTTTGAGCTGGAGCCGCAAAGCAAACACGCCCCGCAGAAGCCATGCACCATGTCATCCCGCCCCGCGAACTATACCCGCATCTCCGCATTTACAGTCCCCCCCTTGTCTAGATGCCTAGCGCTGTTTTCAGCCAATAGTAGGCGATCGTTTGGGTGACGATTTAGAAGACTAGGTTGAAAAAGAGTTACTCCTAACTGCTTTTAGAGAGTCTCCGTGGTGGCACCAAGGCTTATAAGGAGGCCCTACAAGCGTTAGAAACCTTAATGTTATGAACAAACACCAGATGGATCCTCCGTACAGGAAATGCGAGGTTGAAGGCCAACCACCACAGGACAAAGGTGAAGATCAGTGCGGGGCACTGAAGATCACGTGATTGACATCATGCCAAGAAGGTACCATTAGTTATAGCACAACCTAAGGGTAATAGCAACTGTTATAGACATTATAGGCGTTAGCAATAGTAGTAATAGCAGTAATAGCACAAGATAAATATTAGAGTATTGACATGCGGATCACCCTAGTGATCAGGTGATCCTAGTAGGATACCACGTGACGGGACTAGTAGCGTGCATATAAACAAGCTAAATCGTCTAAAGTCTCTCTAGTAGTAATTAACGCTTAGCGATAGCACTTAGTTGATTAATATAATTATTTTCTACTCTATTAATTAAGCAATTACTCCTTTCTAGCTCTTATAGTTATAAGCCCAGCTACTTAATTATAGTCTTTATTCTCTTTGCGTAATTAGCAAGCTTAAAAGTTAACTACTTAAGTATTGATTTACTTTTTCTTTTTCTCTTATAGCACAGCCTGTAGATTGCTGTAGCTGTTGTATCTCTCTACTACTTAATTATACAATTAACCTTCTACTAATTTATTTTACAACTTATAGGCTACTATTATATTAATACAGCTACCTACTAACTAACTAATCAATTTGATAATACTTTAGTAACAACTTATGTTATAATTTACGAAAAGAATTTTACTAAAATAGACTTTAGTAATATACCACTTATTGCTATAAATGTTATTTTTAAAGCTTAATTAGACTAGCTAACCTAGTTTGCTTTATTAAAGCTGCACTACTTAAAGAAAGGCATAAAGAATTAAGTCCATCTTAATCTTCTAGACGTGCTCTTAATAGATTACTAGGAGCTATAGTATCTAGAGCTGCCTAAAAATATAGAGCAGCTAGTTGCTTTATTACCTAGCGCTAGCGCTTAAACACAAAAGACTATAAAATAGCTTAATATAGATATTAAGCTTATTTATTAACACTAAATATAGATTGAATAATTATAATAAGCTAGTTAAGAAGTACGAAGTATAAACTACTTAATAAATAAAAAAGGTTGCTAAGATTACTAATGTTGAAAACTAGATTAGTAAGCGTATCTATCTAGACTTACTAATAATTACTTCAAAAAACATAACTACTTAAAACTTTACTAGCTTTTAAGCTTAAATAAAATTTTAAAAAAACAATCTTACACTTATAGATTAGAATACTTAGTATTTTGTTAAGATGTAGTAAAGATTCGTCCTAGACAGGGCTTGCTATTAATAAATAGGCCATAAGTAATGGTTTACTAAGTAGCAGCTTCTATATTAATAGGCAATAATCTATTTACTTCTTAAAGTTATTAGGCTATTAGCAATTTTTAACTTTTTTAATGCCTTAGGCACTAAAATTATACTATACAAGTTGCAAAATACTAATGTATTGACACGCGGATTACCCTGTTAATCAGGTGATCCTAGTAAGCTGTTCACGTGACGGCCCCGCTAGCGTCTATATAAACGGGCCAGACCGTCTTATGTCTTTTTAGTAGTTATTGGACACTTTGTTATAGCACTTAGTTGATTACAGAGGGGTGACAAAAATAAAAAGACGTTAAAAAGGTTATAGTTTTGAAATCTTTATATTTCAACAACCAGAAGACCTATACTAAAAAGAGTTAGTGATCTGGAAAGCCAAGATCTTCCTCTTTAAGTAGAGCGACTTAGTAAGCTGCTTAGTCAGTACGATTGCGCATACATCTCACTTAAAAACAGATAAAAAAAAAGTTAAAATAAATTTTAGCATAACTTTTTTATAAACGTGTAAAAATTGCTACTAAAAAACTAAGTTTAATAAGCTGACGTAAGTATAACGTAAGCCAATTTTAGAGGCTTATATTCTGTTTACTTAGAGTTTGATTAAAGGATAAAAAATAGAAGTTGCTTACGTAAGCGCCAATTACGTAAAAGCTTAGTAATCTTTTAGTATATTAACTCCTCTTCTTTATCCTAACTTTCTTTTTTTGTAGTATCTCTTCTATGTCTCGCAATCTTTCTTAATTTAAGCAAGAAGTTTATACTTTATATTTACAAAACAAGCCTATTTCTTTAATTAGTAATATGCTAGAAAAGTCTTCTAAAAGTATTACTAATACTCTTTATTATATTAAACCTTAAGAAAAGCTGTTTTATCTACTTTTAGACCTAAAAAAGGTCGTCCTACAAAGATCTTAAATAAAGCAAAAAGAGTGCTTAATAGAGACCTTACTAGAAGCCTTAAAAAGACAAATCAACGTTTGTTAAAAGAAAAAAGTCTAGATCTTTCTATTAGAAGCTTACAACGCTTTCTTAGAAAAGAGAACTATTCTATTAATATTTTTAAAAAAAAGACGCCTTTAGACGCTAAAAAGGCCTATAATTGTTATATTTACGCTAAGCAAACACTTAAAAACCTTAAAAATATAAACTTTAATAAAGTTATATTTTTAGACGAGTCTGCTATTAACTAAGGGCACAGAGCTAGGACAGAATACTATTGATTATGTCAAAAAAATAGGGTTTGAAAAAGAATAGTTTCTACTACTAATACAAGTGAGTTTAAAAAAAGGCTAAATAACTAAAAAAAGACTCTAATAGATCTACAATTTTTTTACTATTTTAATCTATTTTTAGTAGGTTTACTAGTCTAGTTATAGGTTAAGATATTTCTATCTAAGTTTAGGGAGCAATTTAGATAGGTAGTAAATTAAAACTAGTAGTAATTAAAAACCCTTTTATTACTACTCTTTTTTTTAAAAATTTAGACTATATTAAAAAAATCCGATTTTCTATAGTGAAATTTGCAATAAAAAAGGTAAGTTATATATACTGTTTTTTTCTACTTATAAGCTTATTACTTTGTATTTAAATTATGAAGTTGCAATCTTTTTCTATATAATTAAAGGACTTACTAACCTCTATATAGGCTAGAAGCTTTAGCAGGATAATGCTAAGATTTATAAAACTCTAGAAGTTTTATCTTAGTTTTTGTTACGAACCTAAGAAGAGAGAAGGTACAGACTATGTATAAAGGATAGAGGCAGAAAGAGATCCTAGACTACCTAAACAAAAGACAAGCCTTTGTGTGCTAATAGATAACGCCACCCTGCACTAGGCACATGATCCTACAGGCCTTGGCGGAAATCTTTTATAAGACAAGTTATATGCGTTCTACGATGTATTACAAAATCCTACAATATCCTATGCATAGGACAGCATAAGATTCTATAGAACAGCATAGAATTCTGTAGAACAGCATAGGATTCTGTAGAACAGTATAATACTTTCTTAGTATATAGTAGTAGGCATTAAGCCTTTATAGCTTAGTGTATTTAACTTTAAGTGTAATCTAAGGATTACTTAATTCTTAACCTCTCTGTATTATTATATTGTTCTACTAAACGTGCTAATACAACCTTATACTATTATATTCGCTATTCCGGCGGTGTTGCGGTCGCGGCGTTTGGTGCCTATTCTCGGATGTGAATAAACGACAACAGCATCACCATCTATGCACGGCTCTCCCATCCCTAGAGGCGTCTTACAGAATCCTCCTACTTGTTAGTTTATTCTAGCTACTTAATAGCTGTCTTAACACGCCTTTGCTCCTTATAAAGCTACTTCTAAGTCTCTTTACTAAAGTTGCATTTACGCAGGAGGAGATTGCTAAAGTAATATACTTTTACTATACCTAGACTATTAACATATGCAGTGTATATAGTATACTAGCTAAACTAGCCTTTAATAGTCCTTGTTATAACCTCAAAATCTTTAATACTAGATGCAAAAATATTTTAACTATAGTTATATTTTAACTTCTACACTAACTTAATTACTACAAAGACTATTACTACTAGCTCCTGTTTAACTAATAAAGGTAGCCGCTTAACAATAGTAAACGCTAGCTTTATAATCTACTACTATAGCTTCTAGTATAGTAACTTTATAAAGTCTAACTTTACTTAATATAAGCTATTAGTCTTTGTATTAAATAAAAAGAAAAATAGTCTAAGTATTATATTATACATATGTAAGTTGTTTGTATGCAATACTATATAGTATAAGAAATTCTAAAGGTAAAAAGTAGTAGGTAGAGAGCTTTTATAAAAAAGTATTATAAGCTCTTGCTGCAGTAACGTATGTGTTTTTACTTTTCTCCTCTATCTTTATCGCAATCTTGTTACTAGCTATAGGCTAGCAATTGCTGTGAAATACGTTTTATACCTTAAAAATAAATAATAGTATTTATTTTTAAGGTGTTAAAGGTGGTGGTTGTTGTTATAGTCAAAATAGGTTTTCCAAAAAAGTGAAAAGCAGCTGCCCTCTACTAATTAGTCGCAAAAGTCAAAAAAAGTTTATATATAGTTAACAAAATTTAAACAGTAAGTAGATAAGGTCTACGCGCTAAGCGCTAAGAGCAGAAAAGCTTAGACTACTAAGTACTAAAAAACAACACTAATTAAAACGTGTTTAACAGTAATTGCTAGCCTATAGCTAGCAACAAGATTGCGATAGAGGTAGAGGAGGTAGAGGAGAGTAAGGACACGTACGTTCCTGCAGCGGGAGCCTACAATACTTTATAAAAGCTCCTTACCTGCTGCTTCTTACCTTTAGGATTTCCTACACCACACGGTACTACATACAAACAACTTGTATATAAACGATACAATGCTTAGACTGTTTTTCTCCCCGTTTGACACGAAGACCAATAGCTTACATCAAGTAAAGTTAGACCTCACCAGGTCACCATACGAGAAGCTATGGTGGTGGATACTATTATATTAATTTACAAATTGTGCTAGTATAACTCTTATTTATTGTACTTACTTATTTAAAGAGAACTAATACAGATTTTTTACAGATAAGTTTTATACTTTAACATACTTAAGATAAGTAATACTGCAATTGACATCTCTACTAATATTTTAACCACAAGGATAACTACGCAAGCTAATAAGCTTAACACTTACTATAGTAGCTATAATAAGCTTAAGAATAGCTACTCTAAGTTATTAGATACTATTATATCAAAGAGACTAAAATTAACAATAATAATATAGTTGTATAGGCCTTTACGTTTCTATAAGAAGCTGCTAAAAAATAGGCTAATTTTATTCTTTATTGATACATAGATATTACTATTAACAATAATATTAATAAAGCACTTATTAAAGACTAAAGCTGCTAAAAAATAGGCTAACTTTATTTTGCGCTAATATATAGATAACAGTGTTAATAACAACATTAACAAGGAACTTGTTAAAGACTAAGACAACTTTAAAATAGAAATAAAAAAAATATTCTTACTTTTTAAGAAATCTATAGTAGTAAAATAAAAGATTTAAAGATTGTAATAAACACGCTCTACTGCTAACTATATAATAGAGTTGTAACAGTACTAAACAGTTATTAAATAAAACAATAACGCTTTAATGTAGATGTACTAACAAGGTCTTAAACTAGCTGTATAAGTAGAACTTATATAAAGTAGAGCTACCCTTAACACGCTTAACAAACTTATAGCTAAAGCTATTTAAGTAAATAATAATCTCTATAAGCTAAAGTTAGAAAAACAACTGTTTATATAGAGAAATTATATACTTAGGAATATAAACGCTTAACTCTGTTAAGTATTCTAACATCTATACCCTAGTTAACTAAGGTTAATAATAAAACAACACTCTTAGAATCTTAGAATATTATGCAACTAACAGCTACAAGCCTATATACTTTAACAACTTTAGCAAAGGACTTAAGAAAAATAAGTTTTAAAATAATAAAAGTAGGCTAGTAAATAGGTATAGGTTAGGTTAGGGTCGCACTAACTAGTAGTTGTAGTTGTGGTTAGGTCGCACTAACTAGTAGTTGTAGTTATAGTTAGGTCGCACTAACTAGTGGTTGGGTTGTGGTTACGCGCACAGACTGTAGGTATAAGTTAGGTTGTAGTTGTAGTTGTAGTTGGGTTGTAGTTACCTGCTATTTATAGTGATAAATAGCTGTGTTAATTAAGTTAAAAACAGGTAAGATTAGGAGAGATAAGTGTTACACGGGGTTAGTCTACACTTATCTAGACTCGGTCTGTGTTAGGGCGAGGCTAATATATAAGGTAGTCCGTAAGGTATTGTAGGAATAATGTTAAGTAGAAAAGAGTTATTAATATTAACTAAAGGTAAGCAATACTAATTCTATATAAAGATAGAATAACTAGTTAACAATTTATGTAAGAGACGAACTATTTAAGTTAACTACAACAAGTATAATAATAAAATCTAACATATTTTTATACTTATTGCCTTTGTCTTAACATCAGTGTCCTCTCCCTAATTCCTAGCATCTAGAGATTCCTTAGATGTCTTGACATCCTCTAATGTTCTAGCATCTACCCTTTTGGCGAGATATTAGATCTTAGCAGGATGCTAATTACGTAATTCCTGCGCCTTATGCGGATTGTTACCTTCTAGCGTGTATATAGTTAATTCTTAACCTACCTTCTATATTAAGAAGAGAACTCTTCCTATTACTTATAATATTATTCTCTTTTTTAGGTGTATTATTTTAATACCTTAGATTATTATTTTTCTTGTGCCGCGTGTTATAATACCTGCCGGTATCCTCGCAGGTGAGGAGCCTCTTATAAGCACAATTGCAGGTGGGCAAGCTAACGATAAGCGAGTTTGGCGGATCCAGCCAGCACGCAACCATCCGTGACAGTTAAATCGCTAGCTATATATAAGGTCTTAGTACGCCTATTGTATTATATACTCTTTTCTTTTTACGTCTTTCTTACTATGCTTAAAGTTTAGAAATCCTGTAGTCCTTATTTTTATTTCTTAACTAATTAGAAATAAGCTTGTGCAGCTTGTGTCGCGCAAAAAAGCCTAAAGATAGATTTCTAGTATAAGTAGTATAAAGAGAAGAAGCTTTATTACTTTGTAGAGACAACTTTTAGTTATTGTGCTAGGTGTATTTTTATTAGTGCTAATTGCAGCTTATTTATTTCTAAGAAGAAGTAAAAAGAAGTTTAGTTAGAGCGTAAGCGCAAAGAGCTTAAAGTTACGTAAGCTAAAAAGTATTAAGCTTTAGTAGCTACTAAGGCTTTTTATTTGCGTTGCAAGCTTCTTAAAGTAAAGAGTTAAGAGCGTTTTTTTACTTATTACAATCTTGTAATTTTTGCTGTCTAGAATTGCGCGAAAGAGTAAGCTAAGAGGAATTCTACCTCTAGTGTAAACTTTTTAACAACTAAACTATTGCTACCTAGATTATTAACTAACTTAGGCTAGTTACAAGCTAATGCTTTTTTTTAATTTTATTTTTTATTACTTCTTTTTTCTAGAGAACCTAGTTCTTTTTTTTTAAGTGTCTTTAATAGTACTTAAGTACCTGTAACTTCTAGTTTGTTAAATTTTTTTTAGTTTTTAAGTGTTTTAGCTTTCTAGCTATTCTTGCTACTTAACTAAGTATTTTTACTAATAACTTATTTTTTGTAAGTTCTTAATTTTTTTAACTTTGTACTTATTATTTTTAAGCTTTATGTTAGTAGCTAGCTTAGCATCTAGAGGTGCTTTTTTTAGAAGTTTTTTATAAAAGACAAAGTAAACGCGTATGCCTAGTAGCAATTAGAGTTTATATTTTATGTTGCTTATTTCTTCTAGAATTTTAAATAGTTCTACTTAGAGGTTATTTAGTTTTCTACTTAGTTGCTTAGTTTTTAAGTTCTATTGTAACAAGAATTTTTTTTTTTAAAAGTTAGTTTTTTAATCTTTTACTTATTAGCTACTTTAGCTATTATAAAGTTCTTATAAGCTATATTTCTACTTAATTCTTTATATAGCTCTTGCATTAAGCAGGCTTTGTTATGTACGCCTACTACAATACTTTTAATATTCTTTAAATCCTAATTAGTAGCCAGCTTATATCTATAGTTTACATAGTATAGTAAGTGCTTTATAGTTACTAACTTTGTACTATTGTAGGTTAATTGTATTATTAGTAAAAGATTAACTTAGTTGTCTTACAGCTTGTTAGCGTATATTTTTAAATACCATTCTAGCGTCTAGTTTATTTGTTCTATCTAGCTATTTGTTTTAAAGTAAAAGCTAGTTAATATCTTTTTCTTACACCTAATTTTGCTAAGAATATGTCCTAATACTTAGACGTAAATAGTTTATTATAATTAGTAATAAACTCTTCAAGTATTTTATACTTTAATACTAGTGCTTTTGTAACTTTGTACGCATAGCTTTTTACTATAATAGCCTTTTTTATAAGTATAAACTTTGCTGCCTTAGTTAATTAATTAATAATTACTAAGATAGTATTATGAATTTAAGCTAATTTTAGTTCTAATAATTTTAGAAGTTTTACTATAAAGTCTATTATTACACTACTTTATAGTTTTTTTGTAGCTATAAGGGTTGTAATAGGCTATAGAGCTTATGTCTTTTAGGCTTATTTTAGTAATATACTAAACAGTTACTTAATATATTTTACACTCTTACTTACAAGCGTAGTATTATAAATACTTTAGCTATTCACTTAACTATTTCTTTAATTACTGTATGTCTATATTTTAGAGACTTATATAGTTCTTTAATAAGACTTAATTTTATATATAAAGGTATATATATCTGATTTTTTTTAACTATATTTTAGTACTTTTTCTTGTTTTATAATAGTTTGTTAAAGCTGTCTTCTTTAGGCTTAAACTGCTAGTTAGCTACTCTCTACTACTACTACTATTATAGTATTTCTACCTGCTTAGCTACCTCAGCTATTCTAGCTAGTTCTAGCTAGTTATAATATAAACTACTATTTAGTATCTTTCTAAATATAGTATTATGTAGTTCTTTATAACTTTCTTTAAGTAAGTTAAATCTTCTACTTAGAGCATCTACTACTCTATTAAGTATTCTAGCATAGTGTGTTATTTTAAAGTTAAACTAAGCTAACATCTTAGCTTATTAAACTTATTATTAGTTATGTTTCTTTATAGTTATAAACCCTGCTAAATTCTAGTAATTAGTAAAAACCTTAATCTAGTATAGTAGTTCTAATAAATAGACTTTTTACTGTTTAAAAAAATTAATTACTATTAGTAACTTTTTACTATAAACGTTGTAATTAAGTTCTGCTCTAGAGAACTTTTTAAATAGTAGAACACTAGTCTCTATTTCTTATCTAGGCACTACTATAATAATACAGCTCTAAGTATATAATCTAACGCGTTAGTCTTAACATGCGTTTCTTATTTTAGGTTGTATATCTCTAGTACAGGTGCTTTAAAGAATATCTATTTAATTTTATTAAATACTTTTTATTTTTTTTTATTCTAAGTAAATCTTGTTTCTTTCTTTGTAATTTTTAAGAAGGGTATAGTAATCTTTAAGTAATTTTTAATAAACTTCTAACAGTAGTTAGTAAATTCTAAAAAGAATTGTACGTTCCTAACTATTTTAAATATTAGCTATTTTTATACAGCTGTAATCTTCTTTAGATTTATTTTTACTTCTTTTATAAATATTATAAACCCTAGAAATTCTGTCTTTTTAGTATAGAATTAATACTTTTTTAGCTATAAGTATAGCCTGTAAGTCTTAAGCTTTTATAGTACTTTTCTAACATGCTCTATATATTCTTTAAGCGTTCTACTAGAGTATACTAGTATATTATCTAAGTATGCTGTAACAAAGATTCTTAAGTATTTGTAAAGTATATTATTAATTACTAATTAACAGGATGCTAGTATAATTATTAGTTTAAAAGGTATAACTATATATTTAAATAGTTTATACTTTGTTTTAAACGTTGTTATCTACTTATAACTTTTTTTAATTTTAATTTAGTAAAATTGTTTTTAAACGTTAAATTTTGTAAATTACTTAGCTCTCTAGAGTTAATTTATAAGCTTTATTATTAGTAATAGAAAATATTAGTTTTTCTATATTACGCTGTTTAACCTTTTAAAGTTAACACACATTTGCTACTTTTTATTAAGCTTTTTTATAAATAAATTAAGTAAAGCTATTAGGCCTAATTTTAATTTAATAAATTCTTTCTTTAGATTTTTCTAGATGTAATCCCTTAGCTTAGCATTGTGCTTAGGCAGTATTAAGTATATTAGGCTTAGGCTTAGCTTAGCTCTATTATTTAGAATAATTTTGTAATTTTGATTCTAATAGTTTACTAGCTTTATAGCCTTATTTTCCTTAAAGAGTTCTCTAAACTTGGTAGTATAATGCATTTTTAGTATTCTTAGTAGTAAGAGTCTTTTCTTTATAGTCACGACATATTTTATAAAAGTTTTTTATATAAATTTTTTTAGTTTTATATAGTAAGATTTTGCTAAATTTCTTATTTTAAGTTAAGCTTTCATTTATTAGGCGTATTCTTTTACGTACTTTAGTAACCTTGTATATAAGTTCTTTTCTAACTATTGTCTTCTTTTACTAGTTAATAGTGGGGTTATAGGCATTTAGCTAGTTATAACTAATTAATATATCTAATTTTCCTAGATATATAATAATAAAATTTATTTAGTACTTTATACCTACTATCTGTAGCTTTGTTAATTTAGTCTCTAACTATATTATACTGTTTTTATATTTTATAAGTTTCTTGTTAGCTATTACTATTAGGATTAGTTCTTTTTTAACTTAGTATAATATATTATATTTTTTTACTACTTATAAAGAGATTATTATTTGTGTAGCTTTACTGTCTACAAGCGCCTACATATCTTAACTATATATAAATATAGTTATAAATAATTATTTTACTTTACTATTAGTATTCTGTATTTTCTTTAGGGTTGTCTTAGGTATACCTTTACTAGTATAACTCTATTTTTAGCGGCATTTTAGTTTTTGCCTACTTACTTTCTTTTTCTAAGAAAGTAGCCTACACTATACTTAGTGCTATAGTGTATTAAGCAACTATTATTATAATAAAAGCTTTAATAAAGGTTTTAGTAAAGTATTTCTTATTTTAATGCTTTTTTTTTTAGCTCTAGCTTCATTGCTTTATAAACTAGGCAGTCTGCTGCCTTATAAATATTTAATAATAAGGTAATATAGTAATAGTTGTCTAATTATTATACCTTCTTAAGTTACTACTAATAGTATTTGCATTTATTCTTGCATTGCGTCAATAGAAGTTAGTAGTAGATTTATACTTTCTTAGGTTTATAGAGATAACACTTATCTGCTAAGCATTTATTTACTTATAAGTTTAGGTAGCAGTACTAGTTTTAGTCTATTTTATATTTCTTTTTATTTCTTTTATAAAACTTGCAATTAAGCTTGTAGTTGTACTAATATAACTTTTTATATTTTTTATTACTTTCTACTTCTTTAGCTTCTTAGTCTTTAACTTTAGCTATTAGATTATTCAAGTAGAGTTGTTAGTGTATTGCTTAATAACTAACTTCATTAGTATTTTTATTAGTAATTATGATTTTTTTTAAATTATATATTTATTAGCGTAGTACGTTATTGTTCTGCATACGTAATATTAGTTTTTAGCTAATTATTTTAGCACAACTTTATTTTTAACTTTCTAATTTATTAGCTTAAGTTTGCTTAAAGTAAGAACCTTATTATTTAGTTTTTATTATAGTACAGTCATATAGCTATTTATTAAGTATACTTTTTTATAAAAGTCTAAGTTACTTAAGTTGTTATTTAGTTTTATCTAAACTAAGTATAGCGTTCTTTATCTAATCATCTTAATTTTAACAGCTACTTATTAAACTAGTTCTTTTTTTTAGTCTTAGGCAAAGTGTCTAACTTTACTATATTAGAAATATACCTTAATATTATAATACTTTTAGCGTTCTTATTTAAATAGGCTATTTTGCTTTTTCTTTTAAGTATTTTTGTCTTTAGCTTTCTATTATACTTTGTTAGTTATAATAGTATTGCTATTTTTATTATACTTGCTGCGTTACCTTTTTATATTAGCTAAGCTAAGTTAGAAGTATTTTTTTTAATTATTTTATTTTTAAAGCCTATTATTAATACGCATAGCTAGCTTAACTAGCGTATATAGTGTATTAGGCTTATTATAGTGTATAAAGCTGTTCTTCATATTCTCTTTTAAGCCAACTTTAAATACTATTCAAAGTGCCTTATTATTCTAGTTGATTTATGCTTATTTATTTTTAAGGTGTCAAAGGTGGTGGTTGTTGTTGTAGTCAAAATAGGGTTTTCAAAAAAAGTAAAAAGTAGCTACCCTCTACTAATTAGTCGCAAAAGTCAAAAAAAAAATTATGTGTAGTTAATAAGATTTAAATAGTAGGTAGATAAGGTCTACGCGCTAAGCGCTAAGAGCAGAAAAGCTTAAACTACTAAGTAAAAATTAGAATTTGCTAAAAGTACTAAAAAACAACACTAATTAAAACGTGTTTAATAGTAATTGCTAGCTTATAGCTAGCAACAAGATTACAATAAAGATAAAAGAGGAAAGTAAGAATATATACGTTACTATAGCAGGAGCTTATAATACTTCTTTATAAAAGCTTTTTGCCTGCTACTTTTTACCTTTAGGATTTTCTACACTATATAGTACTATATACAAACAACTTACATATAAATAATATAGTACTTAGACTATTTTTCTCCCTTTTTAACACAAAAACTAATAGCTTATATTAAGTAAAGTTAGACTTTACTAAGTTACTATACTAAAAGGTATAGTAGTAGATTATAAAGCTAGCGTTTACTATTATTAAGCAGCTACCTCTATTAGTTAAAAAGAAAGCTAATAGCAATAATCTTTACAGTAGTTAAGTTAGTATAAAAGTTATAATATAACTGTAGTTAAAATATTCTTAATGCGTTAAGTGTTATAAATATTAAAGTTATAATAAGAACTATAAAAAGCTAGTTTAGCTAGTACACTATATATACTACGTATATTAATAGTCTAAGTATAGTAAAAGTATATTACTTTAGTAATCTTCTCTTACGCAAAAATAACTTTAGTAAAAAGACTTAGAAGTAGCTTTGCAAGAAGTAAAGGCGTGTTAAGATAGCTATTAAGTAGCTAAGACAAACTAATAAGTAGGAGAATTTTATAAGTTACTTTTAGAAATAGGAAAGCTATGCATACATAGTAATACTGTTGTTATTTATTTACATCTAAGAATAGGCACTAAACGCCGCAACTATAACACTACTAGAATAGCAACAGGATAATAGAAGTTGTAGTTAGTAGTAAATAGTTAGTAGTAAATAGTTATTAGTTAAGAGAGTTAGTTAAAAGGATATCGCGCATTTTTATTTTTATTTAAACATGCGACACACTAATTGCGTGCTAGTAATACTAAACAAAGGGGCATAAGCCTAGATACTTGTTATTAGCAATAAATCTTTTTTTACTAAAAAGGTGTCTACAAAATGTGTAGTCACATCAAAAGGTTATCTCAAAAGGCCGAAGCTAATACCTTTTTTTATCGCAGGTTTTACTATAAGAATTAAGATCTTTTTAACATAGTCTAAATTCCTAATAAGAGTAGTAATTAAAATGCTTTTAATTACTACTAGTTTAGGTCTTTTACTTATCTAGATTACACCCTAAACTTAAATAGAAATATCTTAACCTATAACTAGATTAGTAAGTTTTCTAAAAATTGATTAATATAACCAAAATATTTAAGATATAATATAGTTTATTATTTTATAATTAGAGTTTCTAAGAAATTACTTATACTTGTTGTAGATATAATTTTCTTTTTTATTCTATTATTATGCTTTATTTAATAGTATTCTGTCCTAGCACTATGCCTACGCTTAATGGCGGACTGGTCTAAAAATAGAAATTTATAAAAGTTTATATTTTTAATGTTTTTAAGTATTTGCTTAGCGTAAATATAACAATTATAAGCTTTTTTAGTATCTAAAGGCGTCTTTTTTTAAAAAATATGAATATAATAGTTCTCCTTTTTTAAAAAGCGTCGTACGCTTTAAATTAAAAGATCTATACTATTTTCTTTTAAAAGACGTTAAATTATCTTCCTAGGGCTTCTTGTAAGGTCTGTATTAAGCACTCTTTTTGCTTTTTTTAAGATTTTAGAAGGACGACCTTGTTTAGAGCTAGTAATAGATAAAGGAGCGTTTTTTCTATTATTTAAATTAATAAAGAGTATTGTAAATACTTTTAAAAAGCTTTTCTAGTATATTACTAATAGAGGAGATAGATTTGTTGTGTAAATATAAAGTATAAACTGGTTGTTTAAATTGAGAGAGATTGCTAGCTATAGAGGAGATGATATGAAAATAGAAAGTTAGGATAAACAAAAGGAGTAAATATACTATATTTTTATTGAGTTATTACGTAATTAGTGCTCACGTAAGCAACTCCTATTTTTTATCCTTTTATTAAACTTTAAGGGAATAAGAAATATTACTCCAAAATTTGCTCACATCATGCTTACGTAAGCTAATCAAACTAATATTTTTCGGCCCTTTTTATATATTCACAAAAAAGATATGTCGAAATCAATTTTTGCTTTTTTTATTTTTAAGCGAGATTACAGGCGCAATTGTGCTGACTAAGCAGCTTACTAAGCAACCTATCTTGAAGAGGAGGTTCTTGGCTTTCCAAATTACTAACTCTTTTCAGTATAGACCTTCTAGTTATTGAAATATAAAGCTTTAAAAACTATAACATTTTTGATTTCTTCTTTTTTCGTCACCCCACTGTAATTAATCTGTATAGTAATCAAGGTAATAATTAGGAACGCGACAATATAGAGCAAGAGAAGGTAGCATTTTATAAGTATGCTGTTTTTTAATTTTTAATTAACGTAGAAGATGCTACTATTATACTGTAGCTAAAGCTGTTGTTGCTGTAGCTATTATAAATTATAAGCTAGCTGTTAAGTAGGCTGCACTGCAGGTTAAGTAGAGTTATATATAGTAATATAAGGCTTATATTGTTAATTAAAAGCACTTACTAAAGCAGGAGCAGAAGCGGGCAGCAGGAGCTAAGTAGTAAAACTACAAGATAATATCTTTTAAGCGTAGTAATTTTTAACTAAAGGCTTCTACGTAGAAGGCTTTTTAGTAAACGTAATACTACTATTAATTTTTTTATAGTAAGTAATAATATTGCTAAGCAGCTTATACTTGTTAACTTAGTACTTATTATTGTTTTATCCCTAAAAACTATTTAGCTGCCTAAGCAAAAAGCTTACATAATAAATAACGTACTTTTTTATTTTTATATATAACGTGTTTCTTGGGTTAGTAGCTAACTTAGTATGTAGCTAAGCGAACACTAAGTACAATACCTGCGCTTTAACTTTGCGCATTACAAACACAATATATTAAAAAAATATAGTAAACTAATTTATTCTTTAGACTTGTTACTATTCTTAGAATCTTCTATTTCTACTTTATAAGTGCAGAAGTCATGTCCTTTCTTACTACAACATTTGTAGTGCGTTACACTATGCACTTTACGTATAAGTCTTTTGCTAGTATTATAACTACTACTATTCTTCTTAGTAATTGAGTTACTTACGTCCTTTACTATTAAAGTCTTTTTTATTTATATACACTTTTGTTTTCTAAACTAATACTTTAAAAGTTTATTAATTGCACTTTATATGCGCGCTTATTTTTCTTATAATAATACTATATTATACGCAATTTGCTACGCGCCTTTACTTAGCTAGTAAATTTTTAAACTAATAAGCTTGTAGAGAACTTATAACAGTTTTAGATTCTTTATTAAATAAGTATAGCTTACACCTTAATTTTACGCGTATTACGTAGTGTCTGCGCCTTCTATGCACTCTACTTTAGTAATAATAGTGCTAGAGTTTACAACTTTATATTAAGCTTTAATAAAATAGCTTGTAAGTTATATAAGACTAGCTTAGCACTTTTAAAGCCTAATTTAATAATTTTTACTATTAAAAACTACTTAAAAGCTAGTTTAAATACTTAAAGAAAAGTTTTTTTACTAATAAAGTATGTACAGTTGCATACTAAAGCTAAAATCTAGTTACTATACTTATACTTTATTAGCGCGAAATAGCTAATATTAAAAGGCTATAGTAAATACAACAAGTGTAAAAGCATATAAAAAAAATTATTTTCTTCTTTTTACAAAAATTTTAGAATTTAAGCAAGCTATAACTTTTATAGCTATTTATAATAAGTAGCTAGTACGCACTTATAGCGCTTTACTTTATATACTTATTAAAATACTCTAATTAAGTAAAAGTAAGTTAGTTATTAGTCTAGCTATTAGAACTTACTTTAAGAACTTAATTACAAAGTAGATTCTTAAACTAAATATTAATAAGTACGCTGCTTATAAAAAAAAAAGGAAGTGCTTTACAGCACTTATGCTTTAAATAATAGTAACTTACTTATAGTTACTTAGCTTAAGTTTTTTTTAAATCTTTTTAAGCTTATAATAACTATTTGTAATAAAATTTTACTTATTATAAAGCTAGTCTTATCAAAGTTATAAATATTGTTATTTATAATTTTTTACTTTTGTTTTATTGCCTTCACTAAGCTAAACTACCGCTTAATAAGCGCTAGATCTTTGTAAGTAGTACACTAGTAATTATACAGCTAGCTCTAGCGCGTATAGAGCTTAAAAGTCCTTTTAATAAACTTACTAACTTAGTTTTTCTTAATAAGCTTACTACTGCGCTTATATAGTGGATTATTAGCTATTTCTTAAATAGTAGCTTTTATAGGGGCAAATTCTCTTACAGACTTGTTAAGAATATATTTTATAATAGCCTTTTTTTTTAATATATTTATGCGCTTTACGTGCGCTACTTAGTTGCGTCACGTGCGTTTCTTATTGTATTATTAGGCTAGCGTTCTTTAGAGAATATTATATAGCTTTGTAGCTTAATTAACGCTTTAAACGCGTTTTATATTAAGATTAAAGATAGCAAGCTGTATATTAGCTTTAGTATAGGACGAATAACGCGCTTGTAGTTAAGACATAACGCAAAGTTAAAGCGCAGGTATTGCGCTTAGTGTTCGCTTAGCCACATACTAGGTTAGCTACTAACCTAGAAAACACGTTAACTATAAATTAATTAGCATAATTATTATTAATAGTATAGTATGTATAAAATAAGCAGGTACTATAGCAAGTGCTGCTTTAACTGCTAGTCTAAACTTAATTAACGCAGCGCTTAGCATATACACTATTAAGTAAACTCTTTATATAGCGCTTACATAGAAGAATGCAAAAATATAATAAATTGGCAGCAATCTTTAAAAAGTTATAGGCGCTTTTTTTAAGTAGAAAAAGGCGCGTTGCGCTTTGTAAATAGCTTAATAAGTATATATAGGCTATTACTATTGTTGTATTGCTGTTCTTTAAACGTTGCTTAAGTAGTAATCTACTTTAACTTTTAAATAAGCTTTTAAACAGTTTTGCCTTTACGCTAGCTCAATCTCTTAGTTTAGCTTTTAGCTTAATTAAAATTTAAATAAAAGTTTAATAGTAGATTCTATTTAATAAGTAACTTAATAAATTTCTAAGCTAAGCTACTTGAAGTCTTAAAGTGCCTGTATAGATTAAAAAGTAAAAGTAATAAACTTTAATTATTTTAAAAAATAGCTACTTACTAAATTTTATTGTTAAACAGGCTTTAACATATATAGTACTTATACTTAGTACAATTCTTATATTACTAGCATAGGCTTTCTAAGCAATGCTTACGCTTATTGCTATTTAAGGCAAACTATACTAAAAAGATTAGCAGCTAATTAGTAAAAGAATAGTCAGGTAACAAGGTTTACTATATTAATAGTAATAGAGGTACGCTAAAATTTAGTAAAATTTAGTAAGTAATATTATAGTAAGGTTAAAGGTTTTAGAAAAGTAGTAGACGTAATTAGTATTTGTATTAGTTATTTATAGACTAATTACGTAATATTTAAAGTTTTTTCATATTTTAATATTTTAATAGGACTAAGCTGCTTACTTAATAAAAACAATATTAAATATTACAACAAAGATAAAAGATTAGGCAGTAGAACTAAGATTATAAAAGTACTTTTTAATTAACAACGTTAATTTAGTAAAGATTAACTTCTTGCTTACAGCTTAGATTAATAGATTCTTACTAACCTAGGGGTGTGTTAGAGTATTAACACGCGGATTACTCTATTAATTAGGTGATCCTAGTAAGCTATTCTCGTGACGGCCCCGCTAGCGTCTATATAAACAGGCCAGGCCGTCTTATGTCTCTTTAGTAGTTATTGGACACTTTGTTGTGGCACTTAGTTAATCAATACACTTACTTTCCACTTAGGTAATCAAGCAATTGCTCCTTCTTAGCTTCTACACAAAATGTAAAGACATAGCCTCTATCTACTTACTACTATATACCTTATAGTTAGTTCTATATACTTTAAAGTATGTAGCTAGAGATAAAGGCCTGCTATACTACTTAGCAAGCACTAGTACTAGCTAGGCGTAGCACTAGGCTTAGCGTCTACTAAACTAGCACTAGCTCTTCTTCCTTTACTATATAGTTGCCTATATACTTAGCCTCCTTTAAGTCTGCGTCTGCTATTCTCTACTCTAAATACAAGCTATCTTTTAACTAGCTTGTGTTTTATACGTAAAGTCTACCTTATATAATAATAGACTTATAAGTAAAAAGCTTACTATAGGCTTTTTACTTAAATAGAAATAAGTAGTTTTTACTTATTATTAGTTATTATACAGAACTATAGCTTTAGTAGCTAGCTCTTAGCTAAGTTTAGCACTTTTAGATAGTAAGTTGCTACTTAAATTACTAAATATATGTTATAAGTAACAAGAGAGATTCTCTCCTTAACCTTTAGATAGAGGTTAGGGATTAACTAGCCAGTACGCTAGAAGGCAATAATCTGCGCGGGGCGCTAATTACGTAATTGCTATCCCGCTAAGGCTAGCTATCTAGGATAGCCGTGTAGAAAGGGATAGCAACGCTATTACAAACCTCTCTCTTAAAAGGGATGTACAGAATAGCAGAACAAAAGTAATAAGTATAAAAATATGTTAGATCTTATTATTACACTTATCACAGTTAACTTAAATAGTTTATTTTATTTACACATTATAAACTAGTTATTTTATTATTTATGAAATTAGTATTACTTACTTTTAGTTAATATTAATTACTTTTTTTTTCACTTAACTCTTTAATAATACTTTTTAAACTACTACTTTAGTTTACTTTACCTTAGTATAAACTAAGCCTAAAAAAGTACAGCCTAACTTTATATAATACTTTAACTACTAGAATTCTTTTCTAATAGCTTGACTAATAAGTTACTTTATAAAATTTAAAACAGTATTTTAAAGTCTCACTTAAAATAATATAGCTTAACGTCCAAAACTTTTTATGTTAAGCTAACTTATATTAAAAAATAACAAAATACTTAATATACTTAACTTTAATACTAGAAATGGCTTTAAAACTTAACAAATTTTGAATATTAGGTAATAGGCCAATAATTAGGCATAGTAAGTAGCTTTATCAAAATAGGGTTTCTAAAAAAAGTGAAAAGCAGCTACCCTCTACTAATTAGTTGCAAAAGTCAAAAAAAAGATTGTGTATAGTTAAAAAGATTTGAACAGTAGGTAGATAAGGTCTACGCGCTAAGCGCTTAGAGTAGAAAAGCTCAGACCACTAAGCGAAAATTAGGGTCAAAAAATTTTGCTAAAGGTACCAAAAAACGACACTAATTAAAACGTGTTTAATGCTATAGCTGGCAACAAGATTGCGATGGAGATAGAGGAGGAGGGTAAGGACACATACGTTACCGCAGCAGGAGCCTGCAATACTTCTTCGTAAGAAGCTTTAAAAATAGATATAATTATTTAGCTTTTAAGTTAGGTAATAGCTACTTTTAATAAATAACTTATTACTATATAAAAACTTTAAAATAGCGCTACTTGAAAAGCAGAAAAAAAACCAATAAGTATTTTTTACTTATACTAACTGATACTATAAATATAATAAAGTTTCTACTAATAAAACTTCTTATAGTAAGCATATATACAAAAAATAAAGCCTTAAACTAAATGCAACTTTATATAAATAACTAGTTACTTATTATAAAATATAAAAAAGTTAAAGCTAAAAGCAAGGCCTTATTTATAAGTTAGATAACGTTTAAATACAAAATAAAACGCATTTTGAAAGAAAGAAATGCTTATAACTAAGCTAAAAAAAGATTACTTGGCTAAGGCAGACTGCGTTAGTACTAGCATGTAAAGTAGAATTTAAGTAACTATAAGCACAAATTAATTAAAACAATTAGGCACTTTAAATAGTACTTACAGTAGGCTTAAAAGGGAATATTAAAGATAGCCTAGTATATTATAATAAGCCTAATATACTATACGCTTTAGTTAAGCTAGCTACGCGTATTAACAATAGACTTTAAAAATAAAATATTAAAATTTTTCTTAACTTAACTTAGCTACTATAAGAAAAAAACGTAGTAAGTATAATAGAAATAGTAACGCTATTATAACTAGTAAAGTATAAAAAAAGTCTTTAAATAGAAATACTTTAGAAAAAAGGCATAATAGGCTTTCTAAAAAAGAACGCTAAAAGCATTATAATAATAAAGTATATCTTTAATATAGCATAGACAAACACTTTGCTAGAAACTGTAAAGAAAAATAAATTAAATAAGTAGCTAACGTGTTTCCTAGGTTGGTGGCTAACCTAGTATGTGGCTAAGCGAAAACTAAGCGCAACACCTGCGCTTCAACTTTGCGCATTACAAACACAATATATTAAAAAAATATAGTAAGCTAATTTATTCTTTAGACTTGTTGCTATTCTTAGGATCTTTTATTTCTACCTTATAAGTGCAGGAGTTGTGTTCTCTCTTACTACAACGTCTACAGTGCGTTACACTATACACCTTACGCATAGGTCTTTTGCTAGCATTATAACTACTACTACTTTTCTTAGCAATTAGGTTACTTACTTCTCTTACTATTAGAGTCTTTTTTATCTATATATACTTTTATTTTTTTAACTAACACTTTATAAATTTATTAATTACCCTTTATATACGCGCGTATTCTTTTTATAATAATACTATATTATATATAATTTACTACGCGCCTTTACTTAGCTAGTAAGTCCTTTTATTTAATAAGCTTATAGAAAACTTATAATAGTTTTAGATTTTTTATTTAATAAGTATAGCCTACGCCTTAATCTTATGCGTATTATGTAGTGTTTGCACCTCTTATACACTTTACCTTAGTAGTAATAGTGCTAAGGTCTATAACTTTATGTTAAGCTTTAATAGAATAGCTTATAAGTTATATAAGACTAGCTTAGTACCTTTAAAGCCTACCTTAATATTCTTTACTATTAAAGACTACTTAAAAGCTAGTTTAAATGCTTAAAGAAAAGTTCTTTTACTAACAAAGTATATGCATTTACGTACTAAAGCTAAAATTTAGTTACTATACTTACGCTTTAATAGCGCAAAATAGCTAATATTAAATAGCTATAGTAAATGCAACAAGTATAAAAGTATGTAAAATTTTTTTTTTCTTACAAGAATTTTAGAATTTAAGTAAGCTATAACTTTTATAGCTATCTATAGTAAGTAGCTAGTATATACTTATAGTGCTCTGCTTTGTATACTTATTAAAATGCTTTAACTAGGCAAGAGTAAGTTAGTTATTAGTCTAGTTATTAAAACTTACTTTAAGAATCTAATTATAAAGTAAATTTTTAAACTAAATGTTAATAAGTACGCTGCCTGTAAAGATAATAAAAGAAAAAAGTAGGTGCTTTATAGTACTTATGCTTTAAATAATAGTAAGTTACTTACAGTTACTTAGCTAAATTTGTATTTCTTTTTTTCTAAATTTTTTAAGCTTATTTTTTTTAAGGTGTTAAAGGTGGTGGTTGTTGTTGTAGTCAAAATAGGGTTTTTAAAAAAAGTAAAAAGTAGCTACCCTCTTCTAATTAGTTGCAAAAGTTAAAAAAAAATTATATTAAAGTTAAAAAAATTTGCTAAAGGTACTAAAAAACAATATTAATTAAAACGTGTTTAACAGCAATTGCTAGCCTATAGCTAGCAACAAGATTGCAATAGAGATAGAGAAAGAGAGTAAGGACATATACGTTACTGTAGTAAGAGCCTGTAATACTTTTTTATAAAAGCTTTCTACCTGCTGCTTCTTACCTTTAGAATTTCTTATACTATATAGTACTACATACAAATAACTTATATACAAATAATATTAAAGTTAGACCTTACTAAGTTACTATACTAGAAGCTATAGTAGTAGATTACAAAGCTGGCGTTTACTGTTGTTAAGCGGCCACCTCCGTCGGTCGAAAAGGAGCTGGTGGCGATAGTCCCTATAGTAGTCGAGTTGGTGCAGAGGTTATAATGTGACTGTGGTCAAGACATCTTCGTTTTTAAGCTTATTATAACTATTTATAATAAGATCTTACTTATTATAAAGCTAGTCTTATTAAAGTTATAAATATTATTAATTTTAATTTTCTACTTGTGTTTTGTTGCCTGCACTAAGCTAAACTAGCGCTTAATAAGCGCTAGATCTTTGTAGGTAGCATGCTAGTAATTATATAGCTAGCTTTAGCACGTACAGAGCTTAGGAGTCCTCTTAATAAACTTATCAACTTAGTTTTTTCTAATAAGCTTACTACTACGCTTATATAGTAGTTTATCAGCTATTTTTTGAATAGTAGCTATTATAAGGGCAAATCCTCTTACAGACTTATGAAGAATATACTTTATAATAGCTTTTTTTTAATGTATTTATGCGCTTTATATATACTACTTAGTTGCGTTACATACGTTTTTTATTATATTGTTAGGCTAGCATTCTTTAAAAGATATTATATAGCTTTGCAGCTTAATTAACGCTTTAAACGCGTCTTGTATTAAGATTAGAGAGAGCAAGCTGTATATTAGCTTTAGTATAAGATAAATAACGCGCTTGTAGTTAAGACATAACGTGAAGTTGAAGCGCAGGTGTCGCGCTTGGTGTTCGCTTAGCTACATACCGGGTTAGCCACCAACCTAGGAAACACGTTATTTAGATTTTAACAATTAAGTAAGGGACGCTGTATCTAGTTTAGATAGAACTAAATAATAACTTAAGTAATTTAGACCTTTATAAAGAGGCACACTTAGTAGATAGCTATAAGATTATACTATAACTTAAACTAGACAACAAAGTTCTTACTCTAAATAAACCTAGGCTAATAAATTAGAAAGTTAAGAATAAAGTTATATTAAGATAATTAGCTAATAACTAATGTTAAGTTTATAAAGCAACAACGTACTATACTAATAAATATATAACTTAAGTAAGAATTATAATACTAGTAAGAATACTAAAAAAGCTAGATATTAAGCAATATACTAACAGCTCTACTTTAATGGTCTAGTAGCTAAGGTTAAGGACTAACAAGTTAGAAAAGTAGAAAGTACTAAAGAGTATAAAAAGTTCTATTAGTATAACTGCAAGATTAGTTACAAGTTCTATAGAAAAAATAAAGAGAACTATAGAGTAAACTAAGATTAGTGCTACTACTGTGCTGGTGCACAAGGTGATACCCTACTGCACACTAAGCTAGCGGTCAACCATCTAATCCTAAGGTATATAACCTATTCGGTATCTCACGAAAAGGGGGAACTATTAATTATTTTTTCACTCCACAGCTAAGCTCCTGTACTATACTATAGAATGGGCTTCTTCTTCTACTGATAGCCTTTATACTTAATCTACAATAAGATTATTATCTTAATAACCCCGTTCTTGCATGTTCTAGTCTCTAGTAATCTCTTGCCCTCGTAGAAGTATGTCTTTATACACTCTAACACTTGTACAAATAGCAAAGCCTATAAAGACATACTTTACTACTTAGTGTACAAAGGAACTAGTGCACAATTATTATAAGAACAATATAACAATTTTACAAAAGAATAGGATCTAGAGGATCTCTAAAGAAGCTAGAACCCTTAGAATTACTACTAGTTATACTTTTAGGGGGTTAGCACTATCCTCTACTATAGGCCACGTTAAGGACTTTGTTACCTAAGTCAGCACCAACAGCAGAGAATAGCAACAAACTCTACTAATACAACAATAGAATGCGTTATTAAATGCGGAGTTAATGTCTGTTTAGCGAAATAGAAGTAGTAACTTATTTAGTAAAATAGAGGCAGGCTTACATGTGTTAACAATAAAGAGCGAAGGTTTTATCTAGCAAAAATTAGGATAAGACTAGAAGCTTACAACTAAATATGCCTAAAACACTAATTTAAGGTATCTGTCTAGCGAAATAGAGATGTTACTAACAATTAAGATAGCACAAGTATAAATTAGAGCCTACCTAGCAAAAATTAGGGAAAAAAAAAGAGGCAAAGATTTATATAACTACTCCTAATTAAGCACTTACTACAAAGATTTTAAAAACAAATAGCTTGTTTCTTTTAAAAACTAAACCTTGTCTACTACATTAATAACTAATTACTATTATTTATCTAAACAAAGAACTCCTAGAAGTCCTACAATACTATAGATGTTTAAGAAGGATTAGAAGTTAAGTTAAAGATAGGAAGGCAAAACGCTTCTATCTATTAGGCCTATAACTGCTAGTCCTAAGTTACTATTAACACTATTAAGCTTAGTTATTAATACTATAGTTATATCTACGCACAACTTAGCATTGTCTATAGTTTAACTAAAACATAGTACCTTAGTTTTTACTAAGAAAGATGTTACTAAATTCTTAAAAGACTTTAACAAACAAGCTAATAATAAAGGCATTTATAATACTATACAAGTCTTTATTCTACTAGACTATTTCTTTAATATAGATTAATTACTATCTTGCATCTTAAAACATTTACCTAAATATATAGAGAAAGATTAGTCTAAGTTATAAACAAACATAAAAAAGCAGTAGAAAAACAAAAATACTACTACAAAAATAAGTAAACACTCTTACTTTTAAGCTTGCATCTATAAATGTGTATAAAACTAGCTAAAGCTAGTAGAGTACTATACTTATTTTACTTCTATTCCTAATACATGTATTAAGAACAAGCAAATCCCTTAGAAAAAGAAAAGTATTCTCTTCTTTTAAAGTTTACTATAATTAGACAAAGAGGTAGTTATGTACTATATACCTGCTACTTTAAATAGTAATAATTAAAATACGTATAAACTAGATTTAATTTATTTCTTTCTTAAATTCTACTACAAAAAAATAACTACCTTAGATAAAATTTATTAGTTAAAACAAAAAAGAGTAAATATAAAAAGACGCTAGATTATATTATTTAGCTAGCGTGCGACAATTACCTTAAAAAAAATAAAAGAGGCAGTAATTAAGATTAGAAAAGCACATAAGAAATTAAGCACGCTAGCAGAAGTTAACTTAGAAGTAAAAGACTTTATTAAGTTTCTAGGCAATTTAAAGCTTAGGTTATCTACTATTAACATACTTATAGCGCACTCTATAACTAAAAAACTTCTAAAGAAACCTGCTAACTATACGTACTTTATTGCATAAGCAACAAATATAGAACTTCTAAGTAAAAAAAGTAAGAGTTCCTTTGTTACTAATATAAAACAAGAGCTACTAAGCAAGATAAGTACTGCCTACTTAAATAATATAGAGATAAATACTTACTATTATATATATAATTTTGTAGGACATATGCTTAAGAATTATAAACTATACTTTACCCTAAAATAAATAAGATAAGTTAGTTTTAACTAGGATACTGCAGCTAAAAAAGGAACTTACTACTTTAGGCTACTATATAAACGTCTAAGAGAAATCCTAAGACAGCTACTATTAACTTAAGTCTAGCAATAGTAAAGGCAAAGATCTAAGAATTCTATACTGTTACTAATAATATACTTAATTAACCTACCTTTAGCGTGATACTAAAGAAGTTTATAAGTAGAGACTCTTAACTAGAATTGAAGTATAGAGGTAAAGCCTTTAGTTCTACAAACATAGCAACTAGTTTAATAAACTAAAGTTACTGCAATATTATTTTCTAGCAGTTCTAATAGTTCTAGAAATAACTATACAATCTTACTGCAGATAAATATGTTAATAGGCTTAATAATATTAATGCTGCTAATATTATACTAGAAGGCAGACATAATGCTTTATATAATATTATTAAGTTAAATGCTACTACACGCTTAAAAAAAAGCCTTTGTCTCTACTAGAATATTAATTGTGTCTAGAATGAAGAAATAAAAAAACAAGGAAGGCTAAGCAAGGATATAAGTACTTAAAAAAGTAATTAAATAATTTAAGGTAATAATCTAATCTCTAACTTGCAGTCTATAAATATGTAGTTTCTATAAAGAGAAATATAAAGTAAAATACTTTTTGCAAGTTAGCCTTATAATATACTATTTTTAATTATTAGGCTGCCGCAGTTATTTTAGCAAAATAACAACATATTAGCTAATCTAAAGCACCTTTAGCAGAGATAAAAGAAAAAAGTTATAAAATTTATAAATATACTTCTTAACTCTAAGTTAAAAGAATTAATATAAGGTTAGCTAAACTGCATTACAACTGCCCTACTTAAACAAAAAGTACAAGAGGTTACTATATCTAACTTTATAAAGTAAGATAACATTTAGAAATAACTACGTAACTTTCTAGATAATAACATTAGTATTTTAAATAGCTTAAGAACGCTTAACATTATAACTAGTAAAAAAATTACAGAATCTAAGTTTAATTTAGCGCACCTAGAGTTTTTTTATCTACTAATTAGCTAGACTAGCGCATAGGCTAAAGACGCTTTGCTAATAAAACTTTACTAAATACACTAACTATTATAAGCATAAGTTATAATATAATAAGTATATATTAATTTAATGCGCACACTTAACATAAAGTGCATAAAAAAAGTAATTTCTAAATTAATAAGTTAGACAATATCTCTACTAAAGAAGTCTAAAAAGTCTAATAAAAAATAGGCAAGTTCTTTGCTTAAATAGACTTACTAAAATACTAAGTTATTATTAATAGCAACTTTCTAAAGTGCTTAATTAACACTAAAGTATAAATAAACATTCTAAGATTTAGTGCTACATAAGTATTAAAGATACTGTTTAAAATAATAGAACACTAACTAAGACAGCTAGCTCTTAGTATTACTTTAGCTAATAGAACTTATAATCTATTTATTAGGACAGCATTTAATATTTCTATATAAATCAAGACAGTTTCTATTAAAACTACATTTAGGATTATTGCTAATATTACTAAATTTATAATTCTAAAAAGACCTTAGTGCGCATGTATAAGAATAGTAATATAGTATAATTTATTAAAACAAATTACATGCTAAGTTCTCTCTAAAGATAGCACTAGAAATATAATCTTTAATATATTTAATTTCTTACTATGTAATTTTACGCAGACAATTAAGAATAAAGCTTCTAACAATAATTTAGATAAGAAAACAGCAAGTAATATATAAGTACATATAATTACTAACGCAATAAACAATAGGCTATAAGTAGCTACAGTAATGTATATATAGAAAGTAGCATAGTTAGATCTAATAGCTAGATTTAGCAATTTTAACATGCTGTACACAAATAATAGTAAACATAATTAAATAGTCCAGATAAACTAAGTATTTGCACATATAGTTAGGCAATTAAAAAACCTTACAGTAAACTCTAGTCTTGATAAATTTTTAATTATATATAAGCTAAACTAGTAATAATTGCAAAAGAGATTATTTAACAGCTTCTAACAATACTATAATCTTTACACTATATACAAAACTTTAGACAAAAAAGTTTAATCTATTAATACTCTTTAGTAGAAGATACTAATAGAGTTTAGACAAGAAAACTAAAAAAAAAGCTAAATAATAATAACTTTTCTAAAAAAGCATTTATAATCTTAACACTAGACTATATAATTATTTATTTAAACTAAATATGCTGCTTTCTTATAAGAAATAAGACTTACTAATAAGTAAATTAATAAACTGTACATAGGAGACTACTTTTAGCTTAAAGAAAAAAAGATACTTCTATATATACTCTTTAACAGAGAAGAAGCTCTCTTATAGCAATTTAAAGAGTTAAGAAGAATCTATCCTAATATATGCCTACTATATAAGATACAGACAATACTATATAAAGCTTAGCAGGTGCAAAGCTTTGCTATTCTAAAAGCATTAAAGTTGTAAGTAGTAGATATAGTTGATGTCTACCTAAATTAAGAAATGTAAAAATAATGTAATAGCTAGTATTACAACTTATAGTACCTAGTGCTAAAGAAAAATAAAAGCGTTTGTTAAATCAGCAATGCGCAAAGAATAAATGCAGTTACTATATAAAATACAAACTTACTACTAATAGTAAATAAATTCTTTAAGAGATTTGCAAAATGTAAAATAATTTTACTTATAAACTTATTGTTAAAATATAACTAGACTACACTACATCTAAAAAGCAGAGATATAACAGTATTTTAAACGCCTGTAGAACTTATATAATTATGCACAATAGTTATAGACGCTACTAACTCTATAGCTGTATTCTAACAAGATATAATAAAAATTCTAAAAGACTACTAGCCTAATACTATGCTCTTTATTAATAACATTAGATGCGGAGGTTCTAAAACTAACTCCAGTAGGGAAAAATTAATACTAAAAGTGCAACATTATATTTTTAAGCATATTATGCAACTAAATTAGGTGCTAGCTAATATTAAATAAGCTAAAAGCACTGTCTTAAGGAAGAAGTATTACTTACTTATAAAAAAACTTAAAATAGTAGGCTATAAAATTAGTTCGTAAGGTTGCTATCCTAACTAAAAGAAAGTTAAGAAGACTATAAACTAGCTACTATATAAGAATAAAAGAGAAGTGCAATTAATTATATGCATCTATATTAATTATTATATATAAGTAAAAGACTTTACTAAGATAGCTAAACCTCTGTTTATACTTCTACAAGACAACACCCCTTTTAAATAAGAAAATGCACAAGACACGGCAATATATATACTAAAATAAGTAATATATAATGCACTAGCACTTACGAACCTAGACTACACTAATACTAAAGACTACAAAATATTTTTTATAACTAATACTAGTTAAGACAGTGCAGGGGCTTACATAAAGCAACTTAAAGAAAATATTTAATAACACCTAGTATAGTTTAAAAGCACGCTATAGTTAGCTTTAGAAAAGTAATAGCACTCTACTTAGTTGGAATGCAAAGCTATACTATAAGCTCTTGAAAAGTTTTAAACTTATCTTTATAGTATTTACTTTACTATAGAGACTAACGCTACAACTCTTATTGCTTACCTTAATTATTTATTAACTAATAATCTAAAATTAGTTATAAATAAATAGATATTAACTATCCTCCTGTAGAATTTTAATATTAAGTATATACTAGGAAAGAAGAATATTATTACAGATATTTTATCTAGGTATCTAAAAGTTAATAATTAGGAGCCTCTTTTTAAACTTAAAGAAGACCTAAAAGAGTTTATTAACTATATAATTAGAAATATAAATACACTAGTACTAGTAGGACAATCTAGGATACTTCGCTAAAAGTTCTCTAAAAAATTAGAGCAATATGCTTAGTTTTTACTTAATTTTAAAACTCTAAAAAAAAAACTACAAGAACTATAAGCATAAAAAAAGCAAGTGTTAAACTTCTTTATATAAAATAGCATACTTTTTAGAAGGACATCTAAGAACATTGCAATTTAACAAGTAGTAAATAATATAGATTTAAAAACAGCTGCAGTATAGAATATGTAAACCTGAATTAGACACTAAGAAGTTAATACAGTCTACTCTATACTCGCGCAGCAATACTAGTGGAAAGAAATATATAAGTAAGTATAAAAAAAACTTGCAACTTGCCTAAACTGTTAACTATAATTTTCTAAGAAAAAAGTTAATATACTTACTAACACTTATAGCTTTGCTATTTAGAAAACTATTACTATTAATGTAGTATATATACCTTAATATTTTAAGAAGAATTTTCTTGAAACTATAAGAGACTACTTTAGCAGCTAGCCTAAAGTAAAAGCACTATTAAATAACTAGTCTAAAACAATTATAGAATTTATATATAAAAACATTATATACAGATAAAGCATAACACACAAACTTATAGTTAATAAAGAACTTAACTTTGCTAAGGTAGTCTTATATCTATTAAAAACGTAGAAAATCAACTAAATTTAACTATCTAGACACAATTTATAAGCTATAAGAAAATTTAAAAAGAGATACAAACTAATTATAAATGCTCTTGTAAAGCTACTAGAACTTAAAGTTAAGAACTTACTAACAGTTCTTTTTGTAAATAGGATCTCTATATAGAAACAGATAGGTTACTCGCTGTACTAACTAGTTACAGGGCAGAACCTAGTGCTTTCTATTAAGCTTACACTACTTATATAGCAAACGCTTCTATTTAAAAAAGTATAAGACTATACACAATTACTTGCTATATAAGCAATACAGCTAGATTTTAAAAATTAGTTTACTAAAAATGCTGTTGCTTATACTAATTGCATAAGAGCTGCTAGGAAAAAATACTAGAATAATACTAAGTAAATACAATATAAGAATATAAAGCTAAAAGACTTAGTTCCTCTTTAGAACTTAGTTTAAGAGATAAATATATCTTAGGACTGCGAGCTAGATATAAAGTAGCTAGGACTATATTAAATCTATAACGCTAAACTTAATAAAAGAACTTACTACCTTAAAGACCTTAATAGCACACGTTCTCTACACACAACACCTAGTTAGCAATTAAAGCCTTTCTAGCAATAACGCGTGCTAGATATTATAAAAAAAGATTAAAGAAATATAAAGTTATAAGATCTTAAGTATTAAAAACGAACTAGTCTAACAGTAAATGTTCCTGTCTCTCTAGACTTGCCTAAGCTACTTACTAAGTTATAACTATTGCTACTGCTTACAACTAGAGATAATTTTTATTCTTAAGTTGTTATTACTAAGCGTCTTATAAAAGAAGAGCGTTGTGCGTACATATAAGATTTTGAAAGCTTAGACTTTAACTCTAACACTACTACAACGTGCAACTAGTAAGTGGCCGGACAGCCTACGTTCTAAAGAAGAGGAGGAGATACTATGCTATTAGTGTCTACTTTTACTTTTAGCTACTTATTTACAAATTTCTTATATTAAATGTAGAAATTAGCTATTTAGCCTACAGATTTTAGGTGTGTAGTAAGCACCTAAATTCTATAGTTCTCTTATACTTTAATACACAACGCTGCGTCTAAGCTATAACAAACGCTCTTTCATAAACTTCTTTAGCAATTAAACGCGCTCTAAATATTCTTAAGAGTCTTAAGCTGGTTACCTTAAAGATAAATTGCCTATTAAGTAGAATATTGCTTTCTCTCTTTTAGCCTTAGCTAGTTTTAAGCCTTATATATTGCAATTAAATAAGCTAGCTTACTTAGTTAACTATAACTAACAACTCTTAAAGCAACAACATTTTATAGTTCTATAGTAGCAAGATACATATAGAAAGCAGCAGGCGCTAGCTTAATGCACTAAGAACTAGCAACAAAAACTACAACTACTACAGCACTATAAAAGCTGCATAATTTAGTAGAAGCTAAGATATAAGCGTCCTTAGCTAGCAGGCGCGATAGCAACAACAATAAGCAAGAACAAACGCCTTCTTTAAGAAAAGGCCTCTTTAGACTAGAATTAAGCTAGAAGGCGATATTAACTTAATAACTCTTTTAGCTACCTTATAATTACATACTTAAAAGCATACTACTACAATTAAATTCTTGCCTGTTTTTTATAAATTAGCCTCTAACTACAAGTCTTTTTAATATTAAAACAACAAGCTATCTTTCTATTGTAGGCAGGACGCTACCTAGGCCGCAAGTATAAAGAACTAGGCGTATTAACTCTCTGCAATACAGATAACGTTGTACTATAACATACTAAGCTTAGTAATTTTAGATTATTAGCAGCACTACAAAAACTTAAACAAGGCCTGCTATACTAGTAAAATAAAAATAAGTAAAAGCTACTAATAATAATTTATTGTTAGTACTATACTACACATAGCACAGCACGTTCTACAGCTTATAGCGCTATTACTAGCTGCAACTTTAAGCCTAGTTTTGCGTAAAACTAGCTTAAAAAATATATTATCTTACATAGTAACTAGTAGAGGACTACTATTGTAAGTTCTTTTACTAGAAGAAGTAGCGCTGGTTAGCTTAGCTAAGTTGCTATAAGTATACAGTATAAACTTTTAAGCCTAAAGGCTACATTAGCTTAACACTAGTAAATTTACTAAAGACAAAAGGCTTTACAAGCTCTAACTTCTACTATTAGTAGTAGAAGATATAAAGAGCATGTAGAACGTATTACCTACAGCTTAATACTAAGAAGGTGCTATTATCTTATATCTTCTAATATTAGACCTTTAGCACCTTGCAAACAGCAATAGTGTTAGCACTAACCTCCTAGCTCTTAAAGAGTTTTAATAAGGTTGTATAACAAGACATGTCTTAATTATATAGTACTTAAGCGCAGCACAGCATATAAAGTAGCCGCTGTAAAAAAAACATTATAAAATTAATACGGCTAATAATTTTTAGAATAAGTATAACTTTCTTAGCCTAACTGTTTTTCCTTTACTAAAATAGACAGCCTACAAAACTTTAAGTAAGTTATTACTTATATACAACTAGCTACTATTAGCTGGTCTATTATTACCTTTTTACTAGCAACAGACATTGCTAATTCTAGTACTTATAGCATTACTTGTATTAAGAAGATTACTAATTAATATACAAGTATACTTACTAAACCTAACTATCTGCTAGAAGAATTACGCTATAATAAACTTATAAAAGTTAGTAATTAAAAATAATTTGCGCTAGGCTACAGATGCTTTACAGTTAAGAATTTAAAGCAGAATAAAATTAACTATAGTACTCTCTAGTCTACTATGTTTAAAAACTATATACTTTACTTTAGAATACTTAACCTTTAGCGTTTTTTTTCTAACAGAATTAAAAATTAAATTATTAAAAAGCTTCTTATAATTAATTAAAAAATTAACGCTAGACTAGAGCAGGTCTTTGCTAATCTTAAGTATTTTTTTTAGACAACACTATAGCTAGCAACCTTTAAGCTGTAGAATAGCCTAGATTCTTAAAAAAAAAAAGAGAATACTATATTATTAGTGTCTACCTTTATTTTTAGCTGCATATTTACTAATTTCTTGTATAAAATTTAAGTACAGGCCGCCTATCTTACAGATTCTAGGTATATAGTAAGCACCTAGATTCTATAGACCTACAATACTTTACTACTACACTAATACTATACCTTGTTTCTTGCATTTTTAAAGTAGCAGCTAATTATAGTAACTATTTTTATTACAAAGCTTGCCTATCTTAGCATAGTATAGACTTTGTTTACTTTTACCTTTACCTGCCTACTAGCAGCATACTACTACTATATATAAAGTTAAACTACAACCTTGCTAACTAACTAACTCTCCTTTAACACTAACCTTACTACCTTTCTACTTAAGTATTAACCTTTAAAAATCATAATTACAGCAATATTTCTTTTTTTAGTCTAATAAAGGCTAAAGACAATACACATACTACTAACAAACCTACTTAAGTAATGTTTTATCTTCTATTAGACAAGGCTTAAAGCAAGTAGCTATAGTAGCAACTGCCTTGGATACTAAGTCTATTAAGAGTCTTTAAGAACCTAGAGGTAAGTATAAGAAAAAGACTATATTATAAACTATACTTCTAAAGTTGGCGAGTATTAAGACAAAATACTAAAGCTTATAAAACTTAGTAATAGTATTAGCGTTACTAACATTCAAACTTTAATAGATAAGATCTTTTTAAATACTCTACAGCAATACCGCATTATTATAAATTAATAGTTTAATAGTGCTTTATACTAATTTAATTTTATTTTTAAAGTTATTCTAAAAATAGGCAATCTCTATGCTTAAATTTTAAAACTTATAAATAAATATAGTAGAGTTAAAGGTTTCTAGAAACACTATTTAATTATTAGTGCAGTATCCTTGTTACAAAACAGAAGGGCTAAAGAACTAAGTAATATTGTCTTAATAGTAAAGAACCTAGTAATAAAATTTGTTAAAAAATATATTAGCAACTATATACTTTGCGTATTACTTAACTACTAAAGATTAATAGATATAGCTTTTATACTACAACATATAGATTTTAAGAATGTTACTTACTTTCTTAACGCAGCAGCACTACACTGCCTTAACACAAAGAACTAAAAAAAAACACTATGTATTGCTAGTAGACTAGGCAACTATTAAGCTACTATATTAAGATATTTGTGCTTTTGCTGTACAAAATAGCTCTTATAGCAAATAACTACTCTTAAATATTAGTAAATAGCAAAAAAAAGACCTGCGCAAGATTATTACAGCTATAAAAGTTAAAAAAAATAATATAACTTATAGCGCGCAGAAACTACGCCCTAACGCTAAAGCTAAAAATAATAGAGAGAATAGTAACCTATATTTTACTTTCTAGCAAAAAATCTTTAAGTATATAGCTATATCTACAAACTTAAAAACTAATTAGCTCTACTTTACGCAATTTTTTAAAAACATTAATCACTACAAAGCAATAAAAGTATAAGTATATTTGATATATAAAGTACTTCTTCTAATAGCTATAAAACTTAGAAGAACTCTATTTAAAGCTTAGTCTATTAATTACTATAGTAACTTTATAGTATCTAAGACCTGCATTTTAAAGAGTTGTAGTTTATTAATTATAACTAAGCAACTAAGGCAATTTTGAGAAATATTAGTAGAAAATAAAGCTAATAATTAAATAATAGTTAAGGCATTTAAACTTATAAGTAGAAACTCTATTTTATAATAAAGGCGTAATACTGCTAACATCTAAGTCAAACGTATAAAAGCTAGAACTAGTAACTAACTAGTTTTTACTCTACTATCTCTACTAAGCTCTTGTACTCTAAAGGCAACACTAGCATATTAATAAGTAGCTACACAACTAGATACTAAGCTTAATAATACTACTTATATAAATAAAGAGCCTAATATAATAAACTAAGAGACTATAATTCTTAAGGCAGGATACTACTATATAAATTCTACTTTAGCGTTCTTTAAGCTACTTAAGCATGCATATAAAAAAAGCTAATTACAAAGTCTAATTATGTTGAAGTTGTTAAAAAATAGTATTAAAAGGTTAATATTAGACAACTGCATAACTCTAACAACTTATTATATAATTAAGTATACTTTATTTATAAGCGCACTGCTGTAAGTATTATAAGTCTGTTTAAAAAGGCTATACTTTTTAATATACTAATTAAGTGTCTGCTTTTACTATTTATAAAACAAAGCTGTTAGTAGGAATTTTAATCTATATTTATTATCTTTAAGCTCTTTACTAGTAAATATTGCTTAACTAAGCAAGATAAGAATCTGCTAAGCTACTGATATTAACTATCTTAACTTAACCTTTACTATATCCCTACTTAAAATAAAATTATTAACACTATAAAGTTTTAACTATAGGTAAAGAAATTCTAACGCATAAGAAGCATTTTTACTAACGCCTATATATAGCTGGAACAGCATAGCAATTTAAAAAATATTATTATAGAAACTTTTAAAATATATAGTTTCTAGTTACAATATATAAATAGAAAACTAAACTTTAAGTAGTTACGCAATATATACTACCTACTTATTTAATAAAATATACGCATAAACTTAGAATACTAGTTGCAATATATAATACTTTATAAAAAATATACTTTAACTTCCTACTCTTACTACGCTAAGTTTGCTAAAAAAGGCAATTAATTATACTTTAAGCACATCAACCTTAACTTTAAGTATGTAATAATAAAAGGCCTTAGTGCAGAGATAATTTTAAATAGTGTATTATTTAAGAATAAAGACACAAACAACTATATAAGAATACTACTAGAATTCTATAAGTATATACTAGCGTACCTATAGTAGCGTAAAAATACAGGTATTAAATTAATAAATAGTCTTATTAAAAAATAAGAAAACAAGACTAACTAGCTAAAAAACACGTAGAAAGTAGTTTCCAACGCTAAATAAATAAAGTAAATTTATAAAAAAAAATAAGCTTAAATTTTATTACTTCTTTTACTTTATAAATTTACTAAGCTAACAACTTATAAATACTATACTATACTGCCCTAGTTTGTTATAGTTTAAGATAGTGTAATAAAGATGCCTACTATAAGAACTTATAAAGAGATTTACAAGGCTTACTATAACTTTGCTACTACTTTTTATACTTGTTCTAGTTATCTTAACAAGTTTAAAGGAATCAGCTAGCTATTCTTTGCAAATATATAGATTAAGTATAAATCCTAAATCTAGAAGGCCTTTATAGAAAATGCTAAATAGAATAATTTTTTTATTTATAAAAAGCTAAATAACATACTGTAAAACGCTGCTAAAGAATAAATTAACAAATATATTAAGAAACATTATAACTATATTATATAATAAATTCTTAACTTATAGCTTATAGTATAAAAGTTAAAGAAGAGCGCCTTTTGTACTAATTTTGTTTAAAGTTTCTCTAACTAATTTTACTTCTTTAATAATAGAAAAAACCTTTTACACATAACAAAAAACTAAAATAAATAAAACACTAATTTTTTCAAAGCTAATTTCTTTTAGCGCCTTTGAAAAAAACTTAGACCAAAAGTAGATAAGCGCTAAGTCTTTTAAAAAAGCAAAAAACTTATCTATTTTTTAAGGTGTTAAAGGTAGTGGTTGTTGTTGTAGTCAAAATAGGGTTTCTAAAAAAAGTGAAAAGCAGCTACCCTCTACTAATTAGTCGCAAAAGTCAAAAAAAAAATTATATGTAGTTAACAAAATTTGAACGGTAGGTAGATAAGGTCCACGCGCTAAGCGCTTAGAGCAGAAAAGCTTAGACTACTAAGCAAAAATTAAAGTCAAAAAAATTTGCTAAAGGTACTAAAAAACAACACTCCTATGGCTGGCAACAAGATTGCGATGGAGATGGAGGAGGAGGGTAAGGACACATACGTTACCGCAGCAGGAGCCTGCAATACTTCTCCCTGCCTGCTGCTTCTCACCTTCAGGATTTCCCACACCACACGGTACCGCATACGAACGACTCGCATACGAGCAAAAAACTTATTATGCTTTTTTTTACATAGCGTCTTCTGCGTGTTTATTCTTAATTAGGTATAGTAATTTTAGATAACGTCTTAGTACTTTTAACTTTAACTAGGCAGCCTTGTTATAGTTGTCTTTAATTAATATTTAAGACCTAAGTCTCTGCTACTACTATAACAACTTCACTTATACCTAAACTGAGCACTTTGACTACTACTTAAGAACCTTATTAGAGTAAACGCTTAAAGAAGTAAAAGATAGTAATATAGCAGAGATGTGCTCTTATTAAGTGTGTAAAAAAAAGAACCGCCAAGCCTATAGAACCGGGGTGCTCTTTAGATACTTAGATTTTGTGACCACTACAAGGATATAAGATCTACTAATACTAGGCGGCGTCCTAGGTAATTAAATTGTGTTTCCTCTATTTATTTCTTTTGACACTAATTAAAACGTGTTTAACAGCAATTGCTAGCCTATAGCTAGCAACAAGATTGCGATAGAGATAGAGGAGGAGGGTAAGGACACATACATTACTGTAGCAGGAGCCTGCAATACTTCTTATAAAAGCCCTCTGCCTGCTGCTTCTTACTTTTAGGATTTCCTACACTACACAGTACTGCATATAAACAACTCGCATACGAACGACTTACATATGAACAACTCGCATACGAATAATACAATGCTTAGACTGTTCTTCTCCTCCTTTAACACAAAGACTAATAGCTTACACTAAGTAAAGTTAGACCTTACTAAGTTACTATACTAGAAGCTAAGGTTGCATTTGCGCAGGAGGAGATTGCTAAAGTGATACACCTTTACTGCACCTAGACTATTAACATGCGCAGTGTATATAGTGTACTAGCCGAACTAGCCTTTTACAGTCCTTGTTGTGACCTTAACATCTATAACACTAGACGCATTAAAGATGTCTTGACTACAGTTACATTCTGACCTCTGCACTAACTCAACTACTATAGAGACTATCATAATAGAGGTAGCTGCTTAACAATAGTAAACGCTAGCTTTGTAATCTACTACTATAGCTTCTAGTATAGTAACTTAGTAAGGTCTAATTTTACTTAATATAAGCTATTAGTTTTTATATTAAAAGAAAAGAAGAATAGTTTAAGTATTATATTATTTGTATATAAGTTGTTTGTATACAGTACTATATAGTGTAAGAAATCCTAAAAGTAAAAAGTAGTAGGCAGAAAGCTTTTATAAAAAAGTATTATAAGCTTTTGCTGCAGTAACGTATGTGTTCTTACTTTTCTCCTCTATCTTTATCGCAATCTTGTTACTAGCTATAGGCTAGCAATTACTATTAAATACGTTTTAATTAGTGTTAAGCAAATTTTTTTAACTCTAATTTTTGCTTAGTAGTCTAAGCTTTTCTGCTCTAAGCGCTTAGCGCGTAGACTTTATCTACCTACTGCTTAAATCTTGTTAACTACACACAATCTTTTTTTAAACTTTTACAACTAATTAGTAAAGGGTAGCTGCTTTTTACTTTTTTTAGAAACCCTATTTTAACTACAACAACAACCACCACCTTTGACACCTTAAAAATAAATACTAGAAGCTATGGTGGTGGATCACGAAGCAGGCGTTTATTAATAAAGCTATAAATAGCATGCATATTGTGCTAAATAGGTATTAATATTATTGAACTAAAAGGACTAAGCATATTAATTAGTTATAATTAGCTAGTCGCCTATAACCCTACTATTAGCTAGTAAATAAAGATATTACTTAGAAAGAAACTTAAATATAAAGTTGGTAGAGTATATAAAAAAATATGCTTAACACATTAAAACTTAACTTAAAATAAGAGATTTAGCAAAATTATACTATGTAAAATCTAGAAAATTTATGCAAAAACCTTTTAAAAATAAAAGTTTTTTAAATGAAATAAGTTGTAAGTATAAACAAAAACCTTTTACTACAAAAATTACTAAAAAAGTATGATACTAAAAGTTTAGGGAACTTGTTAAAGAGAACAAGGCTACAAAGTCAGCAGACTATAGGAATTAGAATTATAAGATTATTTTAGATAATAAAGCTAAGCTAAGCTTAAGACTGATATATTAAATATTGCTTAAGTATAATGCTAAGCTAAAGAATTATATTAAAAAGAATTTAGAGAAGAAATTTATCTAACTAGATTTAGACTGAATAGCCTTATTTATTTTGTTTATAAAAAAGCTTAACAGGAAGTAGCAACTATATATTAACTTTTGAAAGTTAAACAGTATAACGCAAAAGAACTAATATATTTTACTACTAATAATAAAGCTTATTAATACACTTTAGAGAGCTAAGTAGTTTGCAAAGTTTAATGTTTAAGAAGGATTTTACTAAATTAGAATTAAATAAGGTTGTAAGTAAATAACAGCGTTAAAGACAAAGTATAAACTATTTAAATAAATAGTTATACTTTATAAATTAATAAACGCACTAGCTACCTTTTATTGAGTTATTAATAACACTTTTTATAAATCATTGAAAATCTTTATCACAGCATACTTAGATAATACACTACAGTGGGGTGACAAAAAAAAGAAATCAAAAAAGTTTTTGTTTTTAAAGCTTTATATTTCTATAACTAGAAGGGCTATACCTAAAACAGTTAGTGATTTGAAAAGCTAAGAGCTTTTTGTTTAAGATAGACTGCTTAGTCAGCATGATTGCGCCTGCAATCTCGCCTGAAATAAGATAAAAAAAAAGCAAAAATAGATTGTGGCATATCTTTTTTGTGAACGTATAAAAAGAGCTAATAAAAAACTAAGTTTATTTAGCTTACGTAAGCATAATGTGAGCTAGCTTTAGAGTAATAAACCTTACTTCTTTATAGTTTAATTAAAGGAAGAAAAAATAGGAGTTGCTTACGTAAGCACTAACTACGTAATATATTAGTAAAGTTAAAGTATATAAAGTGAATTCTTGTATATTAACTTACTTTAGCTATAGCTTTTTCTTTTTAGCTTATTTATTTGTAAGGTGTTAAAGGTGGTAGTTGTTGTTGTATTTAAAATAGGGTTTTCAAAAAAGTAAAAAGCAGCTACCCTCTACTAATCAGACGCAAAAGTTTAAAAAAAAATTGTGTGTAATTAATAAGATTAAAATTGTAAGTAGATAAGGTCTACGCGCTAAGCGCTTAGAGCAGAAAAGCTTAGACTACTAAGTTAAAATTAGAGTTAAACAAATTCGCTTAAGGTACTAAAAAACAACACTAATTAAAACGTGTTTAATAGCATTTGCTAGCTTATAGCAAGCAACAAGATTACAATAAAAAAAAAAAAAGTAAAAATACATATGTTACTGCAGCAGCAGCCTATAATACTTTTTTATAAAAGCTTTTTACCTACTACTTTTAGAATTTTTTATACTATATAGTACTATATATAAACAACTTACATATAAATAATATAATACTTAAACTATTTTTCTTTTTATTTAATACAAAGACTAATAGCTTATATTAAGTAAAGTTACACTTTACAAAGTTACTATACTAGAAGCTGTAGTAATAAATTTATATTTAGCGTTTACTATTATTAAGCAGCTACATTTATTAATTAAAAGGAAGCTAGTAGTAATAGTTCTTATAGTAATTAAGTTAGTATAAAAGTTAGAATATAACTAGAGTTAATATATTTTTGTGCCTAGTATTATAAATATTAAAGTTATAATAAGATCTATAAAAAACTAGTTTAGCTAATATACTATATATACTACATAGACTACTAGTCTAAGTATAGTAAAAGTATATTACTTTAGCAATCTCTTCTTACGCAAATATAAATCTAGTAAAAAAACTTAAAAGTAGCTTTATAAAAAGTAAAAGTATATTAAGATAGCTATAAAGTAGCTGAAATAAACTAATAAGTAAAAGGATTTTATAAAACGCCTTTAAAAATAAAAGAGCTAGATGTAAATAGTAATACTATTATTATTTATTTATATTTAAGAATAGGCACTAAACGCCGTAACTATAATACTACTAAAATAGTAATAAAATAATAAAAGTTATAGTTAGTAGTAAATAGTTAGTAGTAAATAGTTATTAGTTAAGAAAGTTAGTTAAAAAGATATTGCGTATCTTTGTTTCTATCTAAACATACTAGAGCAACACACTAATTGTGTGCTAGTAATGCTAAATAAGAGGGCATAAGCCTGGATATTTATTGTTAGTAATAAATCTTTTTTTACTAAAAAGGTGTCTACAAAATGTGTAGCTACATCAAAAGGTTGTCTTAAAAGGCTAAACCTCTTTTTAGCTTATAATTTATCTTTATTTAAATACTAATTATATACTTTATATTTATTACATAAGCTTATTACTTTAAATAGTAATTTACAAAAAAATCTTTTTAAAAGTATTACTGAGTGCTTAAAGTTAAATTATATAGAAAACTTAGCTTTTTCATTTACTCTTATGCTAAAACTAGGTTGTTTTACTAATCCTTCTTTTAAGGTTTAAATATTACTTAGTTAAAATATTACTAAATTATATAAATTATAAGATTGAAAGTCAAAGAAGTAAAATTAATATTAATTTCTTTAAAAAAGCTTATAAAACTTGCTAAAAAAGAATAGCGTTTTTAAATTAATTTGTTAGAAAATGCTACGTTTAAGCCTAAAAAAACCTTTTAAATAAGGTATTTAAACTAAGTAAAAACTTTGATTAACTTTAATATATAGATTTAAAATAACTTATATATTAATAGAAGCTCACTATTAAGTACTATTATAGTGCTAAAATTATAGGCTCTTTTCTATATTAATTTAAGATACCTTTAAGACAGTTGATTTTTTTATAAACTATTTAATAGTTATACTATATAATAGCTATAGTGTTACTTAGCTACTAAGGAAGCTATAGGCTAGCTTACTAAGTATTAGTAAGCTATTTTATTAGATAATTACAATAAATCTTCATAGCAAACCTTTTATTATAACTAATTAGTTTATTATAGTACAACTTTAAAACTTTTACAATAAAGACATTTAGTAGCCTTATTTAAAAATTTATTCTCTTTAGCTCTTTTTATGCGTTTAAAATAAAGTTATACTAGAATAGATTTTGACTTTTTTTTATCTCTTAATTTGGGCGGAGTTGCAAGGGCAACCGTGCTGACTGAGTAGCTGACTAAGCAGCCTATCTTGAAGAGGAAGTTCTTGGCTTTTCAAATTACTAACTCTTTTAGATATAGTCTTTCTAGTTTTAGAAACATAAAGCTGTAAATACAATAACCTTTTTAATTTCTTTTCTTTTGTCACTCTACTGTAGTATACTTTAGTAGAACGTTTAAAAAATTTGTAGAGTATGCAAGAAAAGTACTTAGAAAGTTTAAGGATTTTATTTTATACTTATAGCTAGAGAAATACAAAACTTATGTTAAAGAATTAAACTTTGTAAGCTTTATGATACTTATAAAAGAAGTAAAAATTATTTAAAAGAGATTATAGCTGTATAGAAAGGGTAAATACTGAAGATAGTTAAAAACATGCAATTTATTTTAGAATTTGCTAACTACTACAAGAAGTTTATTAAAAACTACTTAAAGATTGCTATACCTCTCTTAAAGAACTTAAAAAAAATTTACTTAGAATAAAGTATTATAAAAAGCATTTAATTAAATTAAATAGATATTATTTAAAGCACCTGTAATAGAGATATATAACTTGAAATGAAAAATATAAGTTAAAACTAACACGTTAGACTATGCACAAAAAGCTGTATTATTATAGCAGAGCATAGACAAGAAATAAAGACTAGTATTCTACTATTTAAGGAGGTTTTCTACAGTAGAACTGAATTATACTATTAAGAATAAGGATCTAGTAAAAGTAGTTAATGCTTTTAAACAGTAGGAAGTCTATTCGTTAAGACTATTATACTAGGTTAAAGTTTTTACTAATTACTAGAACTTAGTAGGGTTTGTAACAATAAAGAATCTTAACTAATAATCAGTCTAATAAGCTCAAGTATTAACTTAGTTTGGATTTAAAATAACACACTACGCTAGAATACTTAATAGAGTAGTAAATACTTAAAGCAAAAAATCGAACTTATATGAGAAAAGTTATTAAAACCCTAATAATACTATATTTAAAAAGAAGCTAGACGGTAGTTTATGCTATAACTGGCTAGAACTAGCTAAGGTAGCTAAGGTAGCTAAGCAGGTAGAAATACTTTAACAGTAGTAGTAGTAACGAGTAGCTAACTAGTAGTTAAAGCCTTTAAAAATAGCTTTAATAAACTACTACAAGATAAACAAAACTACTCAAAATATAGTTTTAGGGAGTTAAATATATATACTTTTATGTATAAAATTAAGTCTTGTTATAGAACTGTATAAGTTTAAAAAAAAAAATATGTAGTAATTAAAGAGATAGTTAAGTAACTAGCTAAAGTGTTTATACTACAACGCTTACAAGTAAAAGTATAAAATATATTAAGTAACTATTTAGCGTGTTACTAGAATAAGCCTAAAAGACATAAGCTTTATAGCTTGTTATAACTCTTCTAGCTACTAACAAGATTATAAAGCTGTATAATAATATAATTTATAGTAATGCTTTTTAAATTGCTAAAAGTAAAATTAGCTTAATTTTGCAACACTATTGTAGTAATTATAAGTTAATTAACTAAGGTAGCAAAGCTTATACCTATAAAAAAGGCTATTATAGCAGAAAGCTATGCGTATAAAGTTACAAAAGCACTAGTATTAGAATATAAAATACTTAAAGAGTTTATTACTAATTATGATAAACTATTTACGTTTATATATTAGGAAATATTTCTAGCAAATTTAAGTGTATAGAAAAAGCCATTAACTAGCTTTTACTTAGAGATAGATAGCTAGACAGAATAGATAAACTAGACACTAAAATAGCATTTAAGAATATACGCTAATAAGCTGTAAAATAACTAGGTTAAAAGTTTACTAACAGCATAATTAGCTTATAAAAGTATAAAGTTAGTAACTATAAAGCACTTACTTTACTATATAAACTACAGATACAATCTAGCTGCTTACTAAGATTTAACAAGTATTAAAAGTATTATAGTAGGTGTAGATAATAAAGCCTACTTAAAACAAGAGCTATATAAAAGATTAAGCAAAATTATAGCTTATAGAAACTTTATAATAACTAAAGCATCTAATTAGTAAAAAACTAATAGACTAACTTTTATAAATAAAATAAAGTTCTCTTATAATAATAAAATTTAAAAACTGAGCAACTAAGCAAGAAACTAAATAATCTTTAAGTAAGACTATTAAAAGTTTAAAAAGAAATAGGCATAGTAAACTACAAACTCTAACAGCTACTAAGCATACGCGTTTTCTTTGTTTTTTATAAAAAAAATTTAGAACTCGCACTTCTAGACGCTAAGCTAGCAATTAATACAGAGCTTAAAGACAATAACTATAAAGTTAAAAATATTAAATACCTCCAGAAAATTAGTTGTTAGTAAAAATATTTAGTTAAGTAGAAAGAATAGCTAGAAAGCTATAACACTTAGGAACCAGAAAAGTATTCAACAAACTACAAGTTATAAGCACTTAAGTACTATTAGAAATACCTTAAGAAGAAAAGACTAGGTTCTTAAAAGAAAAGAAGAAATTAAATAAAAAGTTAAAAGAAACATTAGCTTGTAATTAGCTTAAGTTAGCTAATAATTTAAGTAGTAATAGTTTAGTTGTTAGAAAGTTTGTACTAAGGGCAAGGCTCCTCTTAGCTTGCTTCTTTACACAATCTTTAAGATTTAGAATAGCAAGATCTAAATTAGCGTATAAGTGCTTTTACGCCTAAACTTTTAAGAGTTTATAATAAAGATAAGCATTTATTATTACTGTTAGAGCTTAACGCTCTTTTCTATATATAATATCTAACTTCGTTTTATACTTGTTAGCTTAGAATTTCTCTTACTCTTTTTCTCGAACAGAATAATTACATCCCGTCTTTATTAAAACACAACTAGCGCAACAGCTAGTTGCAGTATAAATAAAATAGTAAAAGTTCTTCTTTTTACAGCGCTTATAATAACTAGTTATCTTTTAGGCCTTTCTTTCTTATATAATTAGCATAAGATTAACGCTGCAAAGTTAAGTTCTAGAAATAAACATAGTAAGAAAATAGAACTCTAAGCAAATTTAAGAAGTCACAGAGAGGAATAAGCGTATAATATAATAGTCATACTAAGACCTTATATATAGCTAGGAATTTAACACGTAGCATAGGAAAATAATAATCTAGAGTATTAGAATAATACACTTAAGAAGGAGGATAATATTGAAAGTAACATAAAGAATTTTCTCCTTAACGCAGCAGGTGGGTTAGAGATTAACTACTACTACTTTAGAAAGCAATAATTAACGCATGGCGCAAGGGGTTACGTAATAAGTATTTTGCTAAGAGCTAGCCTTTCTCTAAAGAAAGGAGGCTATAGAAATAAGGAAAGCAACGTTCTCCTAACCCTCCTACCCTAGCAGGGTTTTAGAAGGAAGCTAGAGAGGGTACAGGACATATTAACAAGAATATAAAGATAGAAAGGTTTTATTATTACTCTTTTTGTAGTTAACTTAAGTAATTTATCTCTTCCTTAGATTATTAACCAGTTATTTTATTGTTGATAAAATTAGTATTGCTTACCTTTAGTTAACATTAATAACTCTTTTCTACCTAAACAATTCCCACAATAACTTACAGACTACCGCTTTAGTCTAACTCGCCTTAGTACTGACTGAGGCTAGAGAAGTATAGCCTAATCCCGTGTAACATCTATGTATAGCTATAAAGTAATTAGTAAAATTGTTGTTAATAGTATGCATATATGAGACAAACACTGCTACAGCAAGTGCTACTTTAACTACTAGTTTAAACGTAATTAAAACAATGCTTAGTATATAAACTGTTTAGCATCTTTTTTATATAGCCCTTATAAGGCAGAACGTAAAATTGTATAAGATTAGCAGTAATTTTAAAAGAGCTAGTAGGCGCCCTCTTCTAAGTAGATAGAGACGCTTTACGTTTAGTAAATAGCTTGATAGGCGTATATAGCCTATTGCTATTACTATATTGCTGTTTACGTATTGCTACGTAAGCAGTAAGCTGCTGTAACTTTTACTTTAGCTTTTAAGAGGTCTTGCTCTTGCGCTAAGTAGATTACGAAGTTAGGGTTTTAGTTAAATTAAAATTCAAATAAAAGCTTAATAGCAGGCTTAATTTAATAAGCAAGTTAATTAGTCTTTTAGTAAAGCTACTAGAAGTTTTGTAATAAGCGTATAAATTAATAGGCGAAGGCAAATAATTTTTACCATTTTAAAAACTAGCTGCTTACTAAATTTATGATTAAGTAAGCTTAAACGCGTATAGTACTTATGCTTAGCACTATTTTATATATTCTTAATAACAGCTCTCTAAGCAACGCTCACGCTTATTGCTATTAGAGACAGACTATACTAGAATAATTAGTAGCTAATTAGTAAGAATATAATAAAGCAAGGTAGCTTACTATATTTATAGTAATAAGAGTGCGTTAAAGATAAAGAAGACTTAGTAATTAATATTATAGTAAGGCTAAAAGTTTTTAAAAAATAGTAGATGTAATTTGTATTTATTATAATTGCGTACAAAATTATTACACAATTTTAAAATCTGTCTAATATTCTTATCATATGATAGGGCTAAGCTGCTTACCTAACTATAACAACATAAAATATGACAATAGAGAAAACATTAGTTAATAGAACTAAGGTTATAAGAAAATCTCTTAATTAACAATGTTGATTTAGTAAGGATTAACTCCTTGCTTATAGCTTAGATTAATAGTTTCTTACTAACCTAGGGGGTGTGTTAAAGTATTAACAAACAGATCACCCTGTTGATTAGGTAATCCTAATAAGCTAAACACGTGACGGCCCCGCTAGCGTCTATATACACGAGCCAGATTGTCTTAAGTCTCTTCGGTAGTTATTGTACACTTTGTTGTGGCACTTAGTGATCAATACATTTATTCTCTACTCAGGTGATCAAGCAATTGCTCTTTCTCAGCTCTTATAATTATTATAGCTAAGTACGTCTACAATCTTTTAGAGACCTTCTTCTAATTCAAAATAAGCAGATAAGAATTTACTTAGTGTGAAGAGTTTAAGAAATTAGATTGATTAATATACCTACCTTAAGAAGTATTATAGAAGGAAAAAAGAGACAAAATTGCAATTAATTCGAATAATTAGTAAACTACAACTAGCTAGGCTAAAAATCTAGACAGTAAATCTCTTTACTAAAACTATGCTACTTGCACTAGGAGTGTTTAGCTTAAGTTTAGAGAAGCTGCTTATATTATAACTAGCTGCTTTTACATATTCTATTTGAACTGCAGCATAATTCTGCAACACCTAAGGCTAATAAAAATAAGAACTAAACATTTTATAAACTTTACAAATACTCCTAATTGGAACGGTAATTCTGCTGTTATATGTAATAGTCTACATACGCTAAGCTCTATATATACTTAACTCTAAAAAAGTAGTACACCTACTCTAATACTTTAATATACTTAAGAGACCTTGAAGATAGAGCTTGTATAAGTAGTTATAAATTGTAACTAGCTCTTATAAACTATTAAACAGCTATTATTTACGTGCGTTCTCGAATTTACAAGGCCTTAGACTATAATAATTACTTAATATAAATTTAGGTTAATGTTTTAGAACTAGTTTAAGAAAGCAAAAGCCGCTTTTCTTAATAACCTAGGTTCTATAACTAAGATTTTAATTATACTAGATATATAGTTTACAGCTAATTATCATAGTTTTCTAGTAGTTGAAGAGTACTATATTCCATAAAACTAGCAACTCCAAGATAAACTACTTAATTTTATACTCATACGCGGACAATACACTAGAAGTTTTATAGCTATAAAGGTACTATATATAATGCTAAACACTAATACTAATGGCTTCGGCCTTTTGAGACAGCCTTTTAATGTAACTACACATTTTGTAGACACCTTTTTAGTAAAAAAAGATTTATTGCTAATAATAGATATCCGGGCTTATGCCCTCTTATCTAGCATTGCCGGCACGCAATTAGTGTGTTGCTCTAGTATGTTTAGATAGAAACAAAGATGCGTAATATCTCTTTAACTAGCTCTTTTAACTAATAACTATTTACTGCTAACTATTTACTACTAACTACAACTTTTATTATTTTATTACTATTTTAGCAGTATTATAGTTGCGGCGTTTAGTGCCTATTCTTAGATATAAATAAATAATAAAAGTATTACTATTTATATCTAGCTCTTTTATTTTTAATAGCGTTTTATAAAATCCTTCTACTTATTAGTTTAATTTAGCTACTTTATAGCTATCTTAATATACCTTTACTACTTATAAAGCTACTGTTAAGTCTTTTTACTAAATTTATATTTACGTAAGAAGAGATTACTAAAGTAATATACTTTTACTATACTTAGACTATTAACAAGTATAGTATATATAGTATATTAGCTAAACTAGTCTTTTATAGTCCTTATTATAACTTTAATATTTATAATACTAGGCACAAAAATATATTATCTATAGTTATTTATTTTTAAGGTGTCAAAGGCGGTGGTTGTTGTTGTAGTCAAAATGGGGTTTCCAAAAAAAGTGAAAAGCAGCTACC
>WBOK01000091.1:0-209364 GCA_009289805.1 Alternaria gansuensis | reverse complement strand
CCCCCCCTATAATCTGCGTCACAGGATCCCTCCCGGAATCTAATTCCTGAACAAATCCTCATCTTGCTCGATCCTTGGAATCCTCGTCAACACGCTCTTCTTGTCCGCGCTATTAACAGCCCTAGTTTCAGCGGTAGGAGTGGTACGCGGCATTGACGTTGTAATATCTATATTGCTCTGAAATCTCATCAGTTAGTAAAGGCTCCTCAGTCATGTCTTGGGGAGGAAGAGGAGACTGGGCGTACTGCATGGAGTTTTGTGCTTCTTCGCCCCAGGAGATTGGTGGTTCAAAGTCGGTGGCTGCGTGGGAGAGGATGGTTGGGTCGATTGGGGGGATTTGCGTGGAGGGGAGTGGGGGTTGTGGGGATTGTGATGACAATGGTTGGTGGTGGATGCTGGGTTGCTGAGTAGTAGTAGTAGTAGTAGTAGTGGCGGTCGTGCTTCCAATCTGCTGCTGCTGCTGCTGCTGTTGGGTGCTATCGACTTCGACAATCTTGTCTTCTTGTACTTTTACTTCGCGGTCTCGTAGCCGCCGCATGAGTCCGAGGAACTGTGAGTTTTGGAACTTCTCGCTCGTGTTGTCTGCTACGCGTTCTAGGAGTCGGCCAGCTGTTACCGCCATTTCATCATCATCGTTTTTAAGGGGTTGTTCTTGTTTTTGTTCCTCCTCAGGCTTCTGTTCCACATGTTGTAGAGGTTCTGGTGTCCTCATGTAACCCGCTGCTTCCAGATCTTGCCAGACCTGCTCCTCGCTCATTAGCACCCGTGAGCCTAGTGGATATTGTGACATAAGGCGTTGGTTGATCGCTGTGATGAGCTTCTCGGCGTGGGTTTTGACTTCCTGGGGGGCATCGTGGTTTACGATTCTTTGAAGAGAGTCTACAATCCACTTCCCCTCGTTTGCATCTTGTACCAGAGTACCGTTCTTTTCCATGTTCTCCATGTTCTCGAGGTATGCTACAGCTTCGTCGGTTCGTCCGAGCCCAGTCTCGCTCCAAACCTGGATGGCAGAGTAGACAGCTAGGGTCAAAGTCAGCACTCGTAGTGGATTTAACAGACACTACACACCTGGCCGCGTTTCTCGTATCCGTTGAAGAAGAGGGTCCATCTCACCCGGCCGGTCTAGGTCCAGCGCCCCTTGCGCAGGCTGTGTGTGGACTTGCTCTGCTTCTACGACTTGCATCATATCTTGTTGCGCCTGCGCAAATGCTTGTTCAAAGGCCGCCTCGTCAAAAGCTGGCACGTCATCCTGTGCGCGCTGCTTCCCTTGTGCAATCTCCGATACTTGAGCGTTGTGGAAACTTGGTGTCTGCATATATGTTTGTCCACCGAATCCACCCATGCTGTATCCCGACATGCCTGCATACGTATTCTGCTGCAATGCGGGCGCCTGCGTGACCGGGGCCTGCTGCCTCAGGAAGTCCTGATGCCATGCTGACGCCGCGCTCGGCTGCTGCGGTCGCTGCTGCTGGAACGTCTGCGGTGGTGGACTGCTGACATTTAAGCGTTGAAAGTCGGCAGCCCAGTCGGGGGCCTGTGGAGCTTGTGCAAACTGCGGAGGAGGTTGTGCGAATCGCGGACCGAAGTGCTGGAAGTCCTGCGCCGGAACTGGTCGACCGGCTTGAAATGCATCGAACTCGGAATCTAGTGCCCCTGCATTCGGTCCCGGCGATGATCTGAAAGCCTGGTACAGTTTAGGTGTTGAAGGACAAGCTCCAGCCACGATTACATACTTGCGAAGGTGAATGTCTGCCGACCAGACGATCCTGTTGCAGTGTCCGGTCGACGGTGGTATGTTTCTGGAAGTTCTGAAGGGCGTTGGAGGGCCCGCAAAGTGCGTCGGTCATATTGAATCTAAGGAGAAGAAAAGCAAGAGGGGTATCAACGCATGCTAGAAGGGAAGTGTGAGAGAGTCTGTCAGAGAGAGTTGAGTTGCGGCAACTGGTCGTCTTGTCCCGATGATCAGAAGCCGAGGCTCGCTCGCTAATGCGGAACGACGTCGCCCCACGCGTCAGATGTCAGTGACTAAGAGATGACGAACGAGCGGGTGCTGCGCCAGGCAAGCAGCAGTTGGCGGAATCACATTCACGATACTCCTGTTTTACGGCATCAAGTTGGCACAAGACCGGTGAAGAGCTAGAAGCTGTTAAGACGCACGAACACGCACAAGACACTATGCATTAATGCACGCAATTCTGTCGGACGTGTTATGATTGCAATTCTCCAAAAGTCAAACTCCTATCAAGAGCCAGGTGACAGACGGCTGAGCTGAAGTACCCATATATTGAACACTAGAGCGAAGATTGGTACATCGTGGAAACAAACACAAACACCCACTGCTTAGCGAAATCCTTCCCAACACAACCCCAAACAGTCCATGTCTATCTGAAGAACATGTCCCCCAAGCTGACATTCGTCCTACTTGACGAAGCCCCAACAACGCTCCTGGAGCGAGACCTAGACTTCTTGCGAACAAAAGCGTATTCCTTCTTGCCCCTGTTATCACGGCCTTCTGATTCTATAAACAGCTTACTACCATGTCCGGTGCGCAGGCGACGAGTATGTTCGAAGAGGATATCGGTCTCACGTTGAGACATTTCGCGGAGGACGATGATGTATTCGGGGTTCTACTCGAGGGTTAGTCCTTGAAGCTGGGTGACAGCAGTTCATAAAAGACTTACTACGTCGTATTCATATGGGATGTCATAGTAATGCAGCGTCTCGACATCGAGATGGCTCCTGTGGATCTTGGCGTATGTTGGTGGAGGTGCAATCGCGATTTGGTGGTGATGGTGATGCTGTGGAGGCGGAGGCGGCGGAGGAGCGATTTGATGGAGGGGGTTAGAAGGCATCATGCCCGCTTGTAGATCCCTCTGCTTCTCAGGATTAACCAGTGCCTGGATCTGGTTGTCTTGGAAGCCAAATTGAGCGAGCCTCTTGCGCATCGTCTCCTCGAGTTCCTTCTCTTGTGCCTCCTTCTTCCTCTTCTCTTCTTCTTCTTGCGCTTTTTGCTTTCGCATAAACGCTTCGTACTCTTCTTTGTCCTTTCGTTTCTTCTCTTCTTCTTCAAGCCTAATCTTCATCATAAGCTCGTCTCGTGCCCTCTTTTCTTTGTCGGCATCCAAGACCTTTTTGCGCTCGTATTCAAAGATGATGCGATCATGCTCTGCTTGAGCTTCGGCCTCTTCTTTGGCCTTCTTTCGCTGATACTCTTCGACAGCACGCTGTTGGGCTTCCTTTGCCTCCTTGGCCTGTTTGGCCACCTTGGCTTCGTTCTCAGCGATGATGCGCATGCGCTCTTGTTCCATGGCCTTTTCCTTGAGTTCACGCTCACGCGCCTCCTTCTCAAGTTTGGCCGTGTTCTCGTCAATGATGCGCTGGCGTTCTTCTTGCTCTCGCCTTTTCTTCTTCTCCATTTCAGAAAGAATTTTCTCACGCTGTTCCTCGGCCTCCCGTTGCTCTCTGGCTTGCTTCAATTTGCTCTCGGCGAGTATCCGCTTGCGTTCTTCGTCCTGTTCTCTCTGCTCCCTCTCTAGTTTGGCCAGAAACATGTCGCGTTGTTCCTCGGCCTCCCTCTGCTCCCTAGACATCTTCGCCCTGTTCTCGGCAATGATGGAAGCACGCTTCTTCTCTTCTTCTCTATCACGTCTTTCGCGATCTCGCTCTTCCCTCTCTTGCTTCAACTCCCATTCGCGACGCATACTCTCTTCTAGCCTCCTAATTCTGTCTTCTTCTGCCTCATGCTCTCTTCTATCGTGGATGAAATCGAGCTGTACCCTGCGCCTCACTAGTTCCTCCCGTCTCTCCATCTCCTCTTCTCGTCGCTCCCTTTCCAGCTTCTCCTCAGCTTCTCGTAGTCGCTGTTGTGAGAGTGCTAAATTCACCTTGTCTTCGTAGCCGTGGTCCGGCGAGTGATGACGTCTCTCCCTCTCGAGTTCTTTTTCAGCGTCTCGGAGTCGCTGTTGCGAGAGAGCTAATTTCATCTTGTCCTCGTAGCTTCGATCCGGCGAGTGATGATGATATCGCTCCTGTCTCTCCCTCTCAAGTCTATCTTCAAGATCTTTGAGACGCTGCTGAGCGAGCGTCAACTGGATCTTATCTGCATAGTTTGGCTCGGGTGAGCGTTGGCGATCATGATACTCGTGCCTAGATCGCGAACGATGCTCCTTCTTTAGATCTGCCCTCAGCCCGGCGATCTCATCTTCCAAATCCTCAAATGCACCAGGAATCTTTTGTTCGCGTCGACCACGAGGAATGGCCTCTTGGCCTTTCTGCTCAGTGCGCACCTGTGGACTACTCTCGTTGTCTAAGCGACTGGTGTTATAGATTGTCACATTAGGAGCGGGCGCATGACCTTGTGAGCGGGTCCTATGGAGACTGGTCGTGAAGTGCATCTCTGGGGCCAAAAACTCGGTCGTGCGGCGCCCGTAGTCGGGACCATGAATTTCATCATCTTGAGTTCTCCGCGGCGGAGGTCGAGGTGCTAGAGGATGGACATGACGAGCGTGAGCAGTCAGACGGTCCTTGGTGGTTTTGGAATACCACTCGTCTTCTTCATAACTGTCCCACTCGTCTGCTCGCGGCATGGTTGGCGTATGGGTTTGGGAAGTCGGGTGGAAATCAAACAAAATGTCTACACCGTTTGGTGATGCAATGATCATAGGACAAAGCAATCAACCTAAAGCCTTTGTGTCTGGTCTCAGTTGCAGCGTAGAGAGAGAGAGAGCGAGTGCAGAGAGCGAAGAGCGCAGAGCGGGGTGATGTCCAGACGCTGAGGGGCACAACAGCAGATGTGACACGGTATAAAACAGCAGGTAACGTAAGAAAGCAGGAAATTGTCAGCACGAAAGTGCGGCAGCAGTGGAATTTGAAAGAAGCCGCCCTGATGGTGCATTTGGGGGCTGAAATGCTCGCGATGCAGCTAGTCATCAGGCAGCTGCCGCCAGGGCTGAGAGGCCAGGATTTTCTCATGCGCAGGTCTGCTGAACACATATCGGCTTGTGGTGCATGGTTGTCTATGTGCATCAGTGTAGACGGCTGTCCGCGTGCGCGCATTCCCCTCAGCGACGTTGTGATGCTGTGGTGAGCAATGTTTGCGACCACTTTGCTCTACACCCTTCGCTCTGTAGCGGTGCGAGGTGGTCATGGTTTGGTGGGGCATGTCTAAAATCGTACACTAACCAAGACGCCTATTAAGGCCTCGTTCCCTTCTTAGTCGCAGGGGGGTGGGACATGGTGACATGCTTGGTAAATCTGGTCAGCATTGTGACGCTGATATCTCAAGCGAATCGATAAATCGCTGGATGTCATGCTTTTGTGCATTCTCGCTAACTGCATCTTCTCTTCTTTACGCGCTTCGAGAAACTCGTTCGACATGAGAAGCGCCTCATGAAACAGTAACCGTCGCATGCGACCCACCGAGGTGTTGTGACCAGCCCAAGATCGTTCCCCAATAGCCAAAGTTCTTCAGCCACACCCTACCACTCGAAGTCGACGGTTCTGGCAGTCTAACGTGTGGTTTGCTGCAGATGGCGCCAACGATGCAAACTTGGATGATATAGGCATTCCGTGAAAGAAACTAGCAGCAGATCGTCGTTTCCTTTGAACAATCCAATGTTGAGCGAAGAGGTATCTAGCCAACCGTCGGCACCAGCAAACGCCAGAGCCATGCAAGTATCGTACCATTCATCATCATATCTTCTCCTCGACGACTTCTCTCAAGCTCTCCGCTCGTCGAATTAGTTCCTCGTAAACAGTCCAGGCCAGCGCGCTGCTCATTGCTTTCCTCGCGATCCTGATGCCAAGCCCGTCGAACAAGCTTCGTACGCCTTCCTCCGCAAGCATCTTCTTGCTTGCTTGTATCATGTTCCCGTACTGGTCAGGCATAAGCTGTATCCGCGTCTTGATGGCATCGAAGGGGTTCGTAATGGCCGTTCCCAGTCCTGCTGCTGCAACACCCGAGACAAAGTTTATCCCCGCCGAGGTGCTGGAGGAGAGCTTGGTGGGTGCGCCAGACGACTCTTCAATCTTGGTTGCAAGACTGGAAAGCTTCCTCTTGGATTGCTCGTAGAATAAGACGTACAGCCCTGCGTACGGTGCATCGCGGACTGCTGTTGCGCCAAACCCAGCAAAGAAGCCCTTGAAGCCCTCTGTTCGGAAGATGTCTCTTGATGCTGTGAAGAGCGAGTTGTACGAGTATAGGTTGCTCTCGTACCGCACCTTCAGTACGGTTATCGGCATCATGATGAAGCCCGCCCATGTGCGCGCGAAGGCACCAGTTGCCAGATTCGCGCTGTTGCTCAGTTTGGGTAAAGAGCTCGAGTGCTCCGCTCCCCTAGCTGCCGCATCGCTGCTCCCCACCGCGACCAGACTCGCCCTGTGCCGTAACGCATTGAGACTTGAAAAGTATATCGCAGACCCGAAACCTGTGCGCAAAGTGCTTGGTAATGTGCCCCTCCAAAACTGACGTATCGGGTTTGGCCCGCTGGCTATCGACTGAATAGTACCGAAGAGTGTACTAGAACGAGATTGTTGCACTCGGGTCTTGAGCAGGTCGGCGGGTTGGAGAAGGACTGCAGACAGTATGCCTGAGTTTAGGCCGGCGAAGAAGTGGACTGCGTATCCGTTAGCAACTGCATTCCCACCAGCTCTTGCACCCAGAATTTATGCCCAACGCTCATTCCGTACTTACAATAAGACGACGAGCGCTTTCCGCCATCTGACATTGCCGCGCCGTCAAATATTCAATTGCTATATCAAGAGAGTCGGAGCTGCAATACGCATCATGGTAACAGCCCTCGAAGACCGGCCGTGAATATTAGAGTAAGACGGGGATTTAACGTGTCAGTCAAAATCGTGACGCGAAAAAGTGCATGACGTTTATGACCTCTGTTCCGAGCACCGGCGTGTCGGTACGCCGAGGCACCACCTTCACCCACCACGTCTGACATCCCGCGCCTATTAACGGTGCGACATTCTTTCTCACCTTCAAAATACCTTTGAGACGTCAAAATAACGGTTGACAAAAGCCATTTTCCAAAGAAAAATGTATTAAAGAGTTGCGATCATCTTGATGTTACACATGCCAGCTTCAAAACTCGGAAGACTTGAGACTATTTCTCCTCTCTCCAAGTGCAACACATGTTACCTGCAACAAGTCCAGACACCACCCTCAAAGGCGTACGAAGTAACCTATGCGGTGCTGCAATGTTTCCAAAAGTCGAATGTAGCCTCCATGATCAGTCCTCATCATCCTCGTCGTCTCCGAAGATGGCTTTGAATACATCTTCGGAAGCTCGTTCGTTCGACAGAGCATCGTTCTTCTCCACGTCCACGACTGCGTGCTCGTTTGGTTGAGCGGCCGCAACAGCAGCAGGAGCAGAGGCCTCGGGTGCTTGCCCCATCCATGCAGGCCGCTGAAGAGCAGGACCATTGGTCAAGAACTCGTGTTGCAGCTTCTCCATAGCCGACTTTGACACGGCCTCTTCCGTCTGCGATTGGAAGTGGCTTTGGCCAGCATCAAACTCAGGCGGCATATCCGGAGGAGGCTTGACGTTGAAGCGTTTGCACAGGAGCCGCGATGGATAAAACGGGAAGCTGCTTCGAGTCATCGGACCGTACATGCCTAGCTTTGCGGCTTGCTCTGCCGGATCCTCTGGCTTTGTAGCCGGCTGTCGCAAAAGATTGTCGCTCGCCGCTCCACCACCATTTCCGTCCAAGGTCGAGGACGACGCAGACGTGAACCGGGATGCCATGATGCCAGTTGTAGGCTTGAAAACCTCTGCAGCATGTGCAAACTCTTGCAGCTCTTTGACCCAGTCTGAGACTGACACGCCATCTCTTCGATCTGACAGGTCTTCCTTCAAACCTGCCTTCAGTTCTAGGAAGCTGACATAACGTGCACGCTTCTGCATATCTTCGGCGTATGGCATCCAACCAGTCGCGCCCTTGGCCAGAGCTGCAGCTGCCAGGCTTTTATCAAGAGTAGGTACGAGGCTCCAAAGATCCTTCGCTTGGGCTTTGCTCGCAGGCAAGCGTCCTTTAGGAGCAGCTTCTCCCAAGCCCTGAGGCAAATCAGCTTTACCGGATAATGCAGCCAGACGATCTCGGGCGTCTTTGGGTATAAAGTCGAAAATGGACTTTCCTGGCAAGGCTTTCTCACCCAGGAGTGCCGAACGACCCTTGGCATCCAGTGTTGATGCTTTAGCTGCGTCGGCTACGGATTGGTAACCTTCCGATTCCGAAATCGGAGTGGCACTCTTAGAAGATTTCCAGCCAGGTGGTATCTTCGGCGGAGGATATTTTGGCTTACTTGTGAGATCTGTCAGGCTAGTCGCAAACATGAAACCATTCAGCGGAGACTTCCCATCTATAGACGGCCTACTTAGGGAGACCAAGGCCTTTGACGAATTCTTCTTGGAAACAAAGACGTGCTTCTCTCCAGCTCCAGCCTTGGCGAACTTGCTAAGCTTCTTGCCTTTCTTGTCCTTGCCTATGGTCTTGTTGAACGTGATCTTTGGGCCCAGTTCGTACGGATCTTCTTCGTCAGAACCGGTGTCGTTGAGCACACCAACGCCAAAAGAGGACTTCTTCGGCGTAAGCTTCTTTAGGGTTGATGATGCCCTCTTCGGACCTTCAAGATAGTGCAGATGGAATTTGGATGAGTGGACCCCGACCTCTTCCTGCACAACACCCAAGCGAGCTTCTGACATGTATCCCAAGCCTTTACGTCGGACCTCTTCTCGCGGCAAAGTCATGATCCGAGCATCTTGAGGCGCAAACATATGAGCTGAGTCGTCCTTGGGCCATGATGCACCATCTTCAAGGTCAGCCTTTCGGCGTACTTTACGACCAATGCCCTGGTCTCGTCGCCAGCCCATCTTCTGCGCAATCTTGACGCCCATGGTCTCTTCCTGGGTTGCAAAAAGACCGAACAGGCCCTCGTCATTGGCTCGTCCAGCTTTGCCTATGCCGGCAAAGTTTTGGGCAGTCTCGAGCTGGCGGGACTCGGCTGCTGCCGCCAAGTCCTCGTCATCCATGAAATCTTCGGCTCGCTGTGCCTGGCCATTGGGCTGGTCTTTGTTGCGGTTTGCGCGCGAGGAAACAAAAGTTTTCGGGGTCCATCCTTGTTTAGATCCAACTGTATTAAAGTATCTTAGCATAGTCAAGAAGTCTTGCGTTCGTGGAAAGTATGGCTCGGAAACTTACCCTGCACTGAAGCCTCCTGTGAATGCACCGTGGAGTCTCCGTCGGCCTCTCTCGTCTGTCACAGTCTGCTTCCACACAGGAACAAAAGCGCCATCATCTTCATCCTGGTCAGGGAGCTCGGTGCCGAGGGATATGTAGGTTGCTGGTCCACCGCGAGAGCGCTTTTGGGCGTTGGTTGGGGACGGCGCGCGCGGCCGCTTGTATGCCATTGCGACGGCAGGAACAGATTCGCGCGGTTGGTGGTAAATGACGTTGAGTCGGTTTCTTTGGGGTGGAATAACGCTATTGCATCTCGAGGAGTTGATTCATCATGCAGTCGAGCGAAGGAAAGTTGAAGCGCGCGCGACCACAAGTAAGCAGCGTACGGGTGACTAATCAACCGCGATTTCATTGGCTGTGGGCAATGTGCCCAACTGTTGGAGGGAAGTGCCATGGAACAGCTCCAACGGCTGTCGAGCACATGCGCATCAAAGTAGAACAACACATGGCTCTATCAGATCTGGAACCCATAACCGATGGCTGCATCGCACATGGCTAAGTCCAGGGACCCTGACATGGTGTTTGCCACGCAAATCTTTGGGAGACGGCAGCGGAGACAGCACTGCCTCGTGTGGTATGTGAAGACAAGGTGTAGACATGTACATAGGAAATGGGCCGAAAGACAGGGTGGATGCATTGCCCCGAACAAGTGCCTACCCCACCGTGTCGGCCCAAAGCGACGGCGGCCTGGCGGCACGGGCAGACGAGCTAGACGTGGATTGAGGGAGCTATCGTTGTCTGATCTCCGACCAGATATAGACATTAACAAAGCAACACACACACTCGAGCTGGCCGTAATACATGCTTCCCTTGACCTCGAACCTGCATCGGCTGTAACCCGGTGCTGGCTGGCTGCTGCCCTGGGACCTGCATACGTCCACGCAAGACGCATACATAGTACATAGTACATAGTACATAGTACATAGTACATAGTACATAGCATACCCAGCTCTCCTCGCCGCCTGTGCCAAGTTTCGCGACGACCGCCATCCACCGCCGGCCCCTAACTTCGTGCACACCTACGCCGCAACACCCACCGAGGAACGGCAAAGTAATCTCTTCACATAGTCAGTGTCACGACAGGCCTGCCGCAGTCGACTCTGCGCTCGCTCCACGCCCAGTGCGTCTGTGCTAATCGAGGCCCGCATCTGCACCCTGCGTTGCGCCAACTGTCGTAGAGCGCTTTCACCATGGCCGCCGCAGCCCCATCGTCGCCCGCAGTCGTGCGCACTTCTTCCTCTTCGCGCAGATCCATAGACAGACCCCATCGCTCCCAGAGCACCGCCAGCCGACCCGCTGCACACGCGCCCAGCCGCCATCAGCAGAGCGGCCTCGACGCCCTTGCCCGGCGAGACTACGAGCAGAGCAACGTCGCCCAAGAGCAGCCTCCCCGTCGCAGCGAAGACCCAGCCCGCACCGATTCCAGCCGACGAAGCCACTCGCGGTATGCGTCTGACGCGTCGACGACTTCCGCAATGCCCACCAACGGCGTAGCTGCCGAAGCCAGGCCGGGCCAGCCTCTGGCCGTCACCAAGCGCAGGACCACCATCACTGCACCCAGCACAGGAACATGGGCGCTAGGAAAGACAATTGGCGCAGGCAGCATGGGCAAGGTCAAGCTGGCCAAGAACGCCGAGACCGGGGAGCAGGTGTGTACCTTTTGGTTGTTTACAGATGGAGGGGCACACACCTTCATCGCGCATGCATCTATTGAGCCCGCCGTATGCAGGCTGAAGTGCAGGCGTGCCCGAGAACCGTGCTAATCAGCCATAGGCGGCCGTCAAGATCGTACCCCGACAGTCCCAAGACCAGCACCAGAGCGCCGCCGACCGCGAACGAGCCGACCACTCCAAAGAAGTCCGCACAGCCAGGGAGGCCGCTATTGTCCGTCTGCTGAACCATCCTTACATATGCGGCATGAAAGACGTAGTGCGAACCAACTTCCACTGGTACATGATGTTCGAGTACGTCAATGGCGGACAGATGCTCGACTACATCATCTCTCACGGCCGCCTCAAGGAAAAGCAAGCCCGCAAATTCGCTCGGCAGATGGCCAGCGCTCTGGACTACTGCCACAGGAACAGCATCGTCCATCGAGATCTCAAGATCGAGAACATCCTGATCAATAAGATGGGTGACATCAAGATTATCGACTTTGGCTTGAGTAATCTATTCTCCCCCAAAAATCAACTCAAGACATTCTGTGGAAGTCTGTACTTTGCCGCCCCAGAACTACTCCAGGCCAAGCAATACACTGGCCCCGAGGTCGATGTCTGGAGTTTTGGCATTGTATTGTACGTCCTGGTTTGCGGAAAGGTGCCGTTTGATGACCAGAGCATGCCACAGCTTCATGCCAAGATTAAGAAGGGCCATGTCGACTATCCCCCATGGCTATCTGCCGGTATGTTGCGCCCAGACAAGATTTCACATCAAGCTGACCTTGTCCAGAATGCCGCAATCTCATCCACAGAATGCTGCAGACCGACCCAACCCAGCGACTGACCCTCTCGGAGATTATGAACCACCCCTGGCTTACCAAGGGATTCAATAGTCCTCCGGAAAACTACTTGCCCCATCGAGAACCCGTGCAACTACCCCTAGACAGTGACATCATCGAGAAGATGCAGGGATTCGATTTCGGCACTACAGAGTACATCACCACGCAACTAACCAACGTGATTCAGTCGGAGGAATATCAACGCGCCGTTCGAACAGCCGCTCGCAGGGCGACTGCACAAACACCAGAAGCGGAGAAGAAGAGGGGCATGTTCGACTTTTACAAAAGACGCACTTCAATCGGAAGTCGAGAGCAGTTGACCGCTTCATCGTCTGAAGATATTCAACGGGGATTGGATCCAGTCAACGCATACAGTCCTCTGCTTTCCGTCTACTTCCTAGTCAAGGAGAAGAGGGATCGTGAACGACAAGAAGCAAACCCAGGCCCTGCCGCCATGCCTCAGGAGCCAGATGAGAGACCTCTGAAGATGCCGGATCTTCCGCCGCCGCCAGCAGCGTATACCAACTCAGCAGCCTACGAGATGGCAGGCGAAAAACCTACAGGTGGAAGGTCGCGACCAAGAGCAAGGACTCATGGAGAAGATGACCTCCCCGAAGGTCTGAAGAGAGTGGATCTTAACAATCCACCCCCAGTACTGCCGCCTCAGGTTGAGCAGCCAAAGAAGGAGGGTGCTGCCGTTGGCCTGTTGCGCCGCTTCAGTACTAGAAAGTACCGAAGTCATGAAAAAGACCGCACCGTTGAGCCTATGCCTCCACTTACTCCAGCCGTTGCAATTTCCAGTCCCGCCGAGCCCACCCCGGCGCCAGCTACCGTACCCAGGAAGAGCTTCAGTATTCGAAGGCCGCGTGGCCGCGACCAAGGTTCTGTTCCTCATCTTCCAGACAGCGCAAATAATCAATCCGAGTTACTTTCCCCCCCTGGATCTGGTAATAGCGCTACACGAAAGCTAAAGGCACTTGGTCGCTCCACTAGCGTGAATTCGGCTGATCTCCGAAGACGACTCAGTCGCCGTGAACGATCTTCGGAAGACCCTGGAAACCCTCCTCCCACAAGTGGGTCAGATAAATCCGAGCTGAGCGCGCACAAGGTTCGGCCAACCAATGATGCTGCTTCTGACGATCTTACATCGAGCCCACGACCTATGCAGGCATCGCGGGCGAAATCGCTTGGCCATGCACGACGAGAAAGTATCCAAGCACGAAGAGCAAAACGAGAGCAAGCAAAGGAAGCAAACGTACCCGAAGAGACGGATGCAGAGCTTGCACAAGCGCAAGCAGAAGCTAGTCGAAGCCCAGACGCTGTCAAGCCTGTATTCCTCAAAGGCCTATTCAGTGTCTCTACCACAAGCACCAAGCCACTACCTATCATCCAGGATGATTTGATTAGGGTGCTTGACCAACTTGGGGTTGAGTGGAGCGAGGTCAAAGGTGGCTTCAGATGCCGACATGCACCTAGCATCGATATGAACAAGCCCATAGATTCGCCAGCTTCCCCACCAAGCGGAGGCCACAAGAGGAAGATCAGCTTTGGGGGTTTCATGGGTGGCGACAGAGATCGTGATGAGTTCCGAGACCATAATCGAGCACCTCAGACGCCAAAGTCGCGATCACGGCCATTACCTGCGGATCAAAGCTACACAAATACCGATGAGTCTGATGGCAGCGAAGAACGGGATGAGCGACGACCACGACGCGCAGTACCTGCGGGCGAGACGTCGACACATGTGCAGAGTGACATGGGCTCAAGCATGAGTCTTGTGTTCGAGATCTTGATCGTCAAGGTTCCGCTGTTAACACTGCACGGCATCCAGTTTAAGAAAGTGGATGGGGGTACATGGCAGTACAAGAATATGGCTCAGACTATTCTGTCAGAGCTGAGGCTCTGATGGTTTAAGCTGAAGAAGGTGTTGAGGAGCGCTTGATTGTTTTCAGCATAGGTTGGCATGTTCACTTCTACAAGCTTTTTTTCCAAGTGAATTGTAATTCTTCGTTAATGTGGGAGTATTGCTGACGCACAGTTTACGGGTAAGAACACCCACGAATCTCATTTGTTATTCTTCTGTAGTGGTTCGAGCGATGGGTAGCAGACAAGACGGAAGGGTCTTAGATCTCATACTATACATCTCGTTTAGCCTTGTGACTGCTTCTGCGGAGTTTCTGTTCTTTCTGAACCCTTGACGTGCATCATGTGCCACTTACAACGCTACGCGGTTGCCTTTTGCAACTTTACTATGGTAAGGCTGACACCTTGCGTTCTATCACTGGATCAGGCGGCTGCCCAAGGTTTACCTGATGTGGAGACGCCGTCGATCTCGGTCGAAAGCTCGAGCTCCCGCGTGCGCCAAGGCGTTGGAGCCAGTGGGGTGTTTCGCGACCTCATCTCTCGAGTGCAGCTAGAACAAACTCACCACGCCCGATTTCCCTTCTTCTGACCACGAACCCACTAGTCTCTTCTCCAATCAATCGCCGCTCACCATATATAGTCGCGCTAACCTTCTCAACTTACCTCCACTCAACAATTAATACGAACCTGTCAGTAATCGCGACCAATGCAACATTTCCTCGCGCATCAGCAGCAGCAGCAGCAGCAGCAGCAGTACGGCGACTGGCCCGCTCAAGCCCAAGCCCATCATCAGCAACCACAACATCATGTAGGCCAGCACGGTCAACACCAAGCGCAAGCCGCCCAGTTGCATGCCCAACAACAGGCCCACGCTGTCCAGGCGGCCGCCCAACGACAGTATCACCAACAACTCGCCGCCAGCAATGGCACCACTTTACCCGGTAACAACGCCGTTCCTCGCGGGCCCGCAAATGATGTTCAGACAACCGATATCGGAATGACGGAGGAGAACAGGCGCGTCTTGGAGTGGATAGCACAGCTTATGAAGCCTGCCACACGTGAAGCAGCTCTCTTGGAATTGAGTAAGAAGCGAGAGCAGGTCCCAGAGTTGGCTCTGATCCTCTGGCACTCTTTTGGTATGAGAATTGTACAATCGAATATGCGACAGGGTACTAACGACCTCAGGTGTCATGGCCTCCCTCCTCCAGGAGATCATCTCCGTCTACCCTCTTCTCAACCCTTCGCAACTGACCGCTGCTGCCTCCAACCGGGTTTGTAACGCTCTTGCGCTTCTCCAATGTGTCGCGTCTCATACCGAAACACGGGGCTTATTCTTAAGCGGTAAGTCATGGATCGTACACTGAGGCGGCGTAGCTAATGCACCTATAGCGCACATTCCGCTCTTCCTTTACCCGTTCCTCAACACAACTTCCAAGTCGCGACCCTTTGAGTACCTCCGTCTTACGTCTCTGGGTGTCATCGGCGCCCTTGTCAAGAACGACTCTTCCGAAGTCATCAACTTCCTTCTGACAACTGAGATCATCCCGCTTTGTCTGCGTATCATGGAGACTGGCTCAGAGCTCAGCAAGACAGTAGCCATATTCATTGTCCAGAAGATCTTGCTAGATGACATCGGTCTTGCCTACATATGTCAGACCTATGAGCGCTTTTATGCTGTAGGCACCGTACTCAGCAACATGGTTAATCAGCTTGTGGAACAGCAAACCGTCCGCCTGCTCAAGCACGTTGTGCGCTGCTTTCTCCGGTAAGTTTACTCTGTGTCTGTCTTTTGTACACATGACTGATTTTACCAGCTTGAGCGACAACGCCCGCGCTCGTGAAGCGCTTCGCCAGTGCTTACCAGAGCCTCTCCGTGACGCCACCTTCTCCTCGGTTCTACGAGACGATGCGGCCACCAAGCGCTGTCTTGCTCAACTCTTGATCAACCTCTCTGACAACGTCGTCGATGCCGCGAATAATCAGCAGCTCATGCACTAGGGCGCTTGCTGCGCGGCTTCTTATAGACAAGCTGGATAACCTGGCCCGGGTAACTTCAGCGGTCTCAAACACCTCCCCTTCGCCTTTTGTATATTTATAGCTTCGGCTTTGCTTCATTTGGCACGGTAGTACGCGTGGACGACATACCCCTCAATTCGATCGGATTTGGCTTACAAAAATGGTGCGGTTCTGGCGTTAGGGGTTCTCACATGGGATACCCGTAGTAACACTGTATCTGGCAGGTGCTACTTCATTCACTTGCATTATTACTTTTTTCTTGCTCTCATGGTCATGGCGAGGAATTTTCAGGCATTGCATGGCGTAGTGCACTCATCAATGTGCGGAATCTAGGAGGAAAAGCAAGTGTACAGTATTATATCTCATTTTCCTCATGTATGTGAGTAAATAAAGAGCATGCTTTTACGACGATATATCCGAGTGCTACATGTGAGATGCGACGTGACGCGTCAAAACGGCCTAGCGCGGTCTTCGCTAGCGGCTTTGCGGCCACAATGCGACAAATCCGCCGCCACGCACTTTTCGCTTCCCTCTTCTTCAACCACCACCGTACAGAGCCACCAAAGGAAAGGATATCCTCTGGGAGACACATCAGCAAACATGTCGAAAATCTCTGTCGCCGGCGTTCGCACGAACGTTCAACAGCTCCTTGAGTACTCCAACGAGACCAAGAAGAGGAACTTCCTCGAGACCGTCGAACTCCAGATTGGCCTCAAGAACTACGACCCCCAGCGTGACAAGCGTTTCTCGGGAACCATCAAGCTCCCCACCCTTCCCCGTCCTCGTAAGTCGATGTCGGCCATACCAGTGGAAGAGCGCAGGCTAACGGATCCCAGGCATGAGCATCTGTGTTCTCGGTGACCAGCACGACATTGACCGTGCCAAGCACCATGGTGTCGACGCCATGAGCACTGATGCAAGTCTTCTTCAAAGCATTCTGTGCTAGATATATCTAACAACTTGACAGGACTTGAAGAAGCTCAACAAGAACAAGAAGCTCATCAAGAAGCTTGCGAAGAAGTACGACGCCTTCGTTGCCTCGGACGCTCTCATCAAGCAGATTCCTCGTCTCCTCGGACCCGGTCTCTCCAAGGCGGGAAAGTTCCCCACGCCCGTCTCCCACGCTGAGGACCTTGCCAACAAGATGAACGAAGTCAAGTCCACAATCAAGTTCCAGTTGAAGAAGGTTCTGTGCATGGGTGTGGCTATTGGCAACGTTGGCATGACTGAGGACGAGTTGATCGGTAACATCATGTTGGCCATCAACTACCTTGTCTCGCTTCTGAAGAAGGGATGGCAGAACGTGGGCTCTTTGACCATCAAGGCCACCATGAGCCCCCCTAAGCGCCTTTACTAGAGACTTGGTCGTTACGTCTGCTGGGTTGTGCCATGGCAAGCTGTCGAAAGATGACATGCCATGGATTACGATCTTACGGAATCTCCAAGGAAATGAACGATGGGTCTAGTTAGCTTGAATGCATGCATGAACCCATGTTGATTGTCTATCTAAATGTGAAGCCTGTCATTGAGGCCTTTGACTTTGCATTGAACGTGAACCGCGCATGGGAACTAAACCTTTGCCTTGGACGGGAGCTATCTCGTTGCAGTGCTCATGTCTTGAACATTGTATCGCACAGCCATTATCTGATTCTGAGCTGCCTCCCCTACTACCGAACTTTTCCCAGCCCGCACGCAGAACCCTTCTATCCTCTGTGCGTTGCTGACTAAGCTCCCTCGACTAGCGGCTTGGCAACGCATACAAAACCGCGTCGCCCTCCGTCCCTCTTCCCTCTTCCTCATCATCAGTTGGTAATCTACATACCTAAAACAATCGTGGCTCCGCGCAAGCGGCTTGCTGAGAGTTATCCCTTTTTCTTCTGTGGATAGTTCTCCGTTCCCGGCCCCGTAGATCGATATCCGCCCGTCTTTCCTACCAATTGCAATTATCCGTGAAAAGATGGATTGGAGTTGTGGGATGGTGTGGGACACCTCTATTTTCCCTTTTCTTCTTTTTCTTTGTGCATGTTGCTCGTGAATTACTTTGTAGAACACGATGACGAAGTTACTGTCTACTGTAGTCAATATGTCGCTTTTTCTCTGGTGTTCGGAGGTTCTGCGCAGAAACTTTTGGAAGTTTTTGTGGGGCTGTCTTTGCGCATTGCGATGTTCGTCAGTCTGCGTTACACAGCTGCGATGCGACAACAGTCAATGACGTCTGAACATGCTGCATGTTGCGACAAGGTTCTGGTGTAGAGACAGTAACTTGTACGGCGGATGCATGTGATGTTGCTACAACGTCACAGTTCAAGCCGTTTACGCCAGAATTTGGTTGCGCTACATATTCTCTACTCGGCCCCATCGCTACATGCATCCAGACATGCAGAGAGAGGAGATTATATGCTCTACAACCATTGAGGTCCATCTATCTAGGCAGCTTCTTATGCCGTGTCTAACTCATCGCCGTTGTGTCTCTCTCCACTTGTCGAACGCCACCTCGGCAGACTCGTTCGTCATGCCACACCGTTCGCCCAGCATACTCCACGTCCTCATCCGTATAATCTTCTCAACTGCCCTCTCGTTGCGCATGAGCATAGCCAAACTCTCGGTCCTCGCCTCCTGTGGAAAGTAGCGTCCCGAGTATGGATCTAATCGCTCATCCACTGTTCTTTCTCGCGCCTTGGAGTCTTCAATCTGCCGCAGTACACTATCCGGATCATCGGGATCTGGTGATGTCGCAACGCCCGCGCAATAGTCTAACACGTCTGATCGCACTGCCCAGCTTGTGAACAGAACTTTCTCTTTAAACCCCTCACATTGCTCTGGTTGTAACGACCTGCCGTGGTCGGCCGACGGTAGCTGTCGTGTACTTGTAGATGTGGGATCGAAGCCTCGTTGCGCTGGTGTGAGGAGGGCGTTGAGGTTCTGTGTGATGGAGTCGTCGACGGCGCCGCGTGATATACGAAGGAAGTCTGTTTCAGCCGACTTGCGTATTAGTTAGTGAGCTGGCTACCAAGCATATCGGGGTGCTGACCTCGCAGTGCAGTTTGGTTGAAGCAGAATTGTGGCGTGAGGCGAGGTTGCGGAGACGGTTTCGACATTTTGAGCAACGACGCGGAGGGTTGAGAGGATGTTGTGGATGGAGACGGCTCCGAATATTTCCAGAAGTAGTAAGCCAGCTCGAAGACAGTTGGTTCTAGTATACAAGGTGTTTTGTAAAGTTGCAAAGTTGCAAATGTCAAAGTGATGATGCTCGAGATGCCGCCTCATCCATGTCGGCTTAATGATGTCAGCAGGGGTCGGGGTCCCGTTCGATTTTCGCGTTGCGGCAGGCGCGTCGCGCTTTGAGGCCTGCCTGCCGCCTAGACCACTGTTTCCATTCATCCTCAGAGCATGCCCTTCCGCTTCACCGCTGCCTGTTGCCATTTGACTCCTCGTTACAAATTGACTTTACTGCCCTTAATTCGACCGGTGCAGTCGTCTTGTGTCTTACTACGCCGCAATTGCTTCCAGCAACGTTGTGGCGCACACGACGTCCGCACTCTTGTAGCCATGGCTCCTAAGCAGGCTACTCTCGGGTATGTCAAGTCTTCCCAGACTACTCTAGGGTGCGGTGACAGCAGTAAAATGTGTTTTCTGATCTAGTGTGCAACGCTGACGGTGTGCCTACAGGAAGTTTTTCGGAAAACCCAACGGCGATGCAGCGAAGCAACAATCAAAACTCTCCTTCTCTACGAGACCAAAGCCTGCGAAGAAAGATATAGAGACTAAAGAAGAGCCTCAGTCTTCGTCAGAGGAAGTCAAGGAGGAGCAGAATGACGACGTCGATTCGGATGCAGAGGTCAGAGCACCAGTCAAGGAAGAGGTAGATGCAGATGAGGAGGCGATGGAGGTCGATAGTACAACATCCGAAACTGGAAAGAAGAGGCAGATCAAAGAGGAAGAAGAGGAGGGATCCGAAGACGAACCCCCAACGAAACGCCAACGGAGGAAACCCACGGAAGAGAAGGACAAGCCAAAGAAAGCAACTGCAAAGCCAAAGGCAGAAAAAACACCAGCAAAATTAAAGAAGGTGGCCTCTAAAGCGAAACCTGTAGTACCGGAAGACGACGACGAGGAAGTGTCAGCACCAGCCAAGGTTGCAAAGGGCAAGAAGAAGGAGGTGGAGAAGTCACCTGCACCCGCAGAGGACGATGCCGAGTCCAACAAGGAAGAAGAGGACGAGGTCTTGAGCTCAGGTGAGGAGCCAGAAGAGTTGAAGACCAAGGCAAGGAAGAAGGTTCAGACGACGCTTTCATCCAATACCAAAGACCCTTACCCTGACTGGAAACCGGGTGAGCCAGTGCCATACGCCGCACTTTGCACCACGTTCTCGAAAATCGAGATGACAACAAAGCGTCTGGAAATTCTCGCTCATTGCTCTCTCTTCCTCCGCCAAGTATTACGATTGACGCCATCTGATATGCTACCGACTGTCATGCTCATGGTCAACAAGCTCGCAGCCGACTACGCGGGAATCGAACTTGGTATCGGCGAGTCCTTGATCATGAAGGCTGTTTCTGAGAGTACCGGGCGAAATTTACAACAAATCAAGACCGACCAGAATGAGATCGGTGATCTTGGACTCGTTGCGGCGAAGAGTCGATCGAAACAACCTACAATGTTCAAGCCCAAGGCTTTAACTGTTGAGGGCGTACGCAAAGGACTAATGGGAATTGCTACTGTCGAAGGCCAAGGAGCCCAAGGACGCAAGGTCGACGGCATCAAGAAGCTCTTGTCAGCAGCTGATGCGCACAATTCTGGAAAACATATTGACATTGAAAAGGACAAGGGCGGGCCTAGTGAAGCAAAGTTCATCGTCCGAACATTAGAGGGAAAGCTTCGATTGGGTCTTGCTGAAAAGACTGTTGTGGTAGCTGTTGCACAAGCCATGATCTTCCATGAGATGTCTCAAGAGGGCAAGACGCCATCGACAGCAGACTTGGCAAAGGCCGAAACCATGCTGAAGACAGTCTACAGTGAGCTTCCCAGCTACGAGGTTATCATCCCGGCCATGCTCGAACATGGTATCATGAACCTACGAGAAAACTGCCGTCTCCAGCCAGGTGTGCCGCTCAAGCCTATGCTTGCAAAACCGACAAAGTCAATCACAGAGGTACTCGATCGTTTCGAAGGCAAAGACTTCACCTGCGAATACAAGTACGATGGTGAGCGGGCGCAGATACACTTTGTCTCGCATGATGCAAAGATGGAGTTGGCGACCGCAGCTCCGACTGCCGGTAAGAGTGACCGGGGTGTTTCAAACATCTTCTCTCGAAACTCTGAGGATCTATCGAAGAAGTACCCTGATATCCTCGCCAAGCTACCGACCTGGGTCAAGGAAGGGACGAAGAGCTTCGTTCTTGATTGCGAGACGGTTGCCTGGGACATGGTGGAGAAGAAAGTGTTGCCGTTCCAGCAGCTCATGACGCGAAAGAGGAAGGATGTCAAGGTTGAGGATGTGAAGGTCAAGGTCTGCGTCTTCGCTTTCGATATCCTTTACCTGAATGGCGAGGTAAGTTTGCTGGTCCATATTCCTCATCGCGTCAGTGCTAACATTCACAGGCCCTTGTGACCAAGTCCTTCCGTGAGCGTCGTGAGCACCTCAACGAAGCTTTTATACCTGTCGAAGGAGAGTTCGCATTCGCCAAGTACGGTGATACCAATGAGTTAGAAGAGATTCAAATCCTTCTCGAAGACTCTGTAAAGGAAGGCTGCGAAGGTCTGATGGTAAAGATGCTGGACGGACCAGAGTCCTTCTACGAGCCATCCAAGCGCTCGCAGAACTGGCTCAAGGTCAAGAAGGATTATCTTGCTGGCGTTGGCGACTCTCTGGACCTCGTCGTCCTAGGAGCATACTACGGCAAAGGCAAGCGCACAAACTGGTATGGCGCCTTCCTTCTCGCCTGTTACAACCCTTCGACCGAGAAGTACGAGACAGTGTGCAACATCGGTACTGGTTTTTCAGAAGCCATTCTCGAAACCCTGCATAAGGCGCTGTCCGAAATCGTCATCGACCGCCCCAAACCCTTCTACACACATTCCACCGGCAACAAGGATCAGCCCGACGTTTGGTTCGAGCCGCGCTACGTCTGGGAAGTTAAGACAGCCGATCTGACTTTGTCACCGCGGTATAGGGCTGCTGCAGATGAGGTCTCTGGTGGTGGTAAGGGTGTCAGTTTGAGGTTCCCCAGATTCATCAAAGAGAGAGATGACAAGAAGCCAGACCAGGCCAGCTCGAGTCGCATGATTGCTGAGATGTATCAGAGACAGGAGAGTGTCAGTAAGACCAAAGGTCCGAGTGTTGATGATGACTTTGAGTATTGAGGTAGTTTACGGTTCGGGTCAAGCGCGACGAGGAGCAGCGTTGTACAAAGACATGTCAAATCTTGCGACGAGGTCTATGTAGTAGATTAATGCCAAATTTTCTAGGTCGTTGAACTGCGAACTTTTTGAGTAGAGCTTTTTTCTTTTTCTCAGAGAGAATGTGGTGGCCATGGAATGTCTGGAAAATGGACAAATTGCAGGAGTGCGAGCAGCAGAGATGCCTTGGGACCAAGGTACAATAGAGATCGGGGTGTACGGACAGTTTGAGTTTATTCGTATTGAATACTGACTCGTCCAATAGCACTGAGCTGCTCAACTAATTTCAGGGCTCGTACCATGGCTCTAGACTACCACAACAACACAGCTGCCCCAATCCATGTCTATTCCGGATCACAGTTATCGCTATTCCCCCCGATATCATCAAGTCAAAAAATCACAAAAAAAACTTTGGGACAGTCGCAACTCAACTTTCTACCCACCTCACACGCCACAGTCCCCACAGCTATAAGCAAAACTCCACCAGGGTCTGTGAGCATGAGCGGCACATGCTGCCGTCGTCCACTAGGGACCAGTTCCGACGCGAACTCGGCTCCTCATTGGCTCCACGCTGCTACCAACGCGATTGAGAAAGCTCGCGTAGCGGAGTCTGCGGTGTAAGCTCTTGGAAGTCATCGAGATATTAGGTTGCTCCGCGGAGTTCTGTGCCGTGGAATGATACAGGTGGAATGTTGTTTCCCTTTTGCTTTGACGCAATTGGATTGCCTGTTTGGATGACCTGGGTGTTGGGAGTGGTATTGGTCCGGGTTGGAATTCCAGTTGCAGGAAGGTTGGTGTTCCAACGGGTGTTGTTTGATCTGCAGAAGAAGATATCGGGATCGTGATGCGTTACTGCGGTGGAAGTTTGAGTAATGCTTCTGGTAGAGATTGTTCTTGTTGTTAAGATGATGGTTGTTTCGATCTGTTGTGTACACACCGTTATCGTTCTTTGTGTCACTGCTTGTGGGACACGGGCTAGAGACTCTCTGCAGGAACTCGAAGTTGGGCATTGCAGATCAACGGTGTCTATACCAAATGGGCCGTTGTCAGGTGAGATTCGCAGAGAGGCTATCTTAGTGCTAGACAAGCACTACTGATGCAACAACTCAGGTAGATTGAAATTCAAATGCAACGGCCAGGCTGCGCAAGACCGGAGCAAAGGCGTATAACCGGCGCTTATGACATTGCCTCCGCGCCAACACTCTCCCCAGTGCAATAACTCGCAAGTACTACATACAATCGGCGCTACACATAAGACTCTTCAAACAGAACACCGTCAAAGCCCCACTGTGGCACACCACTCACAAACCAAAAGCCAATACGATGATGTCGGAAATTTTCACCGATCGCCCCCCTTTACTCGAACCGCATTTCCTACATGGCAAACCAATACCACCCCCCAAGAAACTACTCCAATCGCAACAATTCCGTTTGACAACCAAGAGCAAAAATCTCCATGGTAAACTATTAAGGCCTAGTTCATCGGCAGTCATGCTCATGCAGGGTCCAGAACCCGGTGGCGAAAGCATGCTGATTGCACCGTGATTGGCGGATCCCGTTAGCGACTTCTTACATATCCGTGAGGATCACAAGCTGTGGTTACATTAGGGAACTCGAAACGAGGGGGTGAGTATTAAGCAAAGGGGCGGAGCTGTAGGTAATCTTGACGTTTTCATAGGCCAAGTTTCCAGATCCAAACCTTGGTTGTTGTTTTTGATTCTTGATTTATACGGAGTAAAGTCCATTCAGTTTGTTCTATGCACATGCTGCTCGACCAGACACGTCCTTCCTTGGCCGCTCGGCCTTTTCGCCAATAGTTTGCATGCCGCCTTCTTCTCCATGCCCGCGTATGGATTCGTTTCAAGCCTCCGATTGAACCAAGCATATAGGGTTGGAAAGTCTCCTTGCAACTTCCGTCCAGAACAGAGGAACAAGCGAACCTTGCCTAATAACAGGGTTTCGTGCGGAATGCAACCACAACAGTCGAACCCAGCCAGTCCCAGCGACAGTGCCACGACACGCCCTCTACGCCCTCTCCTCCCAGCAGCCTCACCCAGAAACGAGGCTCCACCGACGCAATCGAAGCGGGCGCGCGTATCCCTAGCTTGTGTAGCGTGCCCAAGGTACTGGACCTAGCACATTACCAAGTTTTTTTTTGTTTTTAAAAAAAAAAACCACCCTTTTCAGTGAATATCAGCAAGATTAGCCCTTTTCTGATCTTTTGTTTTATAAACAATATAGTGTGACGGCGACCGACCCAGGTGCAGTGAATGCGTGTCTCGTGACAGCCCCTGCCAATACTCGGAGACGGAGAACACACAGGCGAAACGGAAACATCAGGATTTGGAGGAGTTGTTTGAGTTGCTCAAGTCGCTGCCGGATGAGGATGCGAGTGAGCTTCTAGCGAGAATCAGAGCTGGCGTGGATCCAAGAGAAATTGTTGATACTGTTAGGCATGGGAATATGCTCATGCAGTTGGCTTCGACGTTTGGAAGTAGTAGGGGGAGTGTGAGCAGCGAGTTTGATGGAGGTATCGGTAATAGTAGCGGTAGCGGAAGCGGAAGCGGAATCGGAAGCGGAAATAGGTCAGGCGATGGTCAAGACTCAAGAAAAGATTCAGATTCGCCGACCAAGCAGAGTAGTTGAAAAAGCGAATCTAAAGACTACCGGGCGTGCGCCAAATTAGACGTGACAGCGTCCAGATCTGGCTGGTCAATCGTTCGTTCGAGATGACAGTCGTATCTAAAATCCTCAAGAATATTTCTTTCTTATGTAACCCATCTCATGCTTGAGACCAAGTGTATCACCTAAGAGTGATTAGATTTGTCCCTAATATGTTTTAAGACGCACGGGGATTCCTCGTATGCGATCCTCCATTGATTGGGACAAGACATCCTCGTCTGGTTTTTGGAATAAATGTTCCCGGAGTTGTGCCCAAACGTACCTCTGGGCTGACGAGCCGTGACCTATCCCAAATGTGTTCTTCGCGAACAAGTTCTTTTCCCAATCGTCGCTCGTCCACTCCCAAACGTCGTCTTCGAACAGTAGTTTGAGTTCAATCTCTTCACTGTAGTACTGGACTTTGACTGTGAAACCCTTTGCTTTCAGGCCGTGATAAGTGCGGGCAACAAGTCTTAGTAGGGGGGGGGGAGTGATTCCTGATTATAAAGTCGTTTTCTTGTCTTATGGCCAAGGTGACAACTCTGGCTCGCGTTTGCACATTCCGGCCATGTTCATTGTGAGTAATGACACGCTTGGTATATGGAATATCCAGTAGAGCTGTGACACCATCATTGAGATCGGACAGGTAGTCTTCTTGTGTGTACGCCGTTGTACTCGTCATGAGGGACCCTTGATCACGCATCTTGCGCCTGTGGATCTCAGCGAATTCGTCATCGGTCAGTGCATCACATTGGAAGTTCAGCCGCAGATCCAGGTTCCTGGTCAACTCTTCTACCGTTACCCCAACGCCAAACACATCCTTCATCACAAAGTCCTCCGTGGACGTGTCAAGCAATCCGCATTCGGCTACAGGGTTCTTCTCGCCGATTGGCCGTAGGTCTTTCCCAACAGAGTCTTTAAATCGTCTGAGAGCCTCTTTAGCGAAGACTGGCCCTACAAATGATTTGTCGATGAAGTGTGGAGGTTGAAGATTCAGCAACGGCGTCGATAGCCATTGTGATTTGCTGAGATCTTCGTCCTTGCAGAACCAGGGCTCGTCGAAGGAATCCCACCAATAGAGCAGACTGCGGCTCGGATCTTGCTTTTTGTCGATTCCCCATAAACTCATGTAGGTGTTGTCCCGGAGTTCCTGGGGTAGTTGTAAGACACGTGCGACGATCGCCATGTTTGCAGCGTTTGTGTAGCGAAGAATCGCGGCGAGTAGCGAGTCTGCCAACTGGTGGTGAAGACCCAGTATCTCAGGCTTTTCCCACTTCGGATTGATGCTCATGAGCTGTGATTCACGGTAGAGGATGGCTCTATGTTTAGGATTAATATTGGGAAACTTGTGGGTTGTTGAGTTACTTACTGCTGTAGGTCGCGTTCGGCAAACTCCGCGCTTGCTCGAATGGCTGGGACATACTAAAATGTCTTTAAGGGTTTAGTATATCCTAAGTTCCACGGAGGGGATAAGCAATCTGTATAGGTGGTGTTAAGGGAAGAAAGGTCGTCGGGAAGTGAAATTCCAGTCGCCACGCCAGAAGGTGACACACGGTGTAGAAATATGAATACACGGCTTAGGTAGTAAATAAAGATAAGACTAAGGGACCTGTAGCGAGACGGGCGTTAATAAAAACTAGTTGGAGGAGAGTAAAAAGGGTGCCCTTCGTTCTCTACTTAGATTCCTGATTTGGGCAACAGGGCAAAAAATGATGTCGCAATCTTGGCGGTACTGGGAACTGTAGACATGTTAGAAGATGTCTCAGGACCGCCATTTGTCTTGGGAAAGAACGTACTCGAACCCAGGCTGGCGCGGATCTGGATCAGGACACAATGTGTCCGCCAGCCACAACGCGACGTCATACCACTAGACCATACCACCGTATGATAATTTGATAGGAATTTTCGGGCGTTATAAATTTATTATCTTAGTTTCAATCGATTTACTGGTGCTATAGGGCTGCATAGCGTCCAACGCTTCAAGAATTGCACTGAGGGGTGAGTGGCTGCAGTGGGGACCACGGTTCGCTAAATCAAGTAGTTGGGAGTGGTGACTAGGTAGCCTGCTCCGATCCAATCCCGCGCTCGCCGACAGTCAGGAATTTTTTGGGCGCGCGACCAACACTGCAACCACCGTTGCAGTCAACATCAGTATGGCCGAACCGGATGCAAAAGCTTTGCCTGCTGGCGAGGCTTCCGCCAGACCCAGCAAACCCCAGAAGCCTCCAAATCCTGTCTGGAGGATGATGGGTGCGTGTTTCTTCTTTCTCATGCAGAGTTCCCACTAACAATCTACAGGTCTGCCAAACTTTCGATTCAAGCTCCCTTCGCGAAATTGGATGATATTCCTCTCGATTACCGGATCATGGACTGCAGCGGTTACGTACGACCGTCGCCAGAAAAAGCGCATACAAAAGAAATGGGCAAAGGTCGTAGAGCACATCGCACACGAGCCGTTGGACGTCCACCAGCTGCCTCGGAAGCTTACAATATTCTTATCTGCACCACCAGCGGATGGAATAGTTCCTGCACGCGATCACTTCCACGAGTACATTAAACCCATTCTTGTCGCAGCGGCGCTGGACTGGGATGCGGTAGAAGGCCGAAAGGAAGGAGATGTAAGAGCTGGATTAGCAGAACGGATACGGAAGTTGAGGAAGAAGAGAGGCGAGGCGACCGCTGAGCCACTGGAACCAGGACTTGAGGAGGAGTTGGAAGGATTGAGGCAAAGATCAGGTGTGAATGGGTGGGATGGACCAGGAGGAGACATTGTTGTTGGAAGACATGCATGGAAAGAATATGTTCGAGGACTACATGAGGGTTGGCTAGGACCTTTGGACGCCCCGCCAACATCAGAACCGCCTGTCGAGGCACCAGCTGCTGCGATCGAGCCCACACATGCGTCGACCGAATCGTCCTCTGAGAGTACGATACCTGCTATGACCAACGATGCGCCTCCCACCGCTGCATCCGAATCCCCAAAGGCGGAAGACGCCGAAAAGCCGAAAGAAGAGGAGACCAAACCCAAAAAGAAGAAGCAACTGCCACCATTCATCTCGACATCCGAATACCACAATGCTGTACTCTCGCAGAATTGCCCACAAGCACTTGGTCCCGCTGCCGTAATACCCTTCCCCCATCTTCTCGGATTCTTCAACTTCCCCATCCGTATGTATCGTTTCTTGAACAGGCGACAAGCGGCGGACATGATTGGCAGGGAAACTGCTGCTGCTGTTCTTGGCGCATACCGACCTTTTGAGACTGTAGGTGAAGCGTCTGTCACAAACCATGAAGGTGGCCACAGCCACGCACAGTGGGAACAACAACGGTTACTTGCCCACGAAGAGCCAGATTGGTCCAAGACTGCACGAAAGCGCGAAGAAGGCGACACTAAGGAGAGGGTATGGCTAGACGAGATGGTGCTAGACCCAAGGATCGCTGAGCGTATGCGGAAGTTTACATTAGACGCTGAAGTTGAAGAGCGAGCAAAGAGTGTGTCTCTGCCAAAAGAAGGATCATGGTTCAATTCACTGTGGCCGAAAGAGAAACCCAAGGGCGCTTGGGAAGGATTGAGCGATGATTAAAGACCTGTAGATACCCACGTTACCTTCTAGCATGTGTTATATAGTAGTGGGGTGTAAGAATAGACGTGTACATGATAGCGTTTGATAGCTTGAACAATACCTCACAAAACTCAAACTTTGAAACTTGGCCATTCCGCTGTTCACGTCTTGCAACAGTGAATACCTACAAGCTTGTGGTAGCAGCTTGGCACTGACCGGGCGGCGGGCTGCCCCGCCGATTGCCCCAAGGAAGCTTCGAGTATGATTGCATTAATCTACCAATCAACCATAATTCTGTATCTACCAGAACACCTGTTCATAAGCTTACCGCAAGGGGACTTACTACGTTGTACCTCACAGCCAGCTTGCGACATCTTTCGACAATACACAGCACGCCGTCATGGTAAGTTGCCCCACTTGTGCAAGTAAACAGTCGCTCACACAACCACCACAGGCTTTCCAATCAAAGAAGCGCCTTGCGCTCGCGATCCTTGATTTTCTCCAGACCTCTCAGACAGACGGCTCAGTAGCACCTGACGACGCCGAACAGCTTGAAGTCGCCGCCAACTGCATCGCCGAAGCCTTCAAGGTAGATCCTGCCGATGAGACCGCAAAGAAGGACGCCATTGGCGACCAGAACCTGCTCGCAATCTACAACGTCTACGAGAAGCTCAAAGGGAAGACGACTGCCACGACCGAGGGTTCCTCGTCGGCAAAGGAGGCCCGACCAGCAACGCCGCAGACACCTGCCGCCGGTTCAGGAACAGGCGGACCAAACAAGGATGAGGCTGAGAGGCTGAAGGGTCTAGGTAACGAGGCGATGAAGAAAAAGGACTACGATGCTGCTGTTAAGCACTACACTGCCGCCCTCGACGTCGTCCCGCTCAACCCCATTTACTTATCTAACCGCGCAGCCGCATACTCAGGTCAGGGCAAGCACGAACTAGCAAAGGAGGATGCTGAGATGGCAGTCGCTGCTGACCCCAACTACTCTAAGGCATGGTCGCGTCTCGGTCTCGCAAAGTTCGTTCTTGGCGACGCAAAGGGCGCTATGGAGGCATACAAATCTGGCATGGACGCAGAGGGCGGCGGCTCAGAAGTCATGCGAAAGGGCTACGAGACAGCCAAGAGGAAGGTCGAAGAGGAGGGCGGCGATGTCGGCGCTCCCGATGCTGGCGCTTCCCGAGGAGCTGGTGGTATGGGCGGCGGCGGCGGGATGCCTGATCTCTCAGCACTCGCTGGAATGCTCGGTGGAGGCGGCGGTGGTGGCGGTGGCGGTGGAATGCCTGATCTCGCTGGCCTGATGCAGAACCCGATGATGAGGCAAATGGCACAGAACCTCATGAGCAACCCAGACATGATGGGTAACCTTATGAACAACCCTAGGATAGCGGAAATGGCCCAACAGTTTGGTGGTGGCGGAGGCCGAGGCGGCGGTGGAAGTGGTGGAAGCGGAGGTGGAATGCCCAATATGCAGGATCTCATGAACGATCCCAATCTGGCCGAGATGTAAGTTGAACGCTCGCTCAAAAAGTCGATCGTAACTAACGAAATAATAGGGCCCGGAACTTCATGGGAGGCGGAGGCGCTGGAGCCGGCAGGGGAGCAGGAGACCAATGAGACACTATGAAAGGACTGCACTGAGTAGATCATTGGCAAAAGTATTGGCTTTATCAAAGAGCAGCCTTCACGATTAGAATTATGATACCATGTACAAACTCGTTTGTTGTTCATGGATATCCCATTTTTGGGTTTAACGACTATCTTGCACATGCTGCTGGATGGGTATATCTGCGATCAAGGCCATGAGTGACTCCTAATCCTAATCCTAACCCATCTCCATCGCCACCCATGCGTCCACTCGTACGACTCTACAGCTGTGCGCTGCTCTTGTGTCTGAACCCCAGCTTCGAACCTATGAACGTCAAACGCCTCCCATCTTCACCCTCCCTTCAATCTAGCTTCAACCCCCAGAGCCCATCTCCCAGGTAATGACCCGCCTCACACGCCTGCCCCTTCTTAACCTTCTTCATCTCGTCCGTACTCATCTTCAGCACACCAACCATACACGCCGTCTCCTTGCCCTCCGCCTCAATAACCACCACTTCACCTTCCTTCAGGTCTTCCGCACCGTACTTCTCCTTGTCTTCGTCGCTCAACTCAGGTCCCGGTAGACGACCGCCTGGTGATGTGAGACCAGGGGCCATGAGCGTAGCGCCGGAAAGCACGAAGCGGATTGCGCCGCGGTCTATACGTAGGCGGTGGAAGGCAAAGGGGTATTTGTGTACGAGGGTGAGGTGGGGAAGTAGTGCGTCGTCCATGTGTTGGAAGAAGAGGGGTGTGGAGTTTAGGGTGTAGAGGGATACACGGTCGGGCCTGTGATTGTTGATTGTTAGCTTTCCATTTACTTGTAGGTTCTTTTTCCATATCCCGTCATGGGTGATGAAGTGTTTGTGGAAGTGTTGATTGGGGGAGAGGCGACGTACAGCTTGACTAAATCCAATTGCTCCTTCTTAGGCAGTATGTCTTCGATATATGGTTCCAGCTTTGGGTATTCTTCGAGGACTTTTGAGCGGATGGCGCGTTGGGCGCTGGATTTCACCTTGGATTTCGCGCCTGAGGTTATGCTGGGTTTATTAGTTCTTGCTTCTGGTCGACAACGCGTAGGGAAGCCTACTCTTTCTTGAACATTGTGGCGATTGTGTGAGGGGGGTTAAGTGTATGTGACGTTGTTTGGTGTTGAGACTGCTGCTCTGTACAGACGGTGCCCCGCGATTGCCCCTCATTGGACGCGCTACCTAGTGGGCTGTCAGGGGATCGCGTGCACTTACTTTCCTCTAGGGTTCCTTTCACTCGTTCCGTGTCAAACAGTAGTACAGATTAACTCGTTACGCGAATTCGTCTCTACTAATTGTTCATTTCACGTTTTTCTCAGAGGCTTCGTCGACAACTGAAATGAGCTCACATCTTCCTTTTCGACTCATCACCGCCGCGCATGGTTTATGAAGCTGGAGCTAGAATGCGCATATATATATCAGCCATCGTCGATCATTCGCAGCTATTGAATGGACTTTACAACCCACTATAGAGAACTCCATGTCATTGGGTTGAGAGTCAGTTTGCGTTAGCATAGATAAAAAGATTCAGGATTCTACTCATACGATCGTGAAGCTGCGAGTGAATGATGAAAACAGAGATCCGGCATATCTAGGGATAGTATGAGATTTGAGAGATGGTGAGTTTGGGTCACGTACGTCAGAGATACCCCTTATCTATTGCACGATATTCTACACTATGGGTAGTGACCCCCTTGAATTAAAGAGTTGGACCGCTTCAAGGATGCGACCGTAACGATCCTATGACTTCCCTTGATGAACCAAAAGTTGCTTTGAAAAACTATTGCCCGCTTGTTTTCTAGCTCAAGTCTCAAGTCGTGTCAAATATGCAATATACGTAGCTTCAACACCATCATGTTAATATCTACCCGAGCTACTCACACTCAGGGTAACCCCCTCCCGCTATTCACAGCATCCGCAAGCTGACTAGTACCCGGCCTATTCTCTGCATACCGCTCATAGCTGTCCAGATAAAGTTCATCGGTACTAGTAGTCATCTTGACACTCCTGTCCGCCTCAATCGCCGCAATCCACCTCTTCCACCTACTCCCCTCTTCAGCCTCCGGCCAGCCCCTATACGGACCCAGCACTCTGCGCAACCGGATAACCCAGGGCGCAATTTGTACATCTACAAAGGAGATCTGTGGACCAAGGAAGAAAGGACCGTTGGGGTCTGCGGCATCGACTAGTTTGCCGATTTGGTCGCGGAGTTCTTTGGCATGGGAGACTTGGTCGTTTGCGTCTTGGGCTTGGAGAAGCTTGTAGAACCACGGGACGATGTTGCGGTTGATGTGATCGGACCAGAGACGTGAGGTAGCGCGGATTTGTGCATCCGTAGGTAAGAGATGTGGTCCTGCTTGGAGGTCCTCGAGGTATTCCATGATGACGGTTGACTCGTAGGTTGACCATGTTGGACCATGGCGAAGGGCGGGTACTAGACCGCGCGGGTTGACATCGAGAAGACTTTGGGGCTTCTTGTATGGGTCGACTTCAATGTATTGGTATGGTATTTGCTTGTGCTCTAGCGATATCCAGACGCGCTGCACGAAGGGGCTGAAGGATATTAGAATCATGAGCGTGGCGTCACAAGGCTCTCGCGGACGCCCAGTTTGAGAATGTTGCTTACCAGAACGCGCTACCGTACAACTTGAGATCATCCTCTTTGGAATGGTTCTTGGCTGTCGTCAAAGCGTTGCCAGTGGCTCTCTTGTGGTACGTCTTCTTGGAAGGATCTCCCCCCTGGTTGGTGTCGGTCATTTTGTATCGAGCAGCTATACTAGTGATTCGCAACGATGATTGTGTTTGGAATGGAGAATGACTTGGACGGGATGTAGTTTTGAAGACAATGGAACAACAGGTGCAGCGAGACAGCAAACGGCAGGGCAATGTGCAAGGAATTCTAGAAACAGATTTCATAAACAACGTAGGAGTGTTGGATTGTGTATTTAGCGGGCAGGAGTCATTAACAACTGCGCAAGCTGAACGAAGGGGGTGGTGGGTGTTCTTAGCATGCATCAAAATGACGTATGCAATTGATCTGCGGGTAGGGTAGATCTTCTTGCATATAACCATGGCCGGTTGGGCCGGATACAACGGGAGAGCAGAGTCAGAAATAGAACGAGAGCAAAAAGGCTTACCTGCATCTTCCTCCTGTCGTCTTTGTCGACTTTTGCCTGCCATCTAATAACACTGTTCTTCTTCACACGGTCACTCTCTTCGAGCGTATGTTTATGTGGTCCGGCAACTCCATCGCTTTTTCCATTTCCGCCATTCCCATTGACTCTTTGAAATGTGTAGAACTTCTTTGACCCAGGGCTGGATGATGGAGGGTATTCTTGCAAGTTCATTCCCGATTGAGCACCCATGTTTGGAGGCATGTCCCAACCGCCAGCTGGTTGTTGCGGCAGTAACGGTGGCTGTCCGAAGAACTGCGGGTTCTGATTCTGGCCTCCACTTCGACCTGGGTTTATCGACATGTTCGATGCTATCGGACTCGGCGGATCGTTCTCTGTGCCTGGCGGTCGCCGACCGAGTTGTTCCTCGTACTCCCGTCGGTCGAAGAACTCAGTAATCTTGATTTTGACATCGCACAGATCGCGTTCTCTTGCAATCCTCTTTCTCTTCTTCTTGTCTGGATCTGTCGACTTCTTGGTGCCTGGTGGTCGCCCCTTGAGTCGGCAGTCCCAATAGTGTGATACAAAGCGCTTCCGTTTATGACGCTGGGTCGAGCGATGCGAGTAGACGTTATCGATGTGCGGGAAGTAGGTCTGGAACCTAGGATCGAGATTAGTACGTAGCTTGGTGTATGCCAGGAAGAAACCATACTGCTCCTCAGTAAGAGTAATCATGTCATCTACATGAAACAACCTCTGTCTCCATTCTTCCAACTCTGGCGGGTTTGGTATGAGCTTCAAGCCTTGGAACTGGCCGTGGTTGGACAATGGAGTGTCATCACCGTCCTGACTCTCTTGCTTGTGCGGCACAGGTGCTTGTTCCACATGCCGTGGCAGCGGTTGCGGTGCCGCAAGTATCGGCGGCGCAGGCGGTGGAAGAGGAAGCTGCTGAATCGGGCGTTGTACGGTTTGAGAAGGGGAAGCGTGATACTGTTGCGCGTGGTCTTGAAGCGGGGGAGGGGGCGCGTTCATAAATCGCGGACTTGCGCCATGCTGATAGCCTGCGGGCTGGAATGGCGGGTATGATCCCGGAGGCGCAAGCGCATGTTGCTCGAAATGTACTACCGGCAGCGCATGCGCATGCGATGGTGGTTGTGGGTGCGATGGCCCGCTCAGGGCGTACTGCTGCTGGTATACATTGCTCGTGTGGAGGTTCTGGAGCTCCGGTAGGACCTGATTGTGGGGATATAACGTTCCGTCCGGCGACTGGTGGAGCGTCTGAAGGGCACCAGGGTGCAGCGACCGGAGCTGCTGGAGGACAGGCGAGGAGGCCTGTTGCATGATGGCGCCGGTGTTGGACGCTGCTTTAGCCCCAAGCCGTTTTCGTGAGAGAGGCAGATCCACCGATGATCCGATATCCGAGTGAGCAGGGCTGGCGGGTATGACAGGTGCAGACACACTTTGCATTCAGAGTACTTGTTTCGTTGCTGTGAAAGAGTGTTGATCACTTCATTGTCTGTTTCAACTCTGTGTGGCGATGGTCTCGCACGCTTAGAACAGCTTTCAGCCTTGGACTTCACCGCTTTTGCAGTATTTTCCACTTTTGTCATCGGAACACATGGGCAAACGCTCGAAATGCCCCTTCACATAATCATCGTGGTCCTTCCATCTAAAAGATCAAATCCAGTCCCATCAAAGGGACCGCTAACCCGCAACGCCATGCCCATGCCGTGACGGAGAGAAGCATAATCATGAAACACAACCATATCTACCACTCTACTCTCCAGGAAGCAGATTGCTCTTGACAGCAAACATCTTGGAGGTGACGCCTGCTGTGAAACCATCCACCTGCCTGGAGTACTGTTCAACTTGTCTCGAGTTGAGGAGTGTCTCCAGCCGGCTGGGCTCCTGGGGCAGCTTAAACAGCCTTTGCCATTCGTCTTCGGGAAGCAGAGGTTGCTTCGAAGCTGTGCGCGCCGCGTTCTCAGCCTTGCGCTTCTGCTGCCATGCAGTGATCTTGGCCTGCTCACGGGCGAGCGATCGCTGGTAGTACTGGTAGTTGTTGATCTCGGTGTGGTGGTTCTCGATGCTCTCGAGGAGCAAGTCGCAGGTCTTCTCAAGGAAGGGGTCGATTGAGAGGTCAAGCGAGTCGTAGTTCGGGAAGAGAGGTGGCTGGGGCGTGTTCGGGTCCTGCTGCAGGGCGGCTAGGTTGGGTGGGAACTTGAGCTCTTCCTTGGGCGCATCCGAAGGTAGCTGGTGTAGGAGCGAGGTGAGGAGATGGGAGTTGCGGATCGTAACTGGAAGCTCAACCAAGATGTCGTGGTATCGGAGACCACTCTTCTGGAGGCTGGGATAGTCAGTTCCCGCCTTTGCCACAAGATCATTTTCACATACCTCTCAGTCGTGAACTTGCCCTCCTTGTATGCCGTCACGAACGAAGGCGAGAGCCTGTATGCGCGCAGGTTCAGGGTGCCCTGCGAACTCCTGCTCACATCGTAGATCAAGGCAACGGTCCTCTCGTTCGGCTGGCTCTGGTAAAAGTACTGGTTCTCGATCGTGTTCAAGTTGACGAAGTTGCCCATGCTTGTGCTTGTGTACCAGCCCACATTGTTCGCGTCCACGTTGACCTCTCGGAGGAACTTGATCATCTCGTTGCCATATGCGATATTCTGCTTGGCGCGGGGAGCACCAGCAGCGAGGCTTGCAACGGTCTCGTTCTGTCCATCGGTTTGCGCGGTAGATACTTCGGGGAAGGGGAAAGAGTTTGTGATCTCCAGTACGCCGTTCTTCTCCATGCCGACTATGCTGCCCGTTGCAAGCGAAGGGAAAGATTTGCCGCTTGCAGTAGCGATCTTGATCGCAACCTGAGGGCCGCAGTCAGTCTTCCGTAGCTACAGCAGGCTTCTATGAAGGTGTGTTTCTAGCACAATGGCGGGGCGCACAGTGGGGTACTGGCTTTGCACTTTTTCCACGTACCAGGGCGTCGATCTGCACCGTCTTGAACAGTGCCTCTTTCTGCGTGTCCGCCATCGTGAATTCGTCGAAAGGGTTTGGGTTAACGTTCGGCGAGGGTAGTAAGCGATAGGCGTGCGTCGTTATGAGGAGGCAGAATTCGGGCTCCAGTGACTCTGCCAAGATTCACTTCGCTTAGAACATCAATCGTCGCGCTAGCCTAACTGGACTAACCCGGACGTAGGCCTGGTCCATTACATCCGCTCATCCGCTGTACAAGAGACGCCTCATGACTTCAGTTCATGTCAACACCAAAGACAACGACATGTCTTACAATGAGTACGGAGAAGAGATCCGGCGTCTATACGTCCCTTCTGAAGACCCTTGTTCCCGCTCCATTCCACTGTCCCAGCTTGTCTTCTACAACGCCGACAAAAAGCTCTCCCAACTGCGCATGAAAGTCAGGTCCAAACCAGACCATTTTCCAGACGAAACAAGCATAGTAGTCTTTATCGACGGAGCTTGTCGTGACAATGGCCATCCAACAGCGCGGGCTTCGTATGGCGTCTACTTCGGCCCCAATTCCCCTCACAACACGCGAGGCCTCCTTCACGAGTCTCTACCTCAGACAAGTACGCGTGCGGAGATCGAAGCTTTCAGTCAAGCACTTGCCATCGTTCGAGACATCACGGACGTAGACCTCAAACTATCTTCCATCAAGATCGCGACTGACTCGAGCTTTCTAGTCAATGCTATGAGCCAGTGGATGGAGCGATGGATCGAAGACGATGGGCTAGGGTCCAACGGAAGACAAGTCGCACATTTCCAGGTTCTGAAACAGCTGCATGAAACACTGGATTACATGGAGTATAGTGACGAGGCTGGTGGTAGGGAGGTGCAATTTTGGCATGTACCAAGAGATATGAATCGAGAGGCAGATGCATTGGCGAACATGGCTCTCGATGAAGCTTGAGGTGCATATAAACAAGCCATGCTAACAACAGTCCATGCTGATGATAGTGTAGTGCAATTCAACAACGTCCTACGCAGATACAGTGGTATCCAAAAGCTGGTGCTAAATGTGACTGCGACAAGTCCTCCTCTTGATGCTCCATCCTGAACGCCCTTTTTTAACTCAGACCATGTCTTGATCAGAAGCACCCTTGCAAACATAAGTATCTTCAGGAGACTCCAACTTCTGTTCTCCCTTCTCTTCTTCATCTTTGATCTCTACTACTTCTTTGGACACACATGGGGCACCGGATTCAACAATATGCTTCCTCTTTTGATTGTTGTATGGGTTCCATCGAGGCACCGCGGGCTGTCGCAGTGGTTTGCGATTGTTAGCCTTTGGGTTCTTCGCGATTGATCCATCGTCCATGCGCATCCATTCCGTATCCTCGTTGTCGATATGGTCGGAGATATCTGCGTCGTTCTCATCTTCCCAGATCATCAGGTTGGTACCATTAATCTCGATCGAGCGGCCACCAGTACGTGGAACAAAGAACACCTCCGGTCCAGCCTCGCTAAAATCTTGCTCCCAAGTTTCTTTCTGTTGAAGCTTAAGAATATAGTCCATCGGCAGGGCAAATAGAACGTTGTCGTCTTTGTCGTAGAGCTCTTTGAGCGGATAGTCGAGACAAGCTAGCCCAAATTTGCAATCGATCCTGCTAGATAGAGGATGAATGCGCCCACCAAAAATTTTGAGTTCAAAAGCGATTCCGCTCTCTGTCCACATGTTTTTTCCAAAGAAGACTTCGGGCTCAGAAAGCAGAGGATGGTCGTGGTGCGGCCCAGACACTTCACAGAAGTGCGCAACCTCGTGCGCTAAACATGTAGCAAGAAACATATTGTATCGCAGCACCATCGCTGGCTCTCGATATCGCAGCAAGCTAAGCTTCTTTGCAGTAGTGTAGAAGTCTGAATGTAGGCAAATGCGACTTGTGTGGCACTTGTGATTGATTTTCCGCATCAAACCTTCCTTGTAATCCTTGACGAGACCCATTGAAGCATATGCGGTCTCTGGTGGTAGAGGATCGTGGTGAAAGTAGAAATGAACCGTGTCGACCTGATTGTTCAGGAAGTTTTCGAATGTCGCGTGGTGTTCTTCAGACCATGCTACGTCCTCTTTGATGCGAAAACAGGGCTGGCCGTACGCTGCAGAGGTTTCCTCACAATGCTCTCTTTTGCCAAACACCAATGTGTGCCAGAAGTGGGCGGTCGCCCTAGACGTCAACATCAAAGTAGCTAGTTGCAAAGCCGGCCTCAAGATCCCGTAAACCCCATCCGGACATCCATGCCAGTTCTCCAGGCGGAAGATAGGATGTATGTTGTTGTCTAGCGTGCAGACAGGTGTGGGAGTGTCCTTTGCAAAGGCTACAGCTTGCTTTTTGATCAAATCTACAGGATCAAAACCGAGCTTGACGGTTTTCTTCTTATTCACATCTTTGCGATGGCCGAGTAGCCTGCGGTACTTCTCCAGTGCCTTGCGATCCTCTATCTGAGCGAGGTGATGGTTTATCGAGATGCTGAGTTGCAACCCGAAATCCTTGGGCACTTCAATCGTAGAAGGAGTGAACGAGAGTGACTTCTGATAGTTTAAGACGTCCGGTAGATCGTGAACCAGCTTGTCAATACACTCATCCATTATTTTCCCTTCTGTGAGTTTGTGCAAAAGTACTGCGTTCTCGCCGCAATCTTGAGCCCGAACATCACCATCGCCCCCACCAGGTAGAAGGTGGCGCATTTTTCTAGATAACGCTGGCGGTGGCCCACATTCTGGAGGCGGAGTATTCGATTCTGTAGGTGTCCAGTCCATGCTGTCCGGGTCTTGCTCCTGGAAAGCAGCCTGTGGTGCATCGTCTTGGAGCCCGCCTTCCTCGTTGAGCTGGACATCTCGACGCAAACGTTCTTCGATGAGTTGTGTTGTATGTACCATTGCCTCATACGCCTTACGGTATCTAAAAGGATCCATTCTGGTTGGCGCTAGTATCCTGGAAGGGTTACGCCGAGAAGGCTGATTGGGGGAATCGATCCAATTTCACACCCAGATAGGCTGTAGGCAGAAGGTGAAAGGGGTAGAAGTAAGTAGCAGTTACGTCGCAGATGATCTACTCATTAGGCTGACTTGTTGGTTTGCGACAGTGCGTTTCGCAGGTGCATCAGCCGAGAAACAATATTTCTTCGTACGTGCCGCGGATGGGTATGACGCGCACTTCGAGCGAGACTGTATCGCAGTGGAGAGGCAAAGTGTTCAACACCTGCCATCTCACCTAGTCTGGCTATGTAGTGTAGGTGTGGATGTATCGGCTGCTGTAGATAGAGTCTAGAGTGGGGTGTGTCTTACTAAATCGACGAAGCGGTCAGCATCCGCTAAGCGATAGAAAGGGGTCTATCCAAAAATTAAAGTTAAGATGATGAAAATGAGGGACGAGAGTAGCGTCGACATCGTGAATCAGCAAGGAGAACGGTGTGCCTAGATGAGCTGTTTGGCGCTAAGTGTGCCAAGAAACGGCAGCGACAGCTTTTTGTCACCGGTCGATCCACTTTACACCTCTGACATCTTCCGATTATGAGAAGGTCATCACCTTTTCGTTGTCGTCGGTTTCCTACTGATAAAAATCGATAGCTATCGCGACCAATGCTACAAGCCACTTAAGCCCCTCGGCGCACGCGCAAGCGAGATGACGTGGTACACGAGCTTCTTCGTCAAGTAACCGAACGCGCAATGATGATCCAAGTGTTAGCCAACGTGCTATTACGAAACTGGTCACAGGTATTTCTCTGTAAAGAAAGCATTCGCTACCGACCAGCTCTTCGTGCTCAAGCTCTTGTTGGCACCTTGAGGGTCGTAACGCCTACGGCCAGTGTCGTGAAGTGGGCTAAGATCGCCCTTGGCTTCTTCCTGTTGACCGGAGACGAAGTTCGAGTATTTTTGGAGATGAAGGCAAAGGCGCGCTGAGTTGATGGTCAACAGCGGAGCATCCATGATGGAATTCGCCGAGTATACAATGAGACGATATCGTAGGAGTTGTTCTTCATGTTTAATCATACCCCTGGCTGATCTTGCAGTAACATGGTCTCATGATTATTGAGTTTCATGGCATTCGTATGCTACTTGTATGCCGTAACAGCTACACAGTGCTCTTCTCATTTCCGATTTCTCTACCCCATACGTAGGTGTTACCAAGCTGGCTTACAATCATGCGAACATGTCTGCTGCTGGTGTTGCTTGTAGTCATAGTCGTATTCGTGTTCGCATTCGCAGTGGTGCTGCTGGTATCCGCAGAGCTCCCGGCAGCTTCTTCATCCTCTGAAGGCGGCACTGTGGATCGTGGTTGCGAAGTACCATATCCATCAGTCAGCTCAGGATCAGCTCGCTCTCTGGAGGAGTCAGGGCGTTGATAGAACCGGGGTATGTGCCGATGGCGAAGGCACTCCTCCATCCGTTCACGGGGTTCGTGCGGATAACCGGGTGTACTGCCTGCAAAGGATTGCCAACGTTTTAGAGTAGCCACGCGCGTCAGAGTATACAGTAGGGGTTTTATTCTTGATGATTTTCTTGAACACTGCGGAGAGATGTCTTCGTGGGCAACGAGTTTGATGGCCTATACTCGATCTGACTTACAGGGTGTGGTGTAGTTTGCAGTGTATTGTTCCAGGAACTTACGCATGGTTTCACTGATACGGTTGTAGACCTCATAGCCAGATGCACACAACGTGTCTAGGGCAGTTATCAGTATGGTGTATAATGAGGTGGTTTGAGGCAGTATACCTCCTCCAATGGAGGCAGTTCAACGAGTGGTAAGCGTGTGTAATCGGAAGGCACTTGTTGGGTCTGAATATCACTATTCCATGATTCAAGCGTTTTTTTTGCATTTGCTAGGTCACGAGGCGTGGATTTGCCCTGGACCATTTTCCTCTGACGGGAGTTGATGGCGCTGATGTGGAGGTCATAGCCATCCAACGCTCTCTGGGGGTTGAGCACGGTGCGGATGTGCAGGGCTGAACGCAGCGAATACCTCCGTAGTGCAGTTTATCTATGTACCAATTAGAACAACCGATTTTTCTCGTAGCTAATGCACGAAGATCCATAGTGGTGGGTCTCATATGTTTTCTTGGAGCAATTGTGGAACATTGGGCCGCATCTACCCAGGTAGTCTAAGGGACATTTACGTTCCCCCCCCCCCCCCCCCCCCGAAAATTCATCTAATCAGTCAACGATGATACCACACTGCTTTAGCCGAATGCTCAGATACCGGGAAAAAAACCTAGTAAACGACAACTGGTTTCAAAGATTATTTTTTCCACTTGTAGCCGAAGACTTTCCGCTCGAATTCGTGTTTCCTTTCAAGGACATGCAATCCTTGATCAATAATCGAGCTTTCTATTATCTTCCCTTAGTCCCCTATCAAAACCCCACAATTTAGCAATATTTTTCCACATATGGCTGAGAAACTAATTGTCGTTACTGGTGCGACTAGTAACCAGGGCGACCCCATCGCGCGCGGATTGCTTAAGACCGGAGACTGGCATGTTCGCGCAGTGACCAGGAATGCGAATGGAGAGAAGGCACAGAAACTTGATGCGGAGGATCTGGAGGTTGTTTGAGCTAGCTATAATAATGAAGAGTCTAATAGGAAGGCATTTTCTGTAAGTTGCTTACTGCTTGCGCTCTCTGATACCTCCTGACACTGGCAGGGCGCGCAAGCCACCTTTGCGGTGACAGTGGTGAGAGCTTTTCTTTAGAGGGGCCGGGCAGATCCAAGCTGGGGAGATCGAACTGCACCAGGGTATCACGCTTGCGAGACTGGCAGCTGGAGTGAAGACTTTGGAGCATTACATATGAAGCTGCAGCAGAAGAAATCACTTATAGCAACTACCCCGTTCCTCATTTCGACCATAAGGCCAAAGTCGACGATCATATCAGGAGGAGCATGCTAAACTTAGCTGCTAAGACAACATCTCTTATGTTTAGCTTCTATCCCTCTGACTTTGCCTTTTTTGCCATGTTGAAGCCACTACCAGTGGTAAGTCAATGCACTCCAAATGCGCACAGATTACATCATTGATCAACTCGGGGGTAGGCCGCTGCGCCAGAAACATATATATGGATGGTTCCGTCAGATCCAGCACCGTTTATCCCATGTCCGGTGATATGGCCAAAGACCAGGTGTTTGAGCGCGCCAGATTCTAGCTAACCCTCACTTGACGCATGGCAAGTACATTGCCGTCTGCACTGGAGTGATCACTCTCGGAGAGGTGCCCTCACAGTGGGAAATCATCTCAGGCTAGAAAGGTGTATATGCGCAGGTAAAGCCAGAGGCTATCGGGAACATGTTCGGCCTGGGGGGTGAGGAGGCTGTTACAGGTGTTGTTTGGTGAGGCGATGTCAGATTGGTTTGGCCATTTCAAGCAACAGGGTCTTTTTGTCACGAAGGAGGAGTTGGGTATTTCGACGGATGGGGTTTCCAACTTCAAGCAAGTTCTTGAGTCGATAAAACAGTTTCTGGGCTGATTGACAGAGTAGCAAGGTAGCAGAGTAAACAAATATGGGGTGCCAAGTGCGATCGAGCTGCTTTCTCTTTTTATTCGGGGTCAGGTGTAAACTCCTCGCTACACCAAGATCTATTCCGTAATTTGAGTTATACCTCCACATGCTTCTTCAAGCCAAACTTAGACATGACTTGCATGTTACGTAGAAGGTCAGTAGTTTGGATGACCTCGAACCGTAGACTCGAGACGGGGGATCTGGATCGTTTGAGGATGAATTCATACCCAGGTAGACGCAACCGAAGATGGCCCTTCTATATATTTTTCCTTTCATTCCCTGGTCTCCACGCGAACTCGTTCATCTTCATGATTGTTCAATGGATCCAGTATTGCAGCGTTTGGAAATGGAGTCCAGATGCCTTTTAGCGGTAGGGTCTTTGAACAAGCATACGGGTTTCGATCTTGTTAGCCAGTGCGGCCCTCTTGTCACTTCGGTCCGAAGGCTTGTACATGTCTTATGTCTGGGGGACTCATGGGTGCAACCGAACAAGGCCCTTTTGAAGAGACCCTCTTTGACAGGCAGTATCCACGCGAACCTGCCAGATTAGTAACAGTGGCTTTTGATAGCGTATGGCGTATGAGTTTGGTATTATTAGTTGGTACCTTGGTGGCCATCCACTCCATCCATTGTTATCGCAACAAGCAGTTCAAGCAGTTCAAGCAAAACTCATGCGAGAAGACCCTGTTGAGAATCAACATCGCAGCCATAACGACTGAGATGGTGTAAGCTGACGTGGTATATACGCTTGCTGTTCATACAACAAAACCCCTGCTTCGTACACCGCTACCGTGGTTGAGTGCGGAAACATAGGTAGCAAACCAGCGTCGTCGAATAACAACTTCACCCAAAGGTCCAAACCGAGACTTGCAATAGGATCTTCCCAATACGAGCACAAGCCCTGCTTCATTTTGAACCCCGCATACCTTGGCAATCTACCTTGGAAGGTGTGGGATGTGGAAAATCTGCACCCTGACCGGATGCCTGCTACCCGATCGGTACATCCCGTTGTTGGGGCAAACGACATCGTTTCCAACACTCAGGTAAGACATGCATCGTTCCGAGCCGTGCACTAGTGAAGTTCCGATAGCATCTCGCTATGTTTGCACAGTTTCAATGCTGTGGGAAAAAAGGTAAAGATTTGGTACGGAGACGGCTAGGAAGGAAGAGGCTGTCTCGCATGCTATGGTATCAAGTAAAAGTTTTGAGTGGGCCACTAGCAAGGGACTGTTGTGCTTACCGAGGTTGACGGCGAAACGAGCCCCCCCGCAAAGCGAGCCACCTGAACACTAAAACAGCTCTACAACTTAAGGCTGTAGAGCCTCACACAATAGCTATTATCGCGGTATCTTTCATGAGTAAGATCTAGAGGGCTTAATTAATATATATAGCTATAGAAATTATGTTAGAGTTCTAATCGCGCGCCCTCTGCGCAAGGTAGAGGCTAGTTAAGCTACAACAGCACCTTAAGGCTCTCCACTACTTGCAGGCCTTACAACAGCTCTCTTCTTAGTAGTAGCTCTAGTAAAAGCATTAAGGCTGTGCTTCTTACTCTTTTAGAAAATTTTATAAGCTTGTTAGAGTTGTTGTGCAGTCCTGTAAGCTGCTGCTCTAGAGGCCTATTCAGCAGCCTTCTTAGCCTTCTCCTTCTCCCTTATAAGCCTAGCTACAGCCACCGCCTAACGCCTTATCTCCTTCTCCCTTACCTTTGCCTGCCTTGCCTCCTCACAAAGCCTGTTTGTCTTAGCCTTTTAGTATTGTAGCTGCTCCGCCTTGTGCTCCTAATGCTGCTAACAACTACGTGCTCCCTTCACCTTCCTTAGAAACCAAAATATAGGTCTACTTTAATACTCCTTAGGCTCCTAGAGCAGGAGAGGCTTGCCTCGCTTCCTGCGCATTCTCTTGTTAATAAGAGCCTTGCGTAGGCCCTTAACCTTGTGCTCAGCAAGCGTAGCTCTTACAGAGAAATAATAAATAGTCTAATTAAGCTTTAAAATCTTCTTCTTGTCCCTATTATTTACTACGCAATTAACTAGCTGTCTAACCTTTCTCTAGTTAAAGGCGCTAAAGGCTAACAACTTACTATTACTTGCAGAATTAGGTGCAAGAAAGCGTTATAGTATAACCTTAGGGTTAAAGAGCAAGAGGCCTATAGCCTTAAATGCCTTAAGAATTGTCGTTTTCTTAAAAGAGGCCTGCTAGGCTTAGTAAAAGAGAAGGAAAAAGTCTCTCTTGCTTATTAAAATAAGGCCCTAGCTCCTCTCTATAAATGCTAATATCTTAGCATAGTAAGCTAATAAGAGAGGCTTAAACATACAAACGTTAAGAGGCTACAGCGTATAAGTTAAGTAAAGAAAATAGATTGCAAGGAGGATTTTGTAAGCGTTATAATACTTAATAAAATTTATTATTAAGTAAGACTTATAGCTATCTAGTATTAAGAGCTTATAAAAAAAGCAAGCCTTTATGTCACGAGCTATCTCTTACTATCTTCTGTGGTGTGAAGCAAGTACTATTGCCTGAAGCCACCCCTTACAGAATAATACCTCTTCCTACGGGCTAATAGTCTAGAGATGGCTCCCTTAATGCGATCCAACACTCGAGGCAATTAAGGAAGTTAGAGCCCTGCTGCATCCGAACTCTCTGATCCCCCTCGAACCTTATTAAGGCCTGCCACACCTAAGGAGCCTAGGGAGCGCACCTAAGGCGCACCTGCAACGCTTAAGGAGCGCATTAATGCTGTAGAGAAGCGACGCGATGAACTTTGATCCTTGCAACAATTACGGGAGTTAGAAGAAGAAGTAGCACAACTAGAAGGGGTTGAACAGGGAGGAATCCTAAATATACTAACACTACTAACTACATTATCCCGCGCGCGGAACGCACCTAAAGCGACACCTACTACGTATGCGCGACGCGCGTTAAAACCTAAAGACCTAGCTGAATACTAAGGCAAAACCCTTAAGGAACATCGCGAGTTTACCTGTTCCTGCAAAGTAGCGTTTTAGCTACTGCTACAAGAATTTGAAAGGGATAACAATAAAGTAATTTAGGCAATGTAGTATCTTAGAGCAGATCCTTAAGAGCTTTGGTATGCTTACTATAAGCGTTCTTTTAAAGTAAAGGGAGAAGTGCTAACTTAAGACTACTTTAAGCAATACATGCTTGACTTGCTTTTAGACTCTATTAACTGCAGCCTTAAAGCAGCAACTGCGCATGCGCACGCTATGCAGTAGAAGGACTAGACTGTCTAATTATTTGCAACTTATCTTGATGTCTTTGAAGATTAACTTCTAACATATACTAAGGCACAAAGAGTCTAGCACCTTTTTGCGAAACTAAGGCCTAAACTACAGCGCGCAATTACTAACTACTATTAGATCCCTACAACTAGAGAAGACCTTATTACGCTTAGATCTACACTTAAGCGGAATTTGCGCAGAGCACCTATCACGCATAATCTGCCCTACTAGAGCACTTTTACGAAGAAAAGAAAAGAACACTTCTCTACAGCTCATGTTTTAAGTGCTAGAAGAAAGGACACTACGCTAACGAGTGCTAAAGCAACAACCCTAACAAGGTCCTAGTTAATATAAACTAGATAGGAAAAGGTCAAGCCTTGCTGCAAACTTAGGGTTAGTAAGGCGCGTGCTAATAGATATTTTACTAGGGATGCAGCGCATGTGTTACGCACGTTTAGTAACTAAAGCAGAAAAGGAACTCTAGGTTATCTTAGATCTACAAGCGGATGTTAGCCTTATTAGTTAAAAAACAGCTGTAGAGATAGATCTAAAACCTATTTAGGATGCGGAACTTTCCTGCCTAAGTTGGATTGGACCTTAAAGGCAAAACATATACGCAGCATACGAGCTCTAGCTGCGCTTAACAGATAATAATAGCGTAGAGCGTATTACGGAAGTTACTGCGTATAGAGTAGACAAAGAGGGAGCACTACTACTACTTGGCAACTCTTTCTTGAGCTAGGAAGGCATCTGTATTAACTGCGGAAGGCAGATGTGGCGTTGGGGATATATAAGGGCAAACATTAACTTAGTAGCTACTAAGGTATTTCTAAAGAACACAAGACTTACAGATTTAAGAGCTTACCTCCTAAGAGTACTTTAAAGTGATAGCGTATGCATTGAGCCTAAGGCACACGTACTAAACGTATCTGCAGCGCAAGTGCAGCGTATACTTAATGCGTTGCAAGATTATACTAATGTCTTTAACAACAAAGCTGCTGAAACCCTCCTACGGCTAAAAAGCTTAGATTACGCAATCTCTATTTAACAAGGAAAAGAACCTCCTTATAGGCCTTTCTATACTCTCTCTTCTTGTAAGCTTTAAGTGCTCTGTAAATACATTAAAGAAGCACTGCGTAAGGGATAGATTTGCTACAGCACTAGCCCTGCAGGCGCACTAATACTATTTGTACTAAAGAAAGATGGAACTCTTTGCCTTTGCGTAGATTATTGAGGCCTTAACGCTGTTATAATAAAAGATTGTTGCCTGCTCCCCCTAATTAGAGAGACACTAGACCGCCTGTTAGGCGCACGCTACTACACAACATTAGATCTTAAAGACGCCTACTATTGTTTAAGGATTAAGGCAGGAGATAAGTAGAAGACTGCTTTTAAGACATGATACAGACATTTTAAATATCTTGTTATACCTTTTAGGCTTACAAATGCCCTAGCAAGTTTTTAAGCCTATATTAATAAAGCTTTAAGAGGGCACTTAGATTACATCTGCGTGGTTTATCTAGATAATATCCTTATTTACACCTACAACGACAACATTGACACTAGCGTGCTGTACGCGCTGTACTTAACTCTTTATAAAGAGCAGAGTTATACGTAAATCTTAAGAAGTGCACATTTGCTTTAAACAAAGTTTATTTCCTAGAATTTATTGTTATAAGAAGCGGTATTTGCGCAGATCTAGCGCGCGTTGCTACTATTAAGTAATGGCCTATACCTACTAGTATTAAGAAGCTGCAGTCCTTTTTAGGATTTGCAAATTTTTATTAGCGTTTTATTAAAAACTACGCTGCAGAAACAGCACCTCTTACGAATATTCTAAAAGGGAAACAGGCGTTCTACTAGAACGAGAATACATATGCTGCCTTTACAAGGCTAAAGCAACGCTTTATTACTTTAAAGATACACGTATAATTTGTGTTAAGACAGATGCTTTAACTTTTGCTATATTAGGCATATTGTCTTAATTATTTAAGGACAAAAAGTGGCATCTTATTGCGTTTTACTTACGAAAACTGCAAAACGCTAAGCTAAACTATAAAGTGTATAACCTTGAACTTTTGGCTATTATACAGAGCTTTAAGAAATAGCGGCACTACTTAGAAGGCGCTTAACACACTATTTAGGTGTTAACTAATTATGACAACCTGCGCTCTTTACGCGCTATATAGAAGCTAAACTAGCGTTAAGCACGCTAGGCTCTGTATTTAGGGGCTTTTAATTTTAAAGTTAAATACCGCCTAGGGCGTACAAACCCTGCGGACGGACTATTAAGAAAAGTAGATTATAAATAGAAGAACCTGTTGTTAACTTAATTGTTGCCTACACTGCAGAACAAACTTCTAGCAAGGGTAGAGCATAGTAGAATAGAAGGTTCTACAACCTAGCACAGCTAGAAAGGCGCATATAAGACGCATGTAGCTAACATTTGCAGAACAGAGGGTATCTAAACTGCTAGTGCTATAGGGTGTACACTATGCGTACTACGCTCTCTAGCTAGAGTATTAGTTAGTAGCAAACCTGCGACAGTAGAGTTAGAAGCTCTAATAGATAAACTGTGCTAGTTATAACAAAGGGACGCCTTTACTCTACAGCAGGTTACAGACTCTATGCAAGCAACACGCACTTAAAACAGTAGTAGCACGCAAGTGTAGCGCGTTAACAACAAAGAAGTCCTAAGATATAAAGGCAGAATTTATGTTCTACTAGAACAAGCTATTAGGCAAGAGATTCTATTACAGAATTATAACACGCGCATAGCGGGTTATTTTGGCGCACGTAAGACTTATAAGCTTATTAGCAGGCTATATTACTGGCTAGAGCTAGGCTATGATGTTTAGGATTACGTGAAGACCTGTGCAGTATGCTAAAGGAGCAAGGCTCTAAGACATAGCAAATATAGTTAGTTATTACTATTACTAGTTTCTAATAAGATATTTAAAGAAGTAAGCCTTAATTTTGTAATAAGGCTGCTACTAGCAAAGAACAATAGTTTAGGTTGCGTGTTTAATGCGATCTTTGTAATTGTTAACTGCTTTTTAAAGATAGCAATCTATATACCTGCATTAAAAACGTAGGATGCAAAACAGTTTGCAGAATTCTATTTTAAACATATTATTTTGAAATACAGAATCTAAAAGGGCATTGTATCTAATTGCAGTTTAATCTTTACCTTAGCGTTTTAGACAGAAATATGCTACTAATTATAAGTAAAGCGCAGGCTAAGCACAGCCTTCTACCTGCAGATAGACAGGCAAACTAAACGCTAGAACTAGACAATAGAGCAATACTTAAAGACATTCGCCTTAGAGAAACAGAACAATTAGGTGTTACTTCTGCTAACTGCATAATTTGCATACAACAACTCCATCTACAAATTAACAAAAACAACACCTTTTTACGCGGTATATAGCAAGCATCTATTGCTCACGTTGCCTCCTAAGGACAGCAGGCTAAAAAGGGAGGTACCAGACGCTGTAAACAGAGTACAGCGCATGCACAGCGCACATGCAACAGCAAAAGAACACTTCTTAGCAGCACAAGAATATTAACGCTAATACTACAACAAAAAATACAAACTAAAGATCTTCTGCTAAGGAGACTTAGTTCGCCTTAGTACAAAGAACATTAACCTGGCCCACTAACCTAACAAGAAGCTTTCTAGCAAGTTTATAGAACTATTTTAAGTACAAAGAGCAGTAAGAACGCAGGCTTACTAACTACAACTACTACCTTACTATTGTATTTACAATGTCTTCTACGTCTCCTTACTAGAATAATAGGAATTACGCAGTAGTTAAGAAGACAATACTTAGGCACTAGAAATTAGCTCTAAGGGTAAAAAGATCTAGGAGGTTAAAAAAATATTAGGGAAACAGGTTAAGAATAGCTAGCTAGAGTATTAGCTGCGATAGAAAGGCTATAACAAATTATAGAATACCTAGACTCTAGCATTGCAGTTTGAGGATATAGAAGAACTAATTAAGGAATATAAGCACAATTAAAGATTATCACGTCCTAAGCGCGCTAAAAGAACATACTAAATATTGTTGTCGCGCACCTAGGGCGCAAATCGGGTATCTAAACGAACAAAACTATAAGTATAAAAACAATCTACTTCTACTTATTATTAAAAATCTCCTTACTACTAGCACGAACCTTATTATTACCACCCATATCATCACCACTACTTCCAGCACCACCGTCATGCGCGCCACCTGCGCCTAGACCGCGCCCAAAAAGCGGCACGTCGTCGTCGCCCGAGCTCTTATTATCATCCTTATTATTATTAGTGGGACCAGCAATCCTAGCCGCATGACCAGCAATTAATTTAAGAGCAGCTGCTATACAGCGCTGCTCTACTAAAATTAAGCTTAAGTAGTAAGGCAAGGTTGTTAGCACCTAAGTAAAAACTCCTAAAGGAGTACTGGTGTGCGCGGCAACGCAGCGGCAGTTAAAAAGCTTAAGGTTAAATTAGCGCTAGCATCGTGCAAGCTTGACGCCAGCAGTAATAACAGCAGGGTTAGTCCTTAGAATATTAGCATTAGTAACTGCAGTATTAAAACGAGCACAAAGATAGTACAGACGATTTAAATGCCTATTAAGCGCTTTAGGAACCTATTTAGATTAGCTAAGGCGCAGTTAACAAAATAAAAAGACTTACTTTAGTACAACTGCTACAGTTGCCCTTAGCATAATAGTTGCAATAACAATGCTTAGTTTTTCTACAAATCTTTTTTTATTTAGCAATATTTTGTGCGCAGCGCAGGCAAGTCGCATGTAAAGCAACAAGATTAGCGGCTTTCTTAAGCATGCTAAACTTATACGGCTGAGCATCTTGTAGGTAGGACTTCTTAATGTACTTAGGATTTAGATAGTAGACTATAATAAAGATTAGAGCTTGTTGTTTAGTTGCGTGGTAAGTGCGTTAGAGTTGCGTGTTAAATATGTTAATCAAGACAAGGATTATAAAGGATATACTAGAAAATTTCTTTATTACTGCAGCAAACATTACCTCGCATGGACCACCCACAACAATTACACACTCTTACCTTCACCTCCAAAAATTTTAAGAAACAAACAACAAATTTAAGAGTTACTACAACAACGCTACGAAGACTTAAGCCTAAAGCTTGTCCCGCGCCTAAACCGCAGGTAACACGCGTCTTGAGAGCACCTAAGCTGTAAGTAACACGCGCTCCTTACCAAAACATCCTTATACAGTCCGGAGAGTTAACTTAAGGCTGTCGGGACGCTAGACTAGAGGAACACACGTTATTATTCTAGAGCCATCTCTCACTATCTTCTGTGGTGTGAAGCAAGTACTATTGCCTGAAGCCACCCCTTACACTTTACCTTTATACCGCAATTAAACACCTGTTAAAGCTACGCAAGGCTAATCTTATTATTTGTCAAGCTAAAAAGTAAGGAAGAGACTTAAACTTAATAAGTTTTATAGTTAAAAGCTTACAGCTACAAGTCCTGTAGTGCTCCTAAGGCTAACTAATAAATAAGGGTAAGCTTAAGGTAAAATCTATTAGCGCAAATGCAGGCTAGCAGCGTTATTTACTTACAAAAGCTATCTTAAATAGTATTCCTTCTCTTCCTCTCCTTATACTAGGCTCTACTAAAGATCCTCTTTAAACAGCCTACAATACTAAGCATAAAGCCCTTCTTATCTATATTGTATATGTACTAAGGCTTAACATAATACTGCTCTATTTTCTCGCTTAGAAAATTAAAGTAGAGCTTATACTTCCTCCCTAAATTAGCCTTGTAGTAACTATTGTTAATGCCTATTGTCCACTTTAAGATAAGCTTGTCTAGGTATTGCTGCACGAAGCAATTAACCTAGCGTACACTAACCTCTCTCTGCGCAATCTATAAGGCGAAATTTTGTATTATATCTTGTGTAGGTGGAAGGCCTTGCCTAGTAAGCTATTTAATATACTGTAGGAGCTCTACCTCTTGTTGTGGGTGGAGAGCTTGCTAGTTTTCGTAGCAGGTATCGCGCGTGGTCGCAACGCCCTAGTGTCTCCGCGCGAGCGTTGTGTAATTACAACTATATTCTTTTGCAATTTGACAATAGCTAAACTGTTCTCTTAGTCCTAGCGATTCTATAGCTGCAAGAGCAGCCTTAATTGAGCTTATAGTAATGGGGTTATTGCGTGTTGAAGTTTAGGTGCTATCTTGCTGGGTGGCTCGCTTCGCGGGGGGACTCGTTTCGCCGTCAACCTCGGTAACCCAATTCAGGCCGGTTAAGGTCATGCATGTAACCTTGGTTTATTTTTAAGGTGTCAAAGGTGGTGGTTGTTGTTGTAGTCAAAATGGGGTTTCCAAAAAATTGAAAAGCAGCTACCCTCTACTATTCAGTCGCAAAAGTAATAAAAAAAAGATTGTGTGTAGTCAACGAGATTCGAACGGTAGGTGGATAAGTTCTGGGAGGAAAGCTCAGACCACCGAGCGATAATCAGGTTTGAAAAAATTTGCTAAGGTGCCAAAAAACGACACCAGTTGAAACGTGTCCAACGGCGATTGCCAGCCTATGGCTGGCAATAGGATTACAGTAGGATTGAAATAGAATTGCAACATAATGCGATGGAGGAGGGAAAGGACATGCAGCGGGAGCCTGCAATACTTCATAAAGCCGCTGCTTCTCACCTACTGCTTCTCACCTTTCGAACAGCACCGCATACGAACGATTCGCATACGATACACTGCACTGCAACATGGCGTGCAACCTCCGCGGCGAGCATCTAAGGATTCTCTTATAATCTTCAGCATCGGATAACCGCTGCGCAACTTTTGTACAATGCTTCATTTCGGGCCGTCATGGGGTTTTATTGTTCCTAATACTCTGAGGTACCAATCTGCATGGCAACCTTGCATGAATTTGCGCTACGACAGACACCAGGCTGATGATGACTTCCCAGCATCGTAGTGGGGTTTTGGTGCTCGGATAAGTCCCTATTATCAGTATTTAGAGTGGAAAGAGCTTTATGGTGGTTCTGTAAGGAGAGAAGTCTATTATGCTATGAAAGAAGGCTCTCTACAAATTAGGCACAAAGGCGAGGATGCGAACGTAAGTTTTAAGTGAGAAAAGTCCTAGATGTTCAGCAATAGCGACAATACAGGACTTATATAGAACTATTGCAGATACCGACTTGTGCCCTAGAAGAGAGAGTTATATTGCTGGGCTAATACTAAAGTGATGCTAAAGCATGTTTTATGATGGATATGAATACCGCTTGTGGAGGAGGAACACCGATGTGCGAAAAGAATCAATATGGGCTTGACGACAACGGGCCGCAAACGTTGCTGAGGTTGTGTAGACGTTCGGAGGCGTCAAACGTTCCTCCCCTTGAACTAGCGAAGACTAGTGGGACGGGGCCGTACTATAGCTCCCCCGGGCCCATGCAACACCATTTCTTCAACAACGCGTAACACTACTAATATAAGCTTAATTAAGGCTGCGCTTGTAGCTATAGAATTGCTAAATCTAGGAGAGAAACCTATATACGCGCAGATTGTAAAAGAATATAGTGTTAAGCCTACAACCCTCGCTTGCAGGCATAAAGGTGTATTAACCTCGCGCAGCCTTAAGGCTTAGAATTAACAAGCTCTCTACCTACAATAGGAGCTAGAGCTCTTATAGTATATTAAATAGCTTACTAGGCGAGGCCTTCTACTTATATAAGCTATAATACAAAATTTCGCCTTACAAATTACAAGAAAAAAAGTTAAAATATACTAAGTTAATTACTTTGTCTACTAGTACCCTAATAAGCTTATTTTAAGATAGATAATAAGTATAAATAATAATTGCTACAAAGCTAATTCTAAAAAAAAGTATAGCTTATACTTTAATTTTTTACGTAAGAAAATTAAGTAGTACTATATTAAAGCGTGTTATATATATAATATAAATAAGAAAAGCTTCCTTTTTAGTATCTTAAGAAAATTAAAGATAATCTTTAATAGGCCTTTATATAAGCAAAGAAAAAAAAAAGTACTATTTAAAATAGCTTACAAGAGTAAATAATACTCCTAGCCTATATTTATGCTAATAAATTTTACCTAGCGCCTACTTTTATATATTAATTAACTTTAGAATTAATATAAAATACTTAGTTATAAGCCTTTAATTTTAAAACTTATTAAGTTTAAATTAATTTATAACTTTTTAGCTAAATAAATAATAATATTAGTCTTATATAGCTTAAATAAGTATTTAATTATAATACTAAAGTAAAGGCTTAATTTTTTTATTAATTATTTATTTTAGACAGCTATAAATTTTACTTTACTATAAATTTTATTAAGTACTATAATTAAAATAAAATTTTTTTTATAGTTTATTTTTTATATTTAACTTATATACTGTAGCTTCTTAATACTACTTTATTTAAGCTTCTTTTATTAGCTTACTAAGCTAAAATATCTAAATTTTTAAAGAAGAACTAGAGCCTTACCTTAATAAGTAAAAAAAAATTCTTTTACTTTTTTTACTAAGCTTAGTAAGCTTCTTTTAAAAAAAAATAAAATTTAAAGGCTTTTAAAGCTATAAGTTTTTTACTTTTTAATTTTAAAGTTATATTAAAAAGATTTAGTATTAAAAGCTTTTTAAGTAATAGTAAGTTTTTAGGCTTAAGTACTGTAAGGCAGACTTTACGCACAGAAGGAAGGCTAGTTAAGAATAGCAGACGCAGACCTAGAAGAGGCTGAGTATGCGGGCAGCTATATAGTAGAGAAGAGAGGCTAGTGCTAGCGTAGTGGGTGCTAAGCCTAGTGCTACGCCTAGCTAGGACTAGTGCTTGCTAAGTAGTAAGGCAGGCCTCTATCTCTAGCTACATACCTTAAAGCTAGCTATAAAGTATGTAGTAGTAAGTAGATAGAGGCTATGTCTTTACATATGCCCTTTTTTAAAAAAGAAAGTTGCTAGTCCTTTAGCTACAGTTGCTAGTACAAAGAAAAATAAAAAAGAAATTATAATTTAAAGAAGAAAAAAAAAAAGGTAAAAGCTTGTGCAAACTACTAAACCTTATAATTTTTTAAATTTAGTTTATAGTTTATATAAGGCTGCGTATGTCTATATAGATCTTTATACAAAACACGCACCTTTAAGCTATTTTCTACTACTTTAACCCTGCAACGCAAAAATTAAGGCAAACGGTGTTCCTATACTATATAGAAAAAGGTATCCTTTAGTTACTAACTTTAAGAAAGTTTAATATTATAAGTATAACTTATATAATTAGTAAATAACTAACTGCAGCGCTTGTTTAACAATTGTAGTAAGGTAGGCATTAATAGCGTATAGTTTAGTAGTTTAAGCGTTTTTTTTAGTAGCCTTTGCTATTGCGTATGTAGGCTTTTTAAAGTATTTATGCTAAGTTTTTATTTACGCTAGTGTATTTGTCTTGTCTATTGCCTGCGTCTTTAAGGAGAAGGGTCTAATTAGGGGTTATAGCAAGATCTAGGGGAGTAGGCTTATTAGAATATTTTTAGTAAAAGAGTTTAGCATTATAATAATTAAAGTAGTCTTTAGTATTATACTAAGTAGGCTTTAGAAAATCTATTTATTTAATCTTATATACTTAGCGTCCCTTAATCTTGCTTATTTTAGAAGAAGTAATATTAATAAATTTATTTATAAGCTATTCTGTGTAAGTGTTGCTATTGCTGTCTACAACTTCTACTAGCACTAGTTAAGCTAGTACTTAATTAAGTAGACTCTTAGTAGCTGCTAGCTGTAAAAGTTAAAGATAGAATACTAGAAATGTGCTGTTATAAATTATTTCTATAGGCAAGTCTAGTTTGTAGGCGTGTCTTTTATAGATAACTCTTATTACTAAGTAAAGGCTAGCCTAGTAGTTTGTAAGCTTTTTTAATTATTGTAAGGTACTTTAGTTTATTATTAAAATGTAAACTTAATTTTTAATGTTGTATAGTAGCGATTTATTGCTAACAACAGGTATCCAGGCTCATGCCCCCTTGTTCGGCATTGCCGGCACGCAATTGGTGTGTCGCTCTAGCATGTTTAAACGGAAATAAAGATGCGCAATATCCCTCTAACTAACTCTCTTAACTAATAACCATTTACTGCTAACTATTTACCGCTAACCGCAACTTCTATTGTCCTGTCGCTATCCTAGCGGTGTTGCGGTTGCGGCGTTTAGTGCCTATTCTTAGATGTAAATAAACGACAACAGCATTACTATTTATACACAGCTCTCTTATCCCTAGAGGCAACTTATAAAATCCTCCTGCTTATTAGTTTGTCCTAGCTACTTAATAGCTATTTTAATACGCCTTTGCTTTTTGCAAAGCTACTTCTAAGTCTTTTTACTAAAGTTGTATTTACGCAGAAGAAAATTGCTAAAGTAATATACTTTTACTACACCTAGACTATTAACATGCGCAGTGTATATAGTGTACTAGCTAAACTAGCCTTTTATAGTCTTTGTTGTAACCTTAACATCTATAACATTAGACGCATTAAAAATATTTTAACTACAGTTATATTCTAACCTCTACACTAAATTAACTACTACAAGGACTATTACTACTAGCTTCTTTTTAACTAATAAAAGTAGCCGCTTAACTTGTAATCTACTACTATAGCTTCTAGTATAGTAACTTAGTAAGGTTTAACTTTACTTAATATAAGCTATTAGTCTTTGTGTTAAAAAGAAAGAAAAATAGTCTAAGCATTATATTATTTGTATACAAGTTGTTTGTATGTAGTACTATATAGTGTAGAAAATTCTAAAAGTAAGAAGCAGCAGGTAGGGAGCTTTTATAAAGAAGTATTATAGGCTCCTACTGCAGTAATATATGTGTTAGTAGAGGGTAGCTGCTTTTCACTTTTTTTAGAAACCCTATTTTGACTACAACAACAACCACCACCTTTGACACCTTAAAAAATAAAAAAAAGTATAGTAGCACAGTATAATGTATTATGTTAGCTTAAGCTACTTGCTTTTACTAGGCCTAATAAAGTTGCTTTTTTAAATGCGTAACTAAATCTGTATATAAATCTATTATTTTTTTTGCACAAATAGCCTAGTTATAGGCTAGGCGTAGTAAATTAGCGTCTATATTTTTACAAAGGTAAATTCTACTGCAGGGGTAATACTTAAGGTTAGCAAAGAACAGAGTTATACTTATGCTAGAGTTAATAGTATTGTTAACTTAAAATTTAGTAATATGCAGCTATAAAGCCTAGTTATTCTACACGTACTTAATGTATTAGTGCAAGTATATTTCTAAAGATTAATTTGCTTATTTTATTTATCTATTTGTTTCTAGGTAATAGGCTGTAGAGAGAATTTGCTTAATATTTAGCTGTTAGCAAATATTTTTCTAGAATAGAGTAATAAAATTAGTGCCGCAATTAGATACAATGCTAATAGGTAAGCTATAATACTTAAACACGTTTATAAAACATTTAAAGGTTTCTACTACAGTATATTTATAAGTTAGGTAAAAGTAGCGTCTTTTAGTTAAGTAATTTATAATAACTAAGATGTTGCGAAACTCCCTACTATTTATTCTAGAAAAAGGAAGATCTTATATAAAATCTACAGTAAAGTCTAACAATTATTAGTGTAGAAGTAGTAGTAGTTGTAGATAGCTATATTTGCTATCTTGTAGGGACTTTGTCTGTTTGCACACACTATAGGCGTTATAGTATTTTATAATAAACTAACTTATCTTAGGCTAGTAGTAATAATTATACATTAAATAAAAAGTAGAATAAAGTCTTTTATGCTCTACAATTTTATAATTGTAATAAAGATTAAAAATCTAGCGCTAGAGTTGTGTATCTGTAGGTATATAAAGTCTAGTTTTGTTAATAAATAAGTAATAGCTTAGTCCTATTTTTACAAAAGTAATATTAGTAGTACTAAAATAGTATTTATGCTTATAAAACTATTTAGATAGCTTAGTCTTGTAAAAGTTAATAGCTAAGAAAGCCTTTTTAGCTATCTTATTATTAGCGTAAGCTTTATCTAGTAGCTTTTCTATAAGTTAAAGGTCTTGTTTGTAAGTAAGCAAAGTTAGATTAGTAATACCTTCTAGTAGAGTTAGTTCTTCTAACTTAGCGTTATTATTGTTGTAAGCAAACGCAGTTCTTAATACATATTGTTATCTTAAAGTAATAGTGTCTGTATCTTTGCTAGCTAAGGTAAAAGCTTGTAAAGCTGTTATAATAGTAAGTTTTATGCTAAAAAATAATACTTTTAGACCTAGAATAACTATTTTTAGCGTATGTTAAAAGTTGTTTAGATCTAATAAAATGTTCTGTAGTCTTTAGCTAAAAGTATTAGCTTTGCTATTGTTAGTTCCTAGGCTATAAATAATTTTAAAGTTAAACTAAGACAAGAAAAGTAACTATTAAGCTTGACATTTAGTAAGCGTTTTATTTAATATAAATGTTTCTAAGTTCTTGTAGTCTAAGACAACATAAATAAAATACCTAGAGTTTATAAGTTTAAGTTTTTATTCTTTAAATACCTAGATAATTCTTATAAGTTCTAAATTATAGATGTTGTAGTTGCATTTAGTAGTAGAGTGTTTTTTAAAAAAGAATATAATTAGCTGTAGGACGTTATGCGCGTTAAGCTATTTTATAATACTACTAGTAGCCTAAGCTAAGGCGTTTATAAAAATGTAAATTAGTTTAGTAGAGTTAAAGCGCATTAGTACTAAGCCTTTGCAAAAAGCAGCTTTAAGTATATTAAAGGCTTTCTAGCATTTGTTGTCTTACTATAGGTTTTTATAAATAGTACGTCTTTTTCTACTAGGCTTCTTGTTAGGAAGGACTTTAGCCTTAATACATTTTATAAGAAGAAGAGTAATAGACAAGTAGCTTTTAATAAATTATTAATAAAAGCCTATGTAGCCTAGAAAAGCTAGCAGTTCTTTTGCATGCTAAAGTATTTTCTATTTATAAATTATAGAGACTTTAGCTAAGTCTATTTTAATACCTTTGTTAGTAATAATTATCTCTAAAAACTTAACACTAGTTTTGTAAAATTTACACTTTTTAGAGTCTATGTAGAATTCTTTAGCCTTTAGCTAGGCTAGAACTAGCTTAACTTACTTAATGTGTTCCTTTTCTGTTTGCAAGAAAACTAGGATGTTATCTAGATATGTAGTGCAGAACTAATTTAAATATTTAAAAAGTACGCTATTAATAGCGCGCTAGAAGGAAGCTAGGGCATTACACAATCTAAATAGCATAACTTTATACTTATATATGCCCTGCAGTAGAGGGTAGCTGCTTTTCACTTTTTTGGAAAACCTATTTTGACTACAACAACAACCACCACCTTTGATACCTTAAAAATAAATATATGCCCTGCTAAGTAGTAAATGTAGTAAGCTATTTAGAGCCTAGCTTTATGCAAATCTAATAAAATGCATAAATAACATTAAACTTAAAAAAGATAGTAGCCTTGTTAAGTTTAGCTAACGTTTTGCGAAAGAAAGGAATTAAATATTAATCTTTAATTGTAGCCTTATTAAGGTTATAGAAGTCTACACAGACACAAATACCTTTATTTAGCTTAGCTATAATTAAAAGTAAATTCTGTGCTAGTAAGTTGCATTATCTAATAAATCTGCGTTTTTCTATTTTGTAAATATAAGTAGTAATAGCCTCCTCTTGTTAGCCTAAGAATAGCTGTAGACAATAATTTAAAATCTTTGCGCCTAGAGTTAGTTTAATCTTATAGTTGTGTTCTAAATAGTTTAGCAATTTAGACGCGGCTTTTTTATTAAATACTAGAATATAATTAGCGTATTCTTTATATAGCTTTAGTATAAGAATATCTTTAAAAGTAACTTTCTTAAGTTTATTTATAAACTTTGCAAAGTCTTTATTTACAGCTACCTATTAAAACTAAAAGAGTTATTTACTACGCGTAGTAATAAGGCAAAAGTTAAATTTTTATTTTTTTACGTACATCTAAATAGCGTAAAGAGAGATAATTTTAATATCTACTAGTAGTTCGTGGGTGGTCTTAGGCAGAGGAGTAGGTACTTTCTTTTTAACCTTATTAGGAGGAACTTGCCTAGTCTAAGGATTATGGCGAGGAAGTGTATATTTCTTACCTAGTACGCCTATTCCCACAGGCTCTAGTTTAAAATTCTATCTAGTAGTACTACTTAAGTAGAAGTTAGCAGGAGTTTGTGCTCTTAAACCTTAATTATTAGTATAGTTGTGTTTAGAAGGTTTATTCTTTACTTATTTACGCCTGCTGCAAACTACCTTTAGCATAGTGTCTTTAAGCTAACAATTTAGTTAATAGTACTAATTAGAGAACTTAATTATACCTTTATAGTAATTAAGCTTAGGCTAGTAGAGTTTGCGCTACTTAAAACTAAGTATAAGATTAAAATCTGCGTAAGTCTTTACTACGTAGGCTATTATTTATTTAATATAGGTGTTTATTTTAAGAAAAAACTTAACACAGTAAGTTATTAGTGCTATAGCTTCTCTATTATAGCTTTTGTAAGAAATTAGTTAGACAAGTAGAATTAGTTTAAAAGCGTAAGTTTAATTTAAGAATTATTATAATATAAAGTTGCTATTTATATTATTATTGCCTAGTGTTTTGTAGCTATATAAAACTGTGTAGTTGTAACTAATAAACGTTTAAAAAGCAAATTGTACAAAGTCTTTTCTTTATAAAGATAAGTTCTTTTTCTAATTTTAAACTCTTTAGAGTAAAGTGTTAAATTCTAAATTTATTATACTTATAAAGGAATTAGCTAAGTGTTCTTACTATAGCTATTAATTTTTTTTAGAGAGTGGCCTATTTTTTAAAGTCTTTAGTTTTCTAATTTATTAAAGTTAAAAAACTCTTTAGCCTTGTATTTCTGCTTTAGTTTTAAGTTAAATTTATCTTCTACGTATACATAAATGTAACATTAATAAGTAGTTTTTGCCTTAAGAGGAGCTAGCTTCTTAGGGCATTTATAGGCAATATGTCTAGGTTTCTTATAATAGAAATAGTTAGGGTTATTAAATAAAGGCTTAAGAGATTAAGGCCTTTTAGACAATGTCTTACTTTACTTAAAGTAGCTTATACTGCATAGTATTAACGTATTTTTTAACTTAACATCTGCTAAAAAAGTAATATTTAAACTAGTATTAAGTTTATTACAGCTGTGTTAAGCTTATTAAGCTAGATAGCTATTTAGCTAAGTAGCAGTATAGTTATTAATATAAGATAAAATGTTAAGCAAGAGTTTAGAAAAAGCAATTGCGTTCTAAAAAAAGTAATTTAATATATTTAAGCTAGCTATATATTGTTTAAAAAGCTTTTGCATTAGCTTAATGCTACGTAAAAAGTATAGAATGTCTAGCTTATTAGTAATAAGGCAAAATTTAACTTTAAAGTATGCTTAGGCTTCTTAGTTAGACTTTGCGTTTTTTAAGACATAAAAGTATACTAGCGTGTTTATAGCTACTTTATTTGTAGCGTAGGAATTTAAGTTACTTTAAATTTTAAAAAGTGTTATAAAGTATTCTATTTCTGTTTTATATTAGCAACTAAAAATAGTATTTTTTCTAGACAAGGCGTCTCTTGCAGCTTTAGAAGTATAAGCAAAGAGAAACTAAACGCACTAAGCTAAGTGCTAAAAATGCTTGCCTTTAGCACGCTAGTAGCTAAAAAAGAATTAGACAAATTTATAAAGTGCTTTTATACTTTTTTTAAAAGTATGTAGCTTTATAGTGTTGTAGTTATTAGCGTTTTTAAATTATAACATTATGTTAAGTATACGCTTAAGTTCTTAGAGCTTATATAAAATTAGAACTGTATTGCTTTTAACTATAATAAATAAATTATTATTAGTAGTAGGTTGTAGGGGGTAGTATAACTAATAACTAAAGTTGTTTAGGTGTGCTTGCAATTAAGGGTTATTATAATTTAAAATAGTAAAGAGCTTATTTGTGTTAGTAAGTAGGTCTATAAACATAGAAACTGTAGAACGTAGAGGTAGAATATCTAGGTTACTAGTTTATTCCGCGTTTAGCAGTGCGTTGCGTTAAGTTATATATAGCTAGTTTTAAACGTCTATAAGCTTGTTATAGATAGCTAGAAACTAGTTTTTCTATACTTATTTATTGTCTACTACTTTGTTTTGTGCAAGTTGCTTGTTTATAAAGTACTTATATTAATTCTAAGCCTCTTTTTATACGTTTAGCTTATCTCTTACTATAGTAAATATAGTAAGGTAAAATCTAGCTACTATACTAGCAAGTTTATTATAAAAAAGTTTAAAGAAGTCTATTAGTATTACAGTTATAGGTAGTTTAGCAAAGTAAGTATTATAAAAGATTTATAAGTTTACTAATATGTTTTGTTCTACTTGCTTAATAATTTAACGCATATAACTTGTAGTTTAGTGTTTCTAGTATAGTAGCTAGAGCGCGTCTAGTCCTTCTAGTAGTAATACGTTATCTAAGTAAAAGAAGTTAGTAGCTCTTATAATTAGTTCTTCTGTGTGCTTAAAGGTGCCTAGCATAAAACAAAATAAGTTAAAATTTAGTCTAATTAATATAGCCTAGTATTTATTATTCTTGTCTATAGTAGCTGCCTAGTAGGGAGGAGGAAGATTTAGAGTTATATTAAACGTAGTCCTTCTAGATAACTTTTAAGGAGGGCGGACTACAGTAACTTTATTAGTTTTTATATTAATATAATAAAAAGGCTAGCTAAAGGGCTTGCTAAGATTAGTTTTAGTAGTTAGTAGTAGTTTCTCTGTATTAGTGTTAAAACTAGTATTAGTCTAGAGATTAAATATGTAAGTAAAGTTTTAAGAGGTAGCTTAAGATATTAAATGTATTATTTGTCTACTTGTTGTTCTAGATTAACAGCGTCGCGCTATACGTAGTATTAATAGTTAGTTTTAAATATTCTCTTTATTATTTAGATTAGCTATTTTTTAGTTTAGTTAAGTTTAAAGAAAAAATTACTTGTAATAAAACGTAGTTAATTTATTTAAGTGTAAAGTTAAAGGAAAAATAAATATTTAGTGCACAGATTTTTAAACTGCAGATTAAGTAAGGCAATTCTAGGCAGAAACTAAAATTTTTAGTTTATAATATACTTTTTTGCTAATTTATTAATCTTATGCTTAATCTATATATAAGGACCTTATAGTAAGTAAAATTTCCTGCTCTCTTAGCGTACTTTTTTTAAAATTTCTGCTACTATAACGTACTTTGTCCTAATTACTAGATGTATGCGTAAAAATAGGTGCGCAGGGACCCTATAGTAAGTAAAATTTCTTGCCCTCTTAGCATACTTTTTTTAGAATTTTTACTACTATAACGTACTTTATTTTAATTACTAGATGTGTGCGCAGTAGGTAAGCATAGTAATAGCTGTAATACTTTAAGCTGTTAAGTAGCAAAAGGCTATTTTATAGCAAGCTATCTACTATATAGATAAAGTCTAAATCTTACTTACGCTAGTAGTAAGGGCCTCTTAAAAACATTAGTAATCTAGTAATTTTAGTAGCAACTTACTATTTAAAGGCGCTAGACTTAGCTTAAGAGCTAGCTACTAAAGCTGTAGTTCTATACAACAACTAAGAATAAGTAAAAACTACTTATTTTTGTCTAGGCTAGAAGCCTGTAGCAAGCTTTTTGCTTGTAGGTCTGCTATTATGTAAGGTAGACTTTACGCATAGAAGGAAGGCTAGTTAAAAGATAGCTTATATTTAGAGTAGAGAATAGTAGACGTAGACCTAGAAGAGGCTGAGTATGCAGGCAGCTATATAGTAGAGAAGAGAGGCTAGTGCTAGCGTAGTAGGTGCTAAGCCTAGTGCTATACTAGCGTAGTGGGTGCCAAGCCTGGTGCTACGCCTAGCTAGGACTAGTGCTTGCTAAGTAGTAAGGCAGGCCTCTATCTCTAGCTATATACCTTAAAGCTAGCTATAAGGTATGTAGTAGTAAGTAGATAGAGGCTATGTCCTTACAAGTACTTTAAACTAGAAAAAAGTTAAACGCCTACTATATAAAGTAGTAAAAAATTAAAGTAATAAATAAGCTTAAAAGCTAAGCTAAGTTTATTACTAAATTTTAACTTAAAAAACTTTTTTTAAGTATAAAGTTAAAAGTCTACGCAAGGCTTTAATTAATAAAAAGACGCATAAAATATAAAAAAAGCTTTTTTTACTTTAAAAACTTAAAAAGTACTAAAGTAGAGCTAAAGTCTAGTTTTTAAAAAAAGTAAAAAAAAGTATATAATTACTAAAAGCTTTAAAAGCGTAAGAAGGAGCAGGTACAATACTAAAAAGCTAAAATAAATAAGCATTATAAGAAGATAAGGCAGGCAAAGAGGAAAAAGAAAAAAATAAAGTAATAGGTAAGGGCTGCAGCTTAATTAGTAAAAAAGAAAGAGAAGGCTAAAAGTGTAACGAACACGTTACAACTCTCTTATCCTTACTATTGTCTCTAGATCTTATCTATATCGTTAATATCCTTTTGTACAAGGCCTATAAGTGTCTTATTTAAATTAAGGCTTATTTGTAGATTACAACGCACTCCTATATGCCTTGCTGTAATCCCTTCTGCCGATACTAATCTGTAAGTCTTGCCTGCGCCGTTACAAAAAGGGCTGCTAAATAGGCCTTTAAGGCAGCTGCTCGCAGGGCTATAAAACAACTTTAATAATTTATAAAAACTTCTTAAAAGGGTAAAAAGAGCAGCCTTAAGGCTCTTAAAAAGGCTACTTAAAAAAAGAGGCCTATTGTAAGCTATACAAGTAGTGGAGAGCCTTAAGGTAGTATTACAGCTTAACTAGCGTCTACCTTGCGCATAGATAGTAGCTATTGTGTGAGGCTCTACAGCCTTAGGTGTGGTGGTGATTTTGGTGTTCAAATCGGGCGTTACGCCGTCCCGGGCGTTACCGAGGTGGACGGGCCAACGCGCAGGACGGGCTAACGCGCAGTTTTGAACACCAAAACCACCACTAAACTTAAGGCTGTAGAGCTTTACACAATAGCTACTATCGCGAGATTTTTTAGTAGTAAGATCTATAGGGCTTAAATAATATATATAGCTATAAAAATTAAGTTAGAGTTTTAATCGCGCGCCCTGTGCGCGAGGTAGACGCTAGTTAAGCTGTAACACTACTTTAAGGCTCTCTACTACTTGTAGGGCTTGTAATAGGCCTCTTTTTTTAAGTAACTTTTTTAAGAGCCTTAAGGCTGCTCCTTTTACCCTTTTAAAAAGTTTTTATAGATTGTTAAAGTTGTTTTACAGCCCTGCAAGCAGCTGCCCTAGAGGCCTGTTTAGCAGCCCTCTTAGCCTTCTTCTTCTCCTTTACTAATTAAGCTGCAGCTCTTGCCTATTGCCTTATTTTCTTTTTTTTCCTCTTTGCCTGCCTTATCTCCTTACAATGCCTATTTATCTTAGCTTTTTAGTATTATACCTGCTCCTTTTTGCGCTCTTAGAGCTGCTAGCAATTACGTGCCTTTTTTACCTTCTTTAAAGACTAGACTATAGCTTTACTTTAGTACTCTTTAGGCTTCTAAAGTAAGAGAGGCTTTCTTTGTATTTTACATGTCTTTTTATTAATTAGAGCCTTGCGTAGGCCCTTAACTTTATACTTAAAAAAAGTCTTTTAAGTTAAAATTTAGTAATAAACTTAGCTTAGCTTTTAAACTTATTTATTACTTTAATCTTTTACTACTTTGCGTAGTAGGCGTTTAACTTTTTTTTAGTTTAAGGTACTTAAGCCTAAAGACTTACTATTGCTTAAAAAGCTTTTAATACTAAACCTTTTTAATATAACTTTAGAATTAAAAAGTAAAAGGCTTATAGCTTTAAAGGCTTTTAAAATTGTTGTTTTTTTAAAAGAGGCCTGCTAGGCTTAGTAGAAGAAGTAAAAGAAATCCCTCTTACTTATTAAAGTAAGGCCCTAGTTCCTCTCTAGAAATTTAGATATCTTAGCTTAAGAAGCTAATAAGAGAGGCTTAAATAAAATAATATTAAAAGGCTGTAGCGTATAGGTTAAATAAGGAGGAAAGACTATAAAGAAAATCTTGTTCTAATTATAGTACTTAATGAAATTTATAGTAAAGTAAGATTTATAGCTATCTAAAATAAGTAATTAATAGAAGGATTAAGCCTTTGCTTTAGTATTATAATTAAATACCTAATTAAGCTATATAAAACTAATATTATTATTTATCTAGCTAGAGGGCAATAAAGTAATTTAAACTTAATAAGTTTTAAAATTAAAAGCTTATAACTAGGTGTCCTGTATTAATTCTAAGGTTAATTAATATATAAAAGTAGGCGCTAAGTAAAATCTATTAGTATAAATATAAGCTAGAAGTGTTATCTACTCTTGCAAGCTATCCTAAATAGTACTTCTTTTTTTTTTTACTTATATAAGGGCTTACTAAAAATCCTTTTTAATTTTTCTAGGATACTAAAGAGAAAGCCCTTTTTATTTATATTATATATATAACATAGCTTAATATAGTACTACTTAATTTTTTTGCGTAGGAGATTAAAGTATAAGCTATACTTTCTTCTAAAATTAGCTTTATAGTAATTATTATTTATGCCTGTTGTCTATTTTAAAATAAGCTTATTAGAGTACTAGTAAACAAAGCAATTAACTTAGTATATTTTAACCTCTTTTTTTACAATTTATAAGGCGAAGTTTTGTATTATAGCTTATGTAGGTAGAAGGCCTCGCCTAGTAAGCTGTTTAATATACTATAAGAGCTCTAGCTCTTGTTATAAGTAGAAAGCTATTTAATTTTAAGACTTAAGGTTGCGTAAGGTTAAAACACCTTAGTGTCTTTAAAAGAGCGTAAATTATACTACACTATACTTTTCTGCAAACTTTGTATATAAAAAAGATGCGCCTAGTGCGCGTAAATTAATTTTATTAATTGCTTTGTGGAGTTATTAGGTGTTGAAGTGGTGGTGTTGTTTTGGTGGGGTGAGCGTTGGCCCGTCCTGCGCGTTGGCCCGTCCACCTCGGTACGCCGTCCACCTCGGTAGCGTGCAGGACTGCAGATGCCACGACTTCACCTCTCCTTTCATCTTCGACCTTCGTACGCCTCCGCCAACATCACCGCCAGACATGTCGACGCGAAGCTGTCATAAATCAGGGTGTTCATTGTGCCTGCTCAACTGAACTATCGATGTCGACGATGATGCAAGACAATCGACAAATTTTTCGCCGTCAACGCCCAGCCTTCTATCCTATGTCAACCGTCTCAACGCCCGTCTGCTCGTAGTACCGTAAACCAGCGAAGACGTATCCCATGCCCATAACACCTAAGAAAGAAGAAAGAATCCATAGCCAGGCCTGGCCCAGTCCCGCCTTCCTAATTGTTGCACCAATAGTCAGACCGTCATAACAACACGACGCCGTCCTCCATCATTTTCCAAAACAGTTCAATCAGTTGAGATTGAAAAGGAAATTGCCTAGCTGCACTGAAAGAAAGCTCTGAACGGAACGCAATACGTCGACAATTGGTTATCTTTGGAGAGGTGATTTGCGTAAAGGATATGTGGATTGGGGTTCCACACTACGCCCAGGACATCTCTGTTTAGCGCATACACGCTTATTTGCAGTGAAGGTGAAGGGAAGAGAAGGATACGATAAAATACAACAAAGGGAAAAGTTGGACTGAGCATGGTCGGGGATGATGCGCGTTAGGAGCACACAGCCAGAATTTGTAACGGTCCAACAGGATCCAGGCATCAGATACCCAAAGACGGGTGCCTTCGAGCCCGACCATCTTCTAGGTCTTGAAGAAATTCGAAATCAGCAAAGACGACGCCGATCAAGTACTTCCGATTCGCGGCCGCAACCAGCAAGTTCGGGATGATGGCTTCGGTAGTGCTTCAGTCTAGCATCCGCCCGCTGGAAAGACTTGCTGCAACGTTTGTCTTCGCAAAACCATCTCTTCTTAATGCCGTTATGCTTGTGTCTCCTATGTCGTCCGAGATTACCCCGTCGGTAGGCACCCCTAAACTCCGCAGGGCAAAGAGGACAGTGAAGGACATCCGATGGCGCAGATCCTACAAGAGAGGAAGGTTCAAAGATTGGTGCTTCAGATGCAGGTATTTCAAGATGGTTATGATAACTATTTGGCCCAATGACGTTAGGATACGTTGATCGCCAGTCTGGGGTAGATGGCAGAGGGCAGAGACTTACGTCATGTCATAACCATCTCTAGACTGAAAAGACAACAGCATAGCGCCCTGATGTGCTTCTACTGGCCCCAAAGGACTTGGAAGTTCACCGTGATCTCCGCAATATGAATGAAGTCCTGAGTTGTCGGAGTAACTAGTAGAGTGAAAACGGGAAGTGTCAATAGGGCGAACGGTGTATCCGCTAGCCCGTCCCTCTCCTGGCATCTCTTGACACTGGGCTGAACCCATTTTCGAAATGGCTGAGCCATAGATTTTGCCGTCATCTTCGTTAGTACGTTTGACTTCCAGTGTGCTGATTACATCTACTAGATTTTTCACCTGCAGGGTCAAATCCATGTGGCGGTCACCATGCGGGTTTACCATAGACCACGGAGCGTCCCTGTCTCCCAAGATAGGTTGTTGAGGCACGAAGGACGCGACGTTTCTTCCTTCATGGAGGCGGGAAGGGTAGCGTTGCCCGGGTTCCTCTTTCAACTCATCTCTCCGGAAAGCCTGTGACTTGCCATTGGTAGCAATGTCTTGTCCCAGCCCTGATGTACCGGGGTAGTGACCTTCTAGTGCAGATGGCCCATCGTGTTGGGGGGCGATGTGACTGCTGTACAGCTCGTCATGCACGGCAAGCATGGGTAGGTGCGTATCTACTAAGTATGGTAATCGTAAATGTTGGGTGTAGTGCATATAGGCATCGCTGTGTTGCGGCTCCAGCTGCTCCGCGTTGTTTTGGTTAACGTCAGACAGCCCAGCTTCGAGTTGGATATCGCAGATTGACATTGAACGTTGTGAGTGGTCGAACTGACAAGCGTGTACATCGGATGGCTCGTTCGATCTCCATTCTGAAAAGCTCTGGGTTGCCAGGTACATTTGGACCTCGTACCGCATGGCATCGTCCTGGTCTGTTGCTTGGCAGGTTTCATTACCAGCTCCAGCAATGCTGTTCTCGAGATGTTCGAAACTTTCGGAACCCCCGTGAGGATCTTTACCAAGGCTGGTAAGGACACTCGTGTCGTTTACGGTATGACCGGTGTTGCCGTCCATGGTTGAGTCGGACGGGTAGTACCCGGATCTCGAAACGTCGGCGTAGTCCATGACAATGGGTTGTAATGACGCCGTCGAGGAATACCCAACCTTTCCTTCTCGGGCCGAAGTGCGCGTTGTCCCTTACGTCGGGGTCCCGTAGTGTTTACAAGAGCAGACTTTACTTAGTAGATGACTTAACGTGAAGAATTTAGAACAGGGTCCGCCTGATGTAGTGGTTACAAGGCCCGGATCTGAGGAGCAAGTACGTTATGTGAAGGTTTGGGCAAAAGAGCTTGGGTGTATTCAACGAGAGCAATGATACGAGATGGGCTGAGTTGGGAGGTGGAAGTTGGAAGATGAAGCTTTGGCGTCTCTCGACTGGTGCCGGGGCGCGCTGGCTGCAGGGGGTTACTTCAGCACGTCTGCGTCTTACTTCGCAGAAGTCTTAAGAGACCCGGTCCCGACTGCAATCGACGATGCTGAATCCTGGTCGGTAAACTGAAGACAGCGAAAGAGAATAACACTTTGTTGACGTTCAAGGCGGGCGCGGTACAATGGAATAATCGATCGCAAGAACCACCATCAGTACGTTGAGGCAAGACACTAGCGCTGGGAGTCCTCCAACTAATACATCTGAAACGCAAGCGAGCAGACAGTTTCTCGGCTCACTTCCGTCGCGACGTTGTAGTAGCTCCGTATCATTGCTAGATGGTGCTATTGCGGGAAGGAGACGTCGGCTCCTTACATTCGGATCATAGACAGATGCGTCCGCCTCATTTTCTAAGCCGGATCGTGTATCGTCAGCTCACTTTGGCGGAATAGAGCTTGCCACATGTGCTTGACGCGGTGAGAAGCGATGTTAGTTGCTCGTGGTCCTGCACTTGGCGTTAACCCGAGGGCTCCCTTCGCTCTCTAGCTCCAATGATCTGCATAATCTTCAGAGGCATGACAGGAAGCATCTGATGGTATAGGTGCTCGAGAGTAACTGCAATAACTCACCAACAACAGCAAGCTATCCCCTCCATGGATCTCTTCCCGTCGAGCACGATGGCTACGTGAGTGTTGTTCGGGGTAGCCCCTTGTCGCTGAGCCACCACCATCATCAGATCGATGATAGGCCCACTTGAAAAGTCCCTCTGTCGTCATCGAGGTCGCGGTGGAAGATTATACGTTGCGGCGGAGAGGAGGGCAGACTGTAGGGCAAATTAGAAACGACGATATTGGTCGTAGGTAACACAACGCTATCTGTCCACGTTTCTTTGCGAATACGTTGGGCTGACTTAACATGATGAGGGATGAGTTCTGCCTTGAGAGAACGTACGGGCTGATCCGATAACGACAAAGAAGATACGTTCCCGAAGACTCGATGCACCGCATATTCGGCTTGTAGCAAGAATGCGTGAGAATTCGAAAAACAGCATCAAGATCGTAACTATAGAAGAAATGGACAGCCTTTATCAACAGCTCACTGGAAACCCGCCCCCAACACGAAGGGGCTCCTTTAGACGCTTTCATCGATTACCGCTCGGTGTGCTAGGATCCGTCCAATTAAAGCACAAGAGGTCAGCCACCATGAAGTGGAGGGAGGGGCTTATCCTCAGCGGCAGGTTTATGCTGAGGTTCGGCAATAGCACTCTGGCGGCTAATAAAACTCAATGTGTCCCGATCTGTGATAGCTCGTACGTCAAACGGCACTGATCAGCAGCATGTTTCTGTTTAGCTTAGCTTGAAAATTGATCATTCTGCGCGATCTCATCCGCATAGGAGTCATGCTCGGCCTCGGTGAAGTTTGCAACCTCTACGTTGTGGGTGCCTACTAACGCAGCTGTGGAGTGGATCTTGCGCCTAGATAGCGCCGTTTTAATCATAAACGCCGTCCATACCTATATAAAGTACTAATATCCGACCAACATGGGGGCTGCCCAAGTCACTCTGCGTATCCCATCGCATTGAAGGGTCATCCGTGCCTGCGCCACGGGGCTGGGGCCGCAATTCTTACTAGCATGATCTTGGCCTCGTATTAGCTCACATCTGACTTTGCAGCGGCTATCGGACTTGGGGAAACGAAAGCCTTGCATGGCCTGGGCGTTACACTACACCCGCTGGTTGAGATTGAATATGCGAACGATTCATCAAACTGGTAGATCGATGGTAGAACATCTGTTGCAACATCGGCAGAAGAGCTTCCGGGATGTCCCTAGCGAATAGTTCTCGATTCACTCAACAACCAGTCGGGATGCGGGCCGCATTTGGAGGTAAGAGACGACTGTGCCGCAGTCTAGGGAAACTGGAGAAAGGTGGTATTTCGTTGACAGGAGCCAAGGATGATTTTCGCGTGGTTTACCCAGATCTAGACAGCAGGTGACCGGCTAGATGAGGCGTGGTTCCCAACCTTACGTCATGCAAGCCTATCTGTCGCCACACCATCACCATCCCAATGGGTGGGGCCGATGGAGAGGAAGTAGTGCGTCTTCCGAGTTGCGACACCGCGCTTAGAGCGCTGTTTGCTACGTTGCGAATTCAGACAACGTTTGCACAAAGCTTGGGGCTCAAAGTGCCGGCCGCACGGTAGTACGAAGTACCAGGCGTTCCGCTGGGGCGGGAACCACTGGGGCGGACACTACCAACTGAATCCGCGTGCGGATCCAATGCCCCGGCGTTGCTCATGGCGCCGGGCAATGGATATGGGACTGTGCGCGAACAATGGCCAGACTGGCGGGACTTTGCTTGAAGGATTCGATAGCCTGCTTATGTTCCAGAACCGTTACCAACGTGAGACCTGTCGGGCATGAATTGAACAACAAGTAATAATGCGACCGCAATCCTTGAGTGGCGGTGTGCTCAACGGGCCGTTTTGTAAGTAGAGATTGCTTGGGTACCAACACAAACCCAACGATGAGGTTGCAAGCTTCCACCGCCGGTCGCAGTGAACAACAACACGGTAATTCTTGAGCGGAATAATTCCCATGGTTTCCGAAACGGCGATTGCGAATACCAGGAACAAAAGACCTAGCGTAGAATAATCGCCGAAGGTGGCAAGAGATCTTCCGCGAGGAGCAGCCTTGCACAATGGCAAAGAATCCTACGACGTTTGCAGGAATATTGGGTGCTGCGGCCCCCTCTATCTATGTACCTTGTGATTGCCGTAGCTGGGACAGAGCACAGCTGGATAGATAGAATCGTGTGTGCAACAAAGAGTCCAACACTCCACTGACGGAGGCCCTGCCCCAAGTAATAACGGAATTACATATGCCGCAACCAGAAAATTCAATTCGAGAGATCGCATCCTAGTGGTGAAGACGCTACTAGTACTCCGCGAACGGAGGCAAATCTATGGCAAGTAGCAGGTAGTGTTGAGGTGATGTTGAAGGGCGCTTCCTGAACCGAACGTGTACAACTCCGGATCCAGTACTCACAACTCCTTCCATCGTCGTCATCAGATGCTTCTAGTCTGAGGCCACTAGAATCGGATCGTTGTGCGGCATACATAGTAATATCCGGCGCTGACCACCATCGATTATATGCCCGTTGCCTGCTGGGCAGTAAGCTCAGAGACGGAAACGACCATAACGTCTATGGCTATGATAGGCTCACCTTTGGATATTTATGTAGTTCTGAGTTGCTCAGCCTCACCTAGTTGCAATGGTCTTAGACACTCGGGGCCAGAAAGTCGCGATTAGGGAAGACTACTTTCCGAGACAATATGTTGGGATGTAGCTCCCTACTGTTTAGATACCATGTGGAGAGAATTGAGTGTATGCCTCGTATAGGATTTAGTGACCGGAGTCGCTTGTGACAAGCAACTTGTAAACTCGTCATTGCACCGTAAACCAGCGTCGGGGACCATAGACCTCAATCAAGGATACACCCGATCGAGGCGTGCCGCACTCTTACAGGTTGCAGTAACATCCTGTAATCGGCAAGGATAGCGATGGGCGAAAGGGGGCCGCGAAATGATGTGATCAGACAAAGCGGATGCGGTCGTCTTCGCGGTCTGGAGACGGTCGTGTGGTTCATAGTCCATGCCTTCCCCGTACTGAGACAGCATACCACTTTGATTCCTTGCAATTGGCAGTTCTACTAGCTCCTTCTAACGCCCGGCTCAGATAATACACTTACGAGAGAATGGCTTGCTTCCAGAATCTTTGTCGACGACCGATGAGTGCCAGTGACGCTAAGTACTGGCATGATGATCGTGAACGACGAGCCTACGATGAGCGAATCAGTCGTATGCGGAAGTACGAATACCCGATGCTCAAAGGTATGCTGATGTATGACACTCCTCTCATGTGTCACTGACAGTTGATAGACCTGACTTACCTCGACCATGGCGGCACGACTCTCGCGCCGAAGTCTTTACTTGAGTCCTTCTGCGATGAGATGCAACGCACTCTTCTCGCCAATCCCCATTCTGATTCATCCAACCCGAGCGTGACTGCCGTAATGGTAGAGCAAACACGGCTTGCGGTCTTGAAGATGTTCAATGCTGATCCAGCGTACTTTGATATTGTCTTTACCGCCAATGCAACTGCGGCAATTAAGCTAGTGACCGAAGGCTTTTCAGGACAAGACGAGGGGTTCGATTACTGCTATCATCGTAACAGTCACACAAGTCTAGTTGGTGTTCGGGAACTGGCGCATCGTAGCCACTGCTTCGCTTCCAATGAGGAGACAGAAGACTGGCTTGCTGGCGGAAATCATACTTTCAGCGGAGAGCCTCTGTCGAGAAGGAAGCTGTTGTTTGCATATCCAGCGCAGTCGTAGGTGATCCTGCCCATACTATTAATATTCATACTGACGTTTTACCCCTCGATAGGAATATGAACGGTGAGCGACTTCCACTGGATTGGACCACAAATTTACGCTTCTCGTTACACCATCCGCACTCTTACTCTCTCCTCGACGTAGCCGCATTGGTATCTACGACCACAATCGACTTGAGCAACCACCTCCTCGCCCCTGACTTCCTCACTCTTTCCTTCTATAAGATCTTTGGGTTTCCAGACCTCGGTGCTTTGATCGTTCGGAAAGCGGCTGGACATGTGTTCGACAAGCGTAAATATTTCGGCGGCGGTACGACGGAGATGTCGACATGCCTTGAAGAGTCTTGGGTAGTTCGCAAGGAATCGAGCCTACATGCACGCTTGGAGGATGGAACAATCGCTTTCCGGAATATACTTGCTTTGAAGTGTGCAATCACAACTCATCGCAGGTTGTTTGGTGGGCTTGAGGAAGTCTCAAAACATACCAGTTGGCTCGCCAAGGTCCTACATGAACGCTTGACCAGCATGGCTCACTCCAATGGCGCGCCAGTATGCCAGATATACCAGTCAAAAGATTCTAGCTACCACAGCTCGAAAACACAAGGACCGACGATAGCTTTCAATATATGCCGAAGCAACGGAACATACATTGGTCCGTGGCATGTTGGCGCTTCCTTGAGAGCGAATAGGATCCATGTGCGTACGGGTAACGTGTGTAATCCTGCAGGTATCGCATGCGCACTGGGTCTGAAGGCCGAGTGGCTGAGAGGAGCGTTCGATGCGGGCATTCGATGCAATACCGACACTGATATCCTGGGGGGGATACCTGTTGGGATAGTTAGGGTAACTCTCGGAGCCATGAGTACCTTAGAGGATGTTGACGCGCTCGTTAATTGTCTTTCGCGGAACGTCGCGGAGTTTAGGGACCACCTTCAGCCAACTGTAGAGGTAGATGACAAGAAGAAAGAACGGATGCTGGATTCCAGGAGCCCTTCTACTGTTTCGGACACGACTGAAACCCGGGTAGAACCCACGACACCAGAACGCAAAGAACATGCGAGTACGTTCAACACCCCTAAAAGGTTGTTTCCACGTTTGAGAAGGAGAAGAGGTTGGATATTCGCCTTGATGCAGACTGTCAGATAGGTTATGAGCGTTCAGTACATTATGATGCGTGTTGTTCGCAATTTGGTGTTTTCGCCCCCAATAGATCAGCTGTTAAATACCAAGCCACGTTCATGGTTCTCTTACGGCACTTGTGGCGATCGTAGCTTGACAAACTTCAGGCATGTCTTCTTGAGTTTTTCAGAATCCGATCGGCGCAAACCTTAATGATGTTGTAAAAACGATTTTGGATTCCTCTCCAGCCTCCCACAAAAGACCGATCACGTTAGTCCGTATAGTACAATCTACGCTCTCTTAAAGACACTAAGGTGTTTTAACCTTACGCAACCTTAAGTCTTAAAATTAAATAGCTCTCTACCTACAACAGGAGCTAGAGCTCCTATAGTATATTAAATAGCTTACTAGGCAAGGCCTTCTACTTATATAAGCTATAATATAAAACTTCGCCTTACAAATTGCAAGAAAAGAAGTTAGAATACACTAAGTTAATTGCTTTGTTTACTAGTACCTTAATAAGCTTATTTTAAGATAAATAATAAGCATAGATAATAATTGCTATAAAGCTAATTCTAGAAAAAAGTACAGCTTATACTTTAATCTCCTACGTAAGAAAATTAAGCAGTACTATATTAAGCTATATTATATATATAATATAGATAAGAAGGGCTTCTTTTTTAGTATTTTAAGAAAATTAAAGAGGATTTTTAGTAAGCCTTTATATAAGCAAAGAAAAAAAAAAGTACTATTTAGAATAGCTTACAAGAGTAAATAACACTCCTAGCCTATATCTATACTAATAGATCTTACCTAGCGCCTACTTTTATATATTAATTAACCTTAAGATTAATACAGAACACCTAGTTATAAGCCTTTAATTTTAAAACTTATTAAGTTTAAATTACTTTATTACTCTTTAGCTAGATAAATAATAATATTAGTTTTACGTAGCTTAAATAAGTATTTAATTGCAATACTAAGGTAAAAGCTTAATTTTTCTATTAATTACTTATTTTAGATAGCTATAGATCTTACTTTACTATAAATTTTATTAAGTACTATAATTAGAATAAAATTCTTCTTGTAGTTTTTCTTTTTTATTTAATTTATACGCTATAGCTTTTTAATATTACTTTATTTAAGCCTTTCTTATTAGCTTACTAGGCTAAGATATCTAGATTTCTAGAGAGGAACTAGGGCCTTACCTTAATAAGTAAAAGGGATTTCTTTTACTTCGTTTACTAAGCCTAGTAGGCCTTCTTTAAAAAAAAAAAATTCTAAAGGCTTTTAAGGCTATAAGCTTCTTACCTTTTAATTTTAAAGTTATATTAAAAAGGTTTAGTATTAAGAGCTCTTTAAGTAATAGTAAGTTTTTAAGCTTAAGTGCTTTAAACTAAAAGAAAGTTAAACGCCTACTACGCAAGGTAGTAAAAAATTAAAGTAATAAATAAGCTTAAAGGCTAAGCTAAGTTTATTACTAAATCTTAACTTAAAAGACTTTTTTTAAGTATAAAGTTAAGGGCCTACGCAAGGCTCTAATTAATAAAAAGACGTATAAAATATAAAGGAAGCCTCTTCTACTTTAGGAGCCTAAGAAGTACTAAAGTAGAGCTATAGTTTAGTTTTTAAGAAAGGTAAAAAAGGCACGTAATTGCTAGCAGCTCTAAGAGCGCGAAAAGGAGCAGGTACAACACTAAAAAGCTAAGATAAACAGGTATTATAAGGAGATAAGGTAGGCAAAGAGGAAAGAGAAGAAAATAAGGCAACAGGCGAGGGCTGCAGCTTAATTAGTAAGGGAGAAGGAGAAGGCTAAGAGGGCTGCTAAACAGGCCTCTAGGGCAGCTGCTTACAGGGCTGCAAAACAACTCTAATAATTTATAAAAACTTCTTAAAAGGGTAAGAGGAGCAGCCTTAAGGCTCTTAAAAAGGTTACTTAAAAAAAGAGGCCTATTGCGAGCCCTACAAGTAGTGGAGAGCCTCAAGGTAGTGTTACAGCTTAACTAGCGTCTACCTCGCGCACGCTCTACAGCCTCAAGTTTGGTGGTGGTTTTGGTGTTCAAAACTGCGCGTTGGCCCGTCCTGCGCGTTGGCCCGTCCACCTCGGTAAAGGGCCTAGCGCACATCCGACATCCGATTATCTGAATGAACCCGCACGCGCAAATGCAATCTGGAGCCGGCAGAGGCGAGGTGACGCCTTGTGCAGGTGACAAGCAGAGATTTGTGCAGCGTGAGAGGAGTAACGATCCTAGACGAGTGCATATGGGAAGGCTATGTCGTGTGGCTGCACCAAACCTTGGAAGTCCGCCCGAACTCCGCTGGCGTCGACGCCACATCGTTGAACAGAGGTTGCTTGGCCTGACTTGCCCAAGCGCGGCTTGTTTCGCCGCCCCATTGAGGTTCGAGAGCGTGATTTGAATCAATATCCCCCTTTGAAATGCAGTTTGGAAAAGAAGCACAAAAGCCGCGATGATAAGAGCAAGGAGAATGAGAGCAGCCTCTTCTGGATGGCGTCCTGGAAGCGCGCACTTATCGGATCTCTACTGCTACCACGATTAGTTTGCAGGTGGAGATGGGCCTCCGAAATTGCATATGTTCCCTGAAAGATGCTTGTGAAAGTCAGCTGCGTGACTTTACGCAGACCATCCGCCATGCACGCTAGTCCCGAGACAATGGAAACTACTATATCCGATGGCGCACTCAATAAACGGGAAGCGGAAGCCCCGCATTTCAACGGAAGATGGTGTCCACAATGGCTGTATCGTCGAAATGCGCACGGTCTTACTGTTGAGTTGCGAACTGCTGGCTTTGCGCTGACAAGTAAGATAGAGGCGGCTCTTCACCTGATAGACGATTGGTGTATCAGCTGATGGGTATGTGCTCTCCCCATCCAAAGGGCCACATATATTGTAGCGGTTGCGATCTGCGAAAGTTTGGTGGTATGTGCATGCGCGCTTCGCCATTTTGCATTCTCTTTAGACAGCTGGCTCACACGCACAACTTGCTAGTGTATCCAAGGGTTTCAAAACTTGAAACCGAGCTTTAAAGCATGCTTAAAATGGAGGGCGCGAAGAGCCTCGAAACCCATATTCTCCTAGAGTAGCTGTGGATAATTCTTATAGTTACAGGCTGTGAAAGCTCAGCAGGAAGCTTGTAGAGTACGACTGTAAAGGCAAGGCTACCTCTCACCAAAAGAAGGGTCAGGTCGGCGCTTCGTTTACCACGTTATGACGCCACATCTGGCCAGCCAAAGGTGGGGGGCTCTGACCGTTGTTTGTATCTGTGTGGTTGCCAGAAGGGTTGCGACTTGCGGTTCTGCATCCGCCATGCAGCTGTTGGGAGCTGGAGGCGTATGCGGTGATGCAACCAAGGTGAAAGCCGGACATTTGGTCAATGTGCTATAAGCACAGCCGACCTTGCGCATTCTGTCGCATTTTTGAAGGGCTATTGTACACCTCAGAACCTTTTCTGCATCGGGTTTTATTCCTAGTAGTCAGTGTCGCATGCTTCACTTCGATGACTGCTTGCGTCCACCAGAGTAACTCTTACCATCAGCTTGTACAGGTATCCAAAGGCATCCTGAAGCCCCAAAACACCAATTTGTCGACTGTGAGGTTCCTGGTACTCAATTTTGCCCTTCTGCCTTGGAATCGCAGCACTTGGCCTATCCGCAACGGGGCGGATACATCCCGCGCAGCCATGGCTGTTCACCACAGCTCATCACAACGTGGGGTCGCAGACGTCTCAGGTCGTAGGGTTTATGATTAAGGCATAGCGTGGGACTTCTGGTTACAAGGTATCGTCCATCCGTGAGTTTGCCTGCTGCTAGTCATCATCTGGAGGATTGAAAGCGGCTGCCTTTTTGCTGACACGTAACGTCAGTGGTCTGATGCCAGGCTCTGTCGTAACATTGCCTCGTTATCGTGGCTAAGCATCCGTCGCTATCATGAGCAAGACTGAGGCAACGCAGTCCGAAGTCCCTTCCAAGTCGCTGCACACGATCGTCTCCTACTCTTCACTCATTTGAAGAACGTCAAGTCGCTGGTAGTCTTCACCTTCAAGTACTAGCCAGCAATACCAGCGCTGCCCGGATTCATCCTATAGCCATCCTTTTCAGTGCGCGTCAGCACAGCCCACATCCACGCTAGTCTCTTTGCTCGCATCGGAGGAAGTGAGGCGGCCAACACTGTCCATGTTTCCAGACATCGACTTGATAGCGAAATAAATGTCCTCAGGTGCTGCTGTTGCGCTGCAGGTATCCTCTCGTCACCGGGGTTCATTTTTGGTCTTGCTGTCATCAGAGACGGTTCGTTACGTACCCGTTTGTAATACCTTCCAGTCGCTGTTCACTGAACTTGACGGACCTCTCCACTCATGTAGAGCGTCCTCTACTACTGATCCTTCTCTAGAGTTGTCGGCTTTGCAGCTTCCTCACCCGCAACGCTTCGCAGGATCTGCCTGGGCGCGCAGCCTTCTCTCCCATACCCCAAGTCTTTGGATCTTCACGTTGCGCAAGGCTCGCAAATCCTCCTTCCCGTCCAAGGACGTCGACCAACAGGACATTACACATCACGGATCGCGCCATGGCGTACGAAGGTGCACTCGATGGAAGAGACTGCGCAGACAGTTCTGGTGGATACCATCGTTATGGTGCAGATATGAATGTATTCGGTGCGATCGGGAATTCTGAAGAGCTACCGATCAGATACCGCACGACGATAAGCCAAGACCATGAGCGGCCAGCATTAGGATGCCAGAGAATTGCTGGAGACCTCCGGGGCTTAGAGTCAACATCGGCCATGCCAAATCGCGGGAATTATCGAAGCGCTAACGGGCAAGGCGTGGCCCAAGGGTGGCATCAAACTGCCATGACTTCTAGTTCAGTCAGTCCAGAGTGGAATCATACTGGAGGCCCAAACCTCACACTGTTGCAACATATTGATAGGAATGATTCGACTGTTTTCAACCGACTCGAAACACCCTACGATGACGAGCAATTGTGGTTGGCAAACAGGCTCCCCAGCGAACCATGGAATCCATTACGGCTGTTGGATCATCGGTCTTGTCACAGACATCTATACAATGTAACGCCCTTCATCAGCATTGAGTCGCCGACTGGAGAAAGAACAGCGGGTAATCGGGGGTACGACGTCGCTCGTACACTAGATTCTCATGATATGTCAGCCACACCAACATCGCGGGCGTCTTGTGCTATAGAGTCTCAAAGGAGGATGGAAGATCAGTCGAAGTTGCATCTCCATACAAAGATATATGACCAGCCATCCCCACCCCGACGCTGCTTAGGAGGTTCAGTCGAGTCCGCACCGAGCCGGCCGTATGGAAGGGACTCTGATTACGCAGCAACGTTTGCGGAGGTATCCGGTGAGCCATACTATAACAACCTCTTCAAGTAAGTGAATATCCAACGCAAGCAAATAAGTGAATGCTGAACTTAGTGCAGCGTACCAGACCCACAGCGATGTCAGCAAGACCTTCTCATCCCTACATGTGTCCCAATCTCTTCATTGGCCACAGATATGAGTCGCGTGTCCTCAACGCAAACGGAAGAAGAGCTGTACTGCCCTGAGTCCGGTTGCAGTGCCAGCTTTAGACGACTCTATGCGAAGGGCAGTCTTGCACGCCATCGACGACTGAAGCATGGCAATCACGAAGGCCAAGAAGCGCGGGAATACAACTGCGAAGAACCCGGGTGTTCAAAAACCTACAAGCGCCAAGACGCACGCGTAAAGCATTATCGCAAGCAGCATCAACACCTCGCTCCCGGTCCAGTGCTGTCGCGTAAGAAGTATCGGTCGATGTGACCATGCGGTGGCAGGTGCACCAAATTCTTTACCATTATGGAAGAACCGCAAAGCGACTTGAATCGTTGTCTGATCGGTAGTCAGTAGCGGGCGCGGGGGGGTCTTTCCTAGGTCGTTTTAATCCGCACATTCTTTTGTCTTGTCATTTTTGTCCATGTATCGCAACGACATATTTCAGCTTTGTTCGCTGCGCTCCTGCAAGTAGGCCTCTGTTTTTCGAAAAGATCTTCGTGCTATTGGCCCGGTTGGGCTGCTGGTACAGCAAAAACCTTCTAGGAGTTTTGGCGCAATAGGTTCATACGTTGGTGAGGGGTCGAGGATGGAAGGATGGAGAGAGAGAGGGGGAGGGAGAGGGGGAGGGGGAGGGAGAGGGAGAGGGAGAGAGAGAGAGAGTCAAAAGAGAAGCTGAAGACCACTTGGGTTTGGCGACTAGTTGATTTCGGAGGAGAGCTCAACATGGCGTCGCCATGGCTAGGTAAGATCGGTACGAAAGTCCTGGCCAAAAGTGGCCATAACTGAGGGCGTGGGGATGCACAGAGGTTGGCGACGTGGCTGATATTATGGCTCACCACTAGGCCGCTTGGTTTAAGTGGACCTGCAAGATATTTGAGCGCCCTCATCGACTCATCGAAATGAAGCCTTGCCAGCGTTGAAGCTCGCCATCCGCCTACCATGGTCTTTTGCCTCATTTCAGTGCCAGACAGGAACGACGCGTAACAGAGGCGATCTGCACTGAGGCGTTCGCTTGCTTCACTCCCGGGGGAGATTGCCGCCACTCGTCCGCTTAGGAAGCTTTGGGAGCACCACAGACAACGCGTCCAGGTTGTATGAGTTGGTAAGGTATAACAGATCGAAGGTCTTTTGAAGCCACCCACATCGATCCTTCTCAGATGTATGTTATGTGTGGTAGCAGGCAGGAGGACAAAGCAGGTCTGATCGTGGGAAGAAAAAACTTCAGGGGTGCACGCGCGTCCGTAGAAACCTCCCTACCCGAGGGATTAAGCAACGACCTGCGCTTGTCACGCGATTTTGTCAACTCCGTGCTCACTTACCTACTGTGTAAAGCTTGGGTATAGCTTGAGAGGTTGGTCAAGGGTGGCAAAGACTCTTTAGGACTGCGTCTTGATTATACCAGGACCTTCGCAAGAGGAGGATGCCATCCCATAGTCGTAGAATTGTGCCGAGTTTTGCCATCGACAGTAACGTCAGCTGGAGATGATGCGCATTAGCTTCACTTACGAGCTTCCCGTGACGTTAACCATTTTAGGTGGATGGCATCAGCCTAAGCGCTGTATACGCTGTGCCACAACATCATGTCCTGTGGCAGCTGTCTTTGGCGACGCAAGATCACTTGCGAGGTGGGTGTGAGTGCAAAGCCTTCGTCGTTTGGTCAGGGCAGGGCATGGCTCGATTGTGGGCTCACAAGCGCATCCAAATTTTGAGACCGTCAACGCCTAACCAGTATCATGGCTACCCAAACAACTGCAGGCACACAACCATGCGAGAATGGACGCTCCGTCAATATCTCGACATTTTTCTTTCTTTCGAGAGATTCTCGCCTGTCGTGGCGAAGATTCAGTCGCAGAGCACAGCCTCGATTGCGCGTTCTCTCGCCTTCCGCTTGCCGAGAACATCTGCCAGGTGGCCACAAACCGGGGCACGTATTTCGAGACCTCTCCACAACATTATGCTACTCGAAGATGGAGCCTAGTCTCGCGAGGAAGCTCGGGTGGGATCAGGTGCTACTTTTCCAAAAAGGTTGGATCTCGTTCACCCCCTTCACCCATACCAGTCATCAGACGTTCCATCTCGACTATGGTAGGTTCCCGTTGAGTTTCATGCGCTCAGTCAGCTCAAGCATGCAGGGACGCTACCGATCTTCGGACTTGCTGTTAGTTACCAATGGTCTGGTTCGGGATGACTTGCATGGCTGCCACAAGGTACCTGTGGCCCTAGCCGGAAGGCTGATGGTAGACGCCTTGTTCATGCCTCGTTTCACAGATTCACCCTCCGATGAACGTGCCGAGATGTTCCATGGTGGTTTGTTCCAGAGTAGCAGCTCAACAACTTGTCGCCTTCTTATTTGCCATCCTGACGCTTCACAAACCCCGTCGGAAGGCGTAGATTCGATCTATCGGTTTGTTATGGACTGCACCGTACTGCTGCATTGGGTTGTTATGTTGTACAGCACCTCGCCAAATCAAGAGTACGATTTAGATACACGCTAGCGGAGACCTGGAATTGCGAGGATAGCTGGGATGACGAGAGTCAGTGTCCTCAGCCCTATTGCGAGTATCGTAGATGATTCTTGACCATAAACAGCAACCTGCTGGCAGATCTCGGGTGTTTTGAAGTAGCACAGCGCTGTGGACTATGGAAGAGGGCGTCAATTGGGCCGCCACGTCAAATGAAAGCGTCTTCAGCATTTTGTATCGGTGAGTAGTATGCGATGAAGCTGTATAGTGTTCACATAGGGTGCGAGGGGATTGGCCGCCAGAGCACGGACTTCTGCATCGCTGCCACACGCATTTTTTTGCTTTTAATTCCAGTCTGATTCTCATGCAATAATGCCTGAAAGCCCAGGGCTGCCTGCTGTTTGGGCAAACTGTAGAGCGCTGAGTTGCGGGGAAAACTGGCATCACAGCTGTGGACGGGAGGTTTTCAAAAGTGGGAAAGTCATACCAATGGCATCGGGAATACTGGGATTGGGTCGAGTGTGCATCAGGCGAACAGAAGGGACATGTTGATGATTTCGTAGGGTCTAAAGTGACGATTGTGATGAATTGAATCTTGACGAGTCGTTTTCTCATGCGAACTTGACTGTTGACAGCAAATTTCCTCAAAAGTCGCTGAGTCGCCGCAATGATAGGCCACTAAGGTGTCGAGCACATGCAGGGATGCAGCTGTCATCGCCAGTGCTACCTACCTAGGTAGTATAGAGCCCCACTCTCAATTACATAAAATGACTCTTGAGAAGGAGCATCTGAAGGCAGCAGTTTGTCAACATATTTCTAGCTCGATTTCAGTGGCGTTAAGCATGTCGGAGCGGCCGAGTGTGCGCTCGAGTTGATAATGTTGAGACTGCAACCCTGCGCCACAAGTGGCGTTGCCTCTTGGGATTTACGTCGCGATACTTCTTGCGTCTGGAACCTTCTCAACTTTATTTTTGCCTCTGCGCCGAATGGCGTGAGTATATTTTTCTCTTGCGTAATGAGAGGATTACAAGTTCATAATCATGACTAGGCGTCTGCAGGCTTTGCTATCACATCAGTGCCTAACGTGTCAGCTCTAAACAGAACGCTAAGGCTATGATCAGAGAAAGGGGCTTCAGCTGAAGAGTCTGGTAGCATTCGAATTGAAACACCTACGCAATGTTTAATACATAGTCCCCCTCCAGTACTCCAACAACTCAAAAGCCTAGCCTAGTCCAGTCAAAATCCTCGCATCGATTGTTCATACGCCAGCAAATCCTTTGCACGGCCTGTACATGGCGACAATCGTGTCGACCCTCTAATCTGCCTGGAGGGTAAGGTCTTAGAGCTATGACTCTAGCCGAGCCAGTCAGTACGGCCAAGGTGTACAATCATCTCGGCTCGATTGGATAACACCATCGTAATGACGAGCAGAAGACACAAGAGCATAGAGCAGCAGAACCAGTAAGATTTAGAGAACCTCGAGGCGTCCTCTGATAACAAGTCTAGTTCAGGCCGCCCGATAGAAGCCTCTCGTATATAAGCAGCAAGGCATGCCCTCGCACACGTCGCGCTGGCGAAGAACAACCGGCTAGCCTCTACTCGAAACACGTCACAAACCTGCGGGCAGGAGTGACAATACGTTAGTCAACTTTCGCGACAGGGCAGCCGGACCATGTTCACGTACCTGCACGTTGCCTCACTTCTTAAAGATCTGCACGTGGGCCTTGTCTCTTCCAACTTCGAAATACGGAGATGTGAAAAGTATGCATGCAGCCTCTGCTATGCACTGTGGTACGAATCGCAACTACCCGTTCTCGACCTCCCGTTGCACCGTGTCATCCTGGTTGCTGCCCGAGGACTGTTATGCGCAACTAGCCTTCAGTCATCTCGAACGTCGATAGGTGGCCCTGTCTTGTTGTCCAGCGCGGCCCGCTCTCGACATGGGACCTATTCGTATTACGTTCGATGGAAATGTCGAAAAGATGCGTGTTGGTCGTGAACCAGTTTATAGTTTGGGTTGGCCCCGGCTTCGCCCGGCTTCTCTAGTCACCGCCTAACACTACATGGCACCCTCTCGACACGACTCCACCGTCCTCAACCATCCTTCGTCGACATTGTCACCCTTCCAAAATGAGCACTGTCACCTGGGGCACTCTCTTTATTCCCATGCGCGATTGCGGCAAGGCAACTGCTGCCTGGACGATGACGTGCGATGGGTCTCTGCAGTGGGGATGTACTCCTTGGTTCGCCGGCACGATGCTTCCTCAACGACATCCCAGTAGGACATGCAACAACACCAAGACTGGACATCGCAAACGCATACCGAACGCCAACAAAAGAAAGCACGAAAGGGAAGGTCCATACAAGACATGCATATGCTAAGCGTTTGGTTTACGATTTGCGTTCAGAAGCATACGGCAGCATAGGGAATGGTACCAAAGGAGGGTGCTGGACACAGTGTGCTCGTCCTTGCTTACAACAAATGAGAATTGCGTAGCGCCACATGACATGAGGTGCAAAGCCCCTCCGGTTTTTTCGAGGGCCGCCGATAGCCAAATGGGAATAACAAAGAACACCAATATAGAGAATAAGAGAAGGTCTTGGTGCAGTTACTGCTGGCAAGATTACTGTCGTGTACGGTCGGGGCTGCTTAGATACCAACTGGTGCAGTGCGGAAACTCAACCGGAGACGCTACTCAGGAAGTCGGAATGCTGCTCACGATTCGCACGCCTCGTCTGAGGCCGCGCAAGAAACTTACTGGCAAGTCGTGGATGCCGTTTCCGGTAGTGTTTCAGCCTGGCATCCTGCCTGTTGTACACCTTTTCGCATGAATCGTCTGCGCAGATGTAGACTTTCGGACCTCTGTGTTTAAGTCTCTTATGTCGAGCCAAGTTACCGTTCCGGTGTATGCCGTTGAAGACTGTGTCACAACCTTCAACGTCACAATGAATCTCGAATGATGCTGCAGGCGATGAAGCATCAGATGCATAAGAGGGCGTGCCCGATGTCATGCTTTCTTTCTCTAGGAACAACAGGGCTGGATTGATTCTACTTGACCTGGTGAGGTCAGTGATACGCTATATACAAAGGCAGCAGATATACTTACACAGTATCCGAGAAGTTGTTATACGTGTCGTTCTTTGATCGACCAACTGGCAGGGTCGCTTGTCGCAGGGGAAAGGCTGGGCCAAAAGGCGCGGAGCTAAGAGAGCTCGAGCACAGTGCTGGCTCACGAGGCGCTTGGTTGTTGAGGGCCTCAGGACGCTTAGCGAGCATTCTTGCGTCCATGCCATTATTGGCCATACCACATGATGAGATGCGCCTCCAAGACGGGGTGGTATCCGAAGTTCCTTTGCGGTATGTCCCTTGGCTCATGTAGCCTTGTTGAAACATCTGAGGCATCACTTTAGGCTGGTAGGGAGACCACGGATCCGAGTTAGCACCAGTTCCGATCTCGCCAATCACATCCATGATTGACTCGATATTAGCATGCTCAGAAGACACGGACGCTCGAGTTGTAAGAGTCGGAGGCATACCAGAAAGATCGTAAGAACGGTTTATACTAGACGTGGACTGGTATGCAGTCGCGTGGTCAGGAAACAAAGACACATAGGGATCAGTCCCTCGAGCTTGGGAGCTGTATTCGGTAATGTTTTGGTTTTGCGGAGAAAATTGAGGATGGTATGCGTTATATCCCGGGACTTCATTCAAGTCGTCTACACGATAAGGTTCACCCTGCCAGCTCTGGTCACACTGCACCTTGGCTGCATCTACATCAGGAGCCACATACCGCGACTGAGGATTCCAGAACAGCGGATCATAGGGTATTCGTTGGGTATAGGGTAGCTGTGTGGCTTGTTGCCACGTAGGTTGCAGCCCGTCCTGATACCGATGGAAGGGTCCCATGTCCGTTGCATCTCCCTGACAAGAACCAGGTGGGCAGGGGGGCTGTGTTTTCCTCTCGCCATGCCGCCCAAGAGATGCGAGTGCCATTCTGTTCGGTGCTAGGGGACTGATCCACGTGCTGGGATACGAGAGAACCCTCTCGTCGCTAGGGTGCTGCAAGGGTTGCGATTGATGGTTGTCTTCATGAGTTGTACACCCAACGGAGCTCGAATGTGTCGCATTAATTTGGCGCCCTCTAGACCGTTTCGTCCCACGGATGTGTTCCGTCATTCTTCTAACTGAAACACGAATCTTCAAGAGTTAAGGACAGACCTTTCGCGTTTGTCGGTGGGGTGGATGATGTCCGAGAGGTCCGAGACTACAAGACGCGTGCGGATGGCCAAGATTGTTGGGACAAGGGCGATGCGATGCTGAGTCGATTGCGAACTTGGAAAGAGGGTAGTTGGTTTGCTCTGTGACCGGAGGGCAGACGCTAGAAAGAAGAGACAAATCGGTATCGGATTCGGAGGTGGTGGGTGTTAAGTGAAGAGATAGTCTGACTGGCAAGAGGTGGCCTTGATGCTGCTAAGTGTCTTGACGGTGTGCCGTGATACGGATGGCGTTGCGTGGAGGGTTGGATGGAGCGATGACTAAGACGTGAGCGATGCGCCGACTCAATGTGAAAGCCTCGTTTTGGAGAAGGATAGCTGTTATCCCTTTCCGTGGATAATAGCGAACAGGTCGAGCGCAAGACCGGATATTGCCAACAGTCGAGGTATTGTCAGAGCAGTTGTGCTTCCCAGGGGGGAGTTGTTGTCAGCGGGCTGCCGGAAATGGTCGCGATTGCAGCGGGCTGGTATGAATATCACCAAAAATTTATGTTTCAGACTGGAGAGCGACGTCCAGAGGCACCGGTAGCGTTACAATGACTAGGAGTAGAGAGAAGAGGAGGAAGAGGCGGCGGCGGCGGCGAGGCTGAGTCGCTTGGTGCCAGCGAGTTGTGATGGGCACTTATGGATCGAGGACGGGGATTGGCATGAAGGACCGGCAGCAGCCAAGATGTGACTACGAAATCAGTGCAACACCAGCTACAACTCCACCGTTGGAAGGACTGCTCGTTGGCGTTTCAGAAGCGATAAAAGAGTTTTGGTTGATCAGGGTGGTGCTCAGGAGTTTTGGTGTTACCATGGATCCGCTTAACATACGGTCTGATCTTGACGGCGATGCCACGTTGGCTATCTGCCTATTGCCTACTTTCGCTCACCTCACTACAACACGGCCAAATGCGTTGTACAAGCATGTCCATGACCCTGGATCTATCAACGTGGATGCCCAAGCCATGATAAGGAGCATACCACAGATGTGTTAACATGTGGCGTTGAGTGGCTGTAGGTCGGAGAATTTTGTGGCTTCCGCATTAAGAGGATGCCTGCAATAAGATATCCGCAGGGTGTGATTACTCGAGCGAAGGATGGCACAGATGCCGACAGCAGGGCGATTGAGACGCGTGGATACCCGTGACCTTGCCGGGTTGACAGAGGACCTCACAGGAATTAGAGCCATCACGCCGGGGCGTTCGACCGCTTTTAATCGGGAGCACCTTACCAAGCACCCATTATCACTGACATTAGATGGCTGCAGACGCTTGTGCACGCACGCAGTAGCTTGCTGCAACTCATTCCGCACCTACATACACACAGGCGTAGGTGGGGTACCACAACAAACCTTCAAGGAACACCTACAGGGCTCAGTTCCAGTTTGAGATCTTACTCTAGCTATGAAAGATGGAAACGTAAGCGATTGCATCTATTCTCCGCCCATGCTTGGCAGCACAACTGTGTACACTCCATTTTCACGTCCAAAATCAACGTTCAACCGGACTTCTCGTATCTGGGCTCGAGGCTCCGCCGTGTCAACCAAACGTTGGTAACGCTGGTAGTCGAGGGACAAGTTACCATGAATAAGATCACACCTTACGATTGAGGATTGATTTCCAGTCTCTAGCGACACTGAACATGACGAAATTCTGCCAGAAGCTGAAGCTGCCACAGGCCACCTTCATGCGCTCGTCTAGTAGACGGCCCGTAGGCTCGAATGCCCACATCCAGCCGCACTTCAGACCTGCAGCAGGAGAAGCTAGGCAATGAGCGCCCCTCGCTCGTGCGTACTCATAACATGCCGGCGCCTATCAGTCACCGCGCTTTTATCTAGCTAAAATCATCAGAACTATGCGCAGTTCATCACGCTCACCAACTTCAACTATCAGAATTTCTGGACCGCTCAAATCGAGGATTTTGCTTTGAGGCAGTCGGCCGCTGCTGCGAACCCAGCGTGAGCATGCCGATCTAGAGCAGCCACACGACTCGGCCCCACATGCATCTGCACCTCTCTGCACACGCAATCACGCCAGCCATCGCACTATCTTCCTTTGGAATGATAGGATTAGAAATTGCTGCCGATCAACTCTGTCCTATCTAAGGCTCCTCCAGAACGGCGGCCACGAATAGGACCTCAGAAGCTGGTAGTTGAGCCGCCTCTTCATCAACGTGTCACGTACCTCGGTACCTCATCATGTCGTTCCTTTTTTTCACCATGCAGATTCGGGCCGAAGTGCAACGGCGTCGCAGCGAGTCAAAATGGATCCGTGTAGTGTCCGCTACTTTGCGCCACGCTGCGAGTCAACTAATTTGAAGCATGGTACCGAGAGACGCTGGAATTTAGCTTTCGTATTTCAACGTCTGACAGCGGAATGCCAAGCGGCTTTCTGGGTTGTAAGACCCACTATTACGACTTCAAAGAGCAGCATCGTCGATTTTCAAACCTTTTTTCTAACACAGTGCAAATCTTAACCTAGCTAGAATCTCGGAAGCAGAGCCGGTACCCTCCAAACCCTGTACCATGGAGACTCGGTAGGCGTATTGTTCGATCGCTCCATAGGCAACCCCTGTTAACCCCCAATTCCTGACCCGGGGCGGTGCCCATGTAGCCGGCCGGTATGCGGTACCGAATGCACAGTCTATAATTGACGAGTGTTGGACGCCATGCGGCTGAAAACGAACCTTCTGCATCCGGTTCCAAGCGGCCGCTCGTGAGCGCGTGACGGATTGAAGATCATACTGGTCGCGTACGGAAAAGCATCCCTCGTTGCAAAAAGTCTCTATTGGCGTCACCTTCTAAAGACTACAACCAATCTACGATTGACCTCACTTTTGGAGTGGTTGACGTGTCTTCTGGATACTGGATCAGGACTATACTTCCAGACTGAAAGGCTGACACAAGGCTTCTTCATGCTACTTTCTGGGAATGCGCAGCCGCTATACTTGTGCAAAGATCATCCGTCAAGCCACTGGTAGTTCCAGCCGTGGTAAGCGCCCTGCCGAAGCAGCATCGTACTGCACAAGCTATTCATCCGGCTGCAGAGCGCTCGAATCGTGTTCTACACAAGCCAGCATGGTATGACAACAAGAGGTTCAATGGCCAGCACACCCATGTTGTTACCGACTCGCCTTTGCGACGATCCAGTACACATTGCACGTCTCCACAGAACCAAGCTTTCTGCATCTCTAATCCGGCGGTGACAGCTTCACTCAATGCACACACACCTTCCGCCATTATGATCGCTGTCACTTTGCAATAGGTGGATGCGCTGGCAACATCAGCGCCATGGTAAAACAATATCTTGGTACTCCCGCTCATGACGAATCCTCTCTTCCAAAGAACTGGAAAGAGATCTGCTTGGAAGGCCAGGCCTAGACTTCGTCAATGAGCACTTTATCGCAGCCGCCGTTTAGAGCTTGAAACAAACATGGGTACCATGCAGCTAGAGGCCTTATGGAATAGATGTTGGGTTATCCCAGCTGAATGCACTTGGAAGGAATTGACGACATTGGAGACGATCACAGCCGGTCACCTGCTGGCCCACCGACTGATAGCTTGCATTTGATCGAACAAATGCGCCCTCCTGGGCTCTTGCCCTTGCATACGGCAAGTCAGGATGCAAAGCGGTAGAGTCGCCTCGCACTGCGCCACCGGTCTTGGATAAATTCGTTGTAGGGGCGATTTACAGTTTTCACTGGACGAAAAGGGCAAAAGCTAAGAAATCGGGCCACGTGGGAGCAAGGATTCCCAGGCGTGGGTTTACTCGGGCGCAAGTGGAGCAGTGTGATCGAGATTTGACATGGCGAATAAGAGGCTAAATCAAGCTATCATGATGCCGCCTGTCAAAACGGCTCAAACCGTACAGGTCAACTCGCAGAGCCGCATGCAAATGAGTCACTCTCACAGCCGGCCGACTTGGGCTTGCCCAGAATTCGGAATACGAGATATGGGAGGCCTGATGGACTCCTCATCGGCGTGGCAGATCGCGGTATCGTAGTCACCAAATCAACGAATGGGTACGTCAAGATGCGCGGTATTAATTATATGTCCACTTTTATGAAATGGAGAGATGCGCGTACGCGCCAGAAGACATTAAAAGCGCTCCAGCGCAACAAGAGAACAACCAGTGCGTCCGAAAAAAAAGGAAAAGACAAGAAGCTGCAAGCAGCTATCTGTACCACCAGGGTGGGAGGAAACCCAGCCTCCGATCTGCACTACGACGCATTGATCGCCGCAGCCGATCACGAACGTCGCGACTGGCACGACTATTTCGTTCGCTTCTTGGGCTTTGCCTCCAAAATATGATGCTTCTTCCACTCGTGTTTACGGGTGGCGTCTGCGCGCCTGTACGCCTTCTTACAGACGCGGCACGCTGTCCCCACCACGGTCGCCAGCGGGTTGTGGAAAGCGAGGACATGCCGTCGCAAATTGCCTCTCCCATACCTGGAGTCAAGTCAGTACCGGGGTAAGGAGCGAGATGTGAAGAAGTAAAGCATACCTGCCACGAAACGTTTTGTCGCATTGGCCGCAAGGCACTAGCGGATAATCGATCTCATCTACTCTGGGCGCGATAATGTGAAGCTCAGGATCTTGATGGTCGTGAAGCTCGATGTATTGGAGCGATGATTGTTGACTCTTATCGGAGTGCGTGGCGTACTGCGAGGAATCCGGTTGGTTTGCCGTTACCTCTATGTATTTGACGTCTTCATTCTCGATAGCATCTTGCCCGTACCTGCCGCAATATTGCCACTCAAGGTGATCGCCGTATTCATAGACACCCAGGAGAATTCTTGTGGTATCGTGGCATTCCACGTGAGGCTCTGGCAAAGGATCGTCCGATGTGAGCGGTAGGTGGTTACCGGGGATGTATGATCCATGGCTTGCGGACATGGGTGGTACGGCAAAGCGGGTATGATCATCTTGATGAAGATCGAGGCGTTGAGCTTGAGACTGTTGTACGATTTTGCGGAAAGACTCCATAAGGCTTTCTTCAAACGATGTCGGAAGGTTGGTGTGAGAGGCATAGCCGCAGTCCATGTCGACTAAATCGGGTATTACCCAAGAATCGCTGCAGGACGAGATACTTTCAAGGGGCGATACGATGCTAGCTGCGAGATTGGCATCTAGGTGAAGCTGGGTAGGATAGTCGGCATTGACACCAGGTGTGACAGGTGATACGGGTAACGACTTGTGTGATTGCCTGCCGCTGGTCATACTGGACGCTGAACCGAAGTGTTGCTGGGTATTCAGACTCCAAGGTGATCTTGACGCCTCGACAGATGTGGGCGGCTGCAGCACCATACGATCGACGGTGGCACCACGCTCGTTGACTTCGTTTGAGTGTGGACACAACGTCTGAATTGATCCAAGGTTGAAGGGGTAGTCGTCGGTTTGCTCCACAGGGCTCTCTAGTTCAGTGAACCCATGGTGCCCTTCGAGCTCCTGAGTGAGCATGCGTTGGTCAGGAAGTTCATAAATCGACGAGGCAGGAAGTTCCTCTCTTTGCTGGCATTCGTAAGGTGGCGGAGGCTCATCGTAAGTGACGTTCATAAACCGTCTATGATCCATTCGACGGGTTCGTATTGAGAATCGGTAGATCTTTCGAAGAAAGTTCCGACACTTAGAAATCGGTGCACTATTGCTAGAAGTCCAATCTTCTCCGGCAGGGTCCTTTGTATACCCCGAGACTGACGAGCTCTTGGGGTTAACAAGAGGGAGAACGAATATCGAGTTTCGACAAGTGCATTGACTAGCACCAGGCTCTGTTGTATCTTCGACAAGATTGTGTCGAGTTGTCGAGATGCTGGAGATAGATTAGTATAATGCGCTCCAGCTGCAACAAAGCCGTAGATAGGGTCTCGAACTCACGTACGTAATGTTCCAGCGACGCTTCGTCTCGAAGTGAATGAGCATCTTCAGAGTGCGGGGACGGACTCGGATTATGTGGCGACGAGCCCTCGCAACGCAGAAGGACCTTATCAACCACAGAGCTCTGTGGAACAGACAGACGTCATGGCTAGCAGTGACCACGCAAGTTCCTTGAGGACTATGCTGACTGGCAACAGGATCGCGCGTTGTTAAGCGGCGGCACGACGAATAGCTGCATTCTGAAGAGGTGTAGGTCAACGGAAGGACTTTCTTAGAGCCTAACATACCATGTTGCTAGCAACAGCCTCGATCGCGAAAGCTCAAAAGAAGGCAAAAGGCGGAAGAGGACTCGGCATCGCACTAAACAGCCCTGAATTGCTACGTATATGCGTGAGCGTATGAGTTATTCCGGCAGCCGCCAAGGCTGGGGTCCGTCCCAGTTTGAATATCATTCAAGCCAGGGTAGTGGATACAGGTAGATCTTTCATCTATTTTTGTTGCCTGAGGCCACTGATGTCTCGGGCAATCGAATTGACGATGGTTCATTGGGCGCGTTGACATTCGTGGACGAGAAAGAAAAGGCCACGCCAAGGACGTCACTCGAGCCACTTCGCCAATGCAGAGAGAGGGTTCGTCGATCGGGGTCGACGTTGGTTTTGCCCACATTGTGTTCCAGAACAAGACGTCGGCGACGTAGACGACGCTAAAGCCCTAAAAATGAAGCGGGGGCTATTCCTGGACACCGGCGGTAACGACAGGGCTCGCATCTCGGAGAAGGTGTCTGGCTACTCGAGCAATTTGTTACTGGGCGATTCTGAGAGTCCAGCAGGAATGTGCTTTGCTGTGAGCCTTTTCCGTGGCGGGCGTGGGGTTGATCAGTTATCGAAAGCGATTTGGCAAAGATGCGGCTCTGCTCGTACAAAGAACGGGGGGGTTTAACAAAACATTGAAAACGCAAGCTTCTTCGATAAAAGTAAGAGGCATAGCTTCAGATATATCAACAACCAGGTGCTTCGCCTTCGAGATCACATTGTTCAGACAACACAGCCGCAGCAAAAATGGGGCCAAAATGATGCCGAACTCTAGGAGAATGGTACGGGAAGAAATTCTTCAATTCTGCCTTGGGGATCCGCCTTGAGCGAGGCTGAGCCAGACTGTGGATGCTGTTAGTGAAGACCGGTGAGACGACCTAGGTACTGATGCCTTCTACAACATCGTGTAACCTCAACCAATCACTGAAATCTGGAATCGGTACGCTAAACCTGGAACCGCAATCTATACTGGTACGTTGTAAATCCTGCGATCCATTATCATTCCATATCGCCTGCCTTAGCAACGGCTTCCGAGGTATAGGTGCCAATCGTCGTAGCGGCGCTTCACGAAACCTCGGCTTGTTCTGAAGCGACATACTGCCTTCAACATGAAGCATGGATAGCAGGGATAAGAGGCCAGCATTTGCTATTCTTGAATTAGTTAGGGGGGCGGGACACGGCACAAACTTTCCTCCTAGAGCACTCATAGCCTGTGAGTAGCACTGCAGCATTCAAGGACACATGCAACTGGCAGCACGGCAGCTGGAAAGCCACCCTGTCCTCTTGCGGGACTTCCAAGCCGAGCCGAGCTTCAGCCCTAACGCCATCGAGAAAACGGTATCTTGCGATTGTTGCGGGCGGCCTCCAGGCGTGATCGTGATCCACTGCCGCCCGACCACACCATCTTAGCGCCACTCCTCCCAAGACGCATGCAGCCCTCCAAATAAACACAAGTGAAGCAAATCTCGCAAAGGATGCCAGAGTCAGGAAGACGCCATGGAAAGCAGTCGATGGAGGTTCGTTTTGGCTTCGGGCTATGTCGCACGCGCTTCCCCGCCTTTGACGCTCGTTAGTGCGGGAACTGGCGGCGCCAATCGCTCGGGAAGATGCGGGCCGGCAACGTCATTTATCCGTCATCCCATTTGATGACAGCCCAAACCGCCAGCCACCAAGACCAATTCGTAGCATACGACAAACACAGTCGCCGACAAGCATGCAGAGATGTCAGTGGCGGTTGACGCGCTCTTCAGACCCCAACAGCGACCATCAAGACGAGTCAGTGTGACAGCCCCTTCAACCTGGCTACTGGGTCGGCCTATTGTGCGATGTGCGACAGCCGCGGCCCTGCTTCTGCCCCAGAAAGAGACCCCGGGACGCAAGGCACTGGGATTCGCTGCATGCGCTCCGTTCTGGCGAAATGTTTCTTCCCCATGTCAGCTGCATCGTAGCATCCATTGTGCCCTCCGTGAGCCCCACCTGCGCTGTTGTACCAGGTGCCAATTGCAGGACGGATTCACCGCACGTTGCCAGTGCCGGTTGATACTGAGCAACAACGAGACGTGTTGCCCGCCGCGCGTACTGGAGTCAAGTTTGCTAGCGTCTGTTGCCTGGCAGCCTCAGAGCCGCATCGAAATTTCGCCAAGTGTACAGCCGTGTCCTCCACCCAACTGACTGAATGGCGTGCCGCCGTTTTAGCACCTACAGACAAGCGCTACGGCGTTGAATGACAACCGGGTTTCACCGAATGGCCCCTAGTTGATGGGAGCAACGCGGATTGAACGCCCAACCGTATGCCTGCTGGTCCGACTGGACAACGTCGAGCCGACAGTAAATTATATTTAGCCGTGCTGCATGATAGCCGCGGTGCATAAGGATGGCATTCATGCCGATGGATCTACGTTTCCCCGGCCAACCCGCATACTTCCATAACAGGTGTGAGGCGATCTGAGATGTCCTCTGCTCATGCACATGCGTTACACCGACGCCTCCAAGGAGGACTCAATACTTCGTTGCAGAAGCGTGCGACTGCTTCCACCATCGACTGGCTACCAGAGCTCCATTTCACGGCGATGCCCATCTCCTGGATACTGATACCACACCTAAAGCAGCAACATGTCTCACTGTGCCCAGCGCACGCATTTCCGGTCGCCGAGTCCTCCTCGGCGACTACCTTATCAACGTCCGGTGAATGATAGCGTTGTTGCCTGAAGGACGATTGAAAATCCGGTGAGCATCCGGTGAGCGATACATGTGTTATTTGCATAGATGGGCTAATCTGTCAGCAGTATGCGGCTCAACCGAGCTTCGGGCGTGAATCGGAGAAGTTGGCGACCATCAGAGCATTCTGGCTCGTTCGCAATGTTTAGAACGGATCGTGAAGAGCAACTGAGAAACATTTTGAATTCAAAACATGGTTTAGACGCCAGACTACCTACTTGCTAATGTGCTACAAATATCGCGCTTGAGGTACACAGAAACCTTGACTGTACCAGACAGTCAAGAGGCACCAGCCAAGAAGAAGAAAGCGCACCGGTAAGCGACGCTGAGGTGGAGATCCCCCCAATACATTCATGTGTGTAAGAAATTACATCATAAGCGGCAGAAGGATAGGCCAGTGTGAAACCAAAGATCACTGCCGAAGCATAGAAGCCTGGGGCTGGAATTGTAGCCCAACCGTAAGCGCCCCAAAAAAAATCGTGCTTGTAATTATAAAGAAAGCCAATACTCCTCCCTTCCCATATTATACCATCGTTCTATTGTTCAATGCGATGTTCCGTTACTTGTATAGTACCCACGTTGTCCACGTTGGTGGGCATGTGGATCATACGGCCTATACTCCTCATACATCTCCTCTTGGTCGTACACCTCTCCGTCGCGTCTGATGTAGCCGACAGCGTCGTAAGGATCAGTGCGTCGGTCCGCAGCTTGGTTCGGATAGTAGCCACCAATTGGAGGCTGGTATTGCTCCCGGTCCCGTTGCTCAGGACGCTCTCCCGACGATGGTGCGCGACGTGTCGGCGATGGGTGGAAGTCCCGATCGGATACCTGGTAAGGCGAAATGCGCAGATGGGAGGACGAGTGGTCAGTCCAGGACGGGTGTGGTGCATTGTGGGAGCGAGACGCTTGGTTTTGAGGATGTGACGGGATAACCGCTGGGTTGTTGATCACGTGGCTCAGGTGCGAGTGATCGGACCTTGACGAACGCGGCGCTTGTGTGAACAATGCGTCTCTGTACGGATCGTAGGCGTGAACTCCTTGGGCTGTTGTAGATGGGGCTCCTACTGAGGTAGACTACGTTTCGTCAGCCGTGAGCTTCAATATAAACAACCATGAAAAAACTTACATTCCCGTGCACATTTCCACGAGAACTGCAGTTGCCTCCAGCATCGCCATTCTGACCTGATCGGCTTGAGCTACTTGCAGATTGACGCTGAGTACGGCTCATCTTGTCAGGAGGGGGCACCAATAGGATGCGTGAGGATGTCGTGTGTGGCGAGTGACCTCTCAGAACAGACTCAGAGAAGGGAAGCGGTAGCTCGGATCACCAGAAAACGGCAAAAGTATTTGAAAGGTGCAGGGTTATTCAATAAGTCAACGAGTCTTCGTTCAGTCACTCAAAGCGTGACGGAATCTGAAAAATGTTAGACAAAATGACTCAACAATGAGAGCAGTAGTCAGTTATAGTGGGAGCGATGAAGACGAAAGTTAATGATGGGTAGTAGGGCAATTTAAAGTGACTTGCACAAGCACATTAGAGTCCTCCATTGTCACCTTGTAACTCTTGAGCTCTTTTTGTCTCCTTAGGCATTCAGGCACCCGTGCCCCGTGCCCTCGAGCGTTTGAAACGCGGGACGCATTTTCTAGCTTGCCTTTAACCAGGACGTGCTCAAACAAACTACTTACAATCTGACTCACACCAAACACGAACATCATCCTGCGGGAAAGCTGTGGTAGATGCATGATAGTTCTCCAGTATGGGATTCGGCCCTTTTCCGCAACGCACCAGTTCGAATAGATGCCGGTGGTGGCAAGAGGGATTGGGTAAGTCCTGTGCGCACATGAGCAAGAAGTAGAGTGGGAGGGCGTTATTGGTCTTGGCAGTTGGGCAAGAGGGTTCATTGGTTGGGGTGTCAGGAGTTGCCGCGAGGTGTAATATTTGTGGACGAAGGCCAGAACCCACTCCCATCTCTCGCAGAGTTTTCGAGGTCAATACTGTAGTGAGTTGCGTAACGATGAGCCGAACTGCCAAGGAGAGGCTCGTAGAGTACCGGCATAGTGGCACGCTGGGCCGCGCTCGCCGCTATATGCTTGGTTAGCCCTATGGGTTATAAAGCACCGTGTGGCAAGCAAGGTGTGAGGCAGACTTAGTCACTGAAGAGTCGTTCGTGGGTGGTAGAACAGACGCTAAAAATAAAGGAGGCAATACAGAGTAGACGCAAGAGGACAGTTATACCAATCGCGAGCAAGAACAGGGTAATGAATACGTATGCCTCCGTTCCTACATAAGTTTGCTGATGTAAAGCGTGTCCATAAAAATAAGTTTAGAGGGGTTGGCGTCGTAAAGCCGCTCCACCTTATGCTGGAAAATCGGCCGTGAGAATGTGTGGAGAGATTAAGCGGCGGTCCTCCCGCCCGCCTCCGAAGTCAGATGCCGTCAGCCTCTTCTCAAACGAGAACCGGGGTTGTTGATCCTATGGTTGGAGGCGTGGTTAGCCGCTCAGGCCAATCATGCCATGCAGTCGTTAAGCCCGATCGGCCAGGAGTTAGGGCCTAATGTCCGCATTAACGGTAAATAATTCGGGGATTAAGCTGGAAGTATCCAGCACTGGAAATCCTCATGTATACCAAAATTTCGGGTTCAAATCGAGAACCGTCTCCAACAGTGTCCCAATCCATTGGCATACGGACGCGTTGTAGTAACTAGTCCAGATCAACAAGGCGATTGAAGCTTGAAACTTCAGACACCGCTCGGTTCACAGCCAGCACTCAGTCTAATTCTTCTTTGTCTAGGATATGACCCGCTGGTATCTTGTAGTAATTCTCACCTGTCTTCATGCAACCTAACTTCTTCTCTTCGGTTTCTTATACGTTCGATGTATACAATTCGAGAGTGACTTTTCGATCGCGCTGCCTCCCTACTCTCTCAGCAGACGTGACAGATCGCTTCGCAGTGAGTTCGAGTTAGGAAACATTCAGAGAGCCTGTCTCTTCCAATTGAATCCCTCTAGATTGTTTCGGAGAGGTTCGCGCTCAGCAATGCTCGGTGTATTTATGTCCATGTGGCACGTGTGCGCAAAGGGCCTGGTAGAAGACGCAAGTGATTGAAAACTAGGGTGAGCTAACAGTCTTTCCTCAACGAGCTCATGAATATATCGACAAAAGAGGTGAGATGGGTGAAACGCGTAGAATGGCATGCATCGCGCCATGACGCAAGGGCAGCTAGCTTATCTCCGTTTAAAGCCGCCCCAGTACCTAATCTCATCACGGTAGTCGCGCGACCCCAGGACTAACTAACCTACCCCACAGCATGATTCGTCTCGATACACTCCCACCAGAGATTCTCTTCAACATCCTCTCCTACACCGAGCCCATTTGCAACCTCACCCTCCTGTCCTACCCGCTCAATGCGCTCGCCGAAACAAACAAACAACTCAACGCCATCGTCGAAGAATACGCGCGCAACCTCCTCAAACGCCATGCCGACATCGTCCTACCACGCAACACAAGAATCGTCACATGCCGCCGCAAATGGCTAGCAGAAATATGTTATTTCTGCAAGAAGCCCAGTAAAAGAAAAGCATGTCTCTACAAGACACTAACATGCTGCCACAAATGCGACAAGGCTGAATTCCCAAAGATGGCATGTCAACACCTCCTTCCTTCCGCTTCCCACTCCAGAAGGGCAGAAATAGTGCTAACAACACCTTCCCCCCTCCCACAGACCATGACGCAAGCAGGCCAGCAAACACACCTCTCAAAACTCGACCTCTTCACGCCTTCCCCGCTCCACCCCGCCCTCCCACCGTTACCATCAGGTCTCTACCATGTCATGGGAGGCACAGCAACCATGCTCTCCACTCCAGACGTACTATGCCGCAGCGCATATATCCACAGCCTCCTCGGCGAGAAAGCAAATGACGATGCGTACATGCGCGTGCGACCTGCGGCACACGAGCGCATCATCAAACACCTGAATATTGAGTACATTGACGGTGTGGGGTGGTGGGTAGGGAGGGACTTGGAGGACGAGGGTACGGAGGAGGGTGAGGGGAGGAGGAAAGGGAAGGGGCCGAAGAGTATGCGGACGGAGGAGGGGAGGAGAGCGTATGCTGAAAGGGGTTTGACGAGGGAGTGGGAGGCACTGGGGATGGAGGCGCGTGGGGATTTTATGGGTGGTGTGAGGGCAAGGGAGGGGAGAAAGAGGTTGGTGGACAAGTATGGCGATGGGGGTGGGGAGTCGAGGCAGAGTGCGATTGAGATTGATTGATGGAGATGGTGTGAGGGTTTTGTGGGGGTTGGTGATAGAGTCTAGGTTGTGGCTGTTGCTAAGGGGCGTACGAACTAAAGTACATATAATGCTTAGGAACTTGGACAGCGAGTGATGCGTAGCCGTACTGCGATATATCGAAACAATAAGCGAAGGTGACGTGAGAAGCATAAAGTGGTAAGCATTCGCAGAAGAGATCATCACCAACAAAGAAGAACATTAATATCAACACAAGAAGACATTTTCAGTAAAGAAGAACAAGAACAAGATAATAGTGGCAAGGATGGTTTGATTGATTTGAGGACCCAACTGCCAGCCAGCCACCGCCATTCATCGTATTTCCTTCCTTGATTGACACTTGTTGAAACCACCACACTTGATATCCTTGAAGTTGAAACCCTTGAAGTTGAAACCCTTGCACCAAGTCCTTGCGCCATCCAGCCAACCACCAAGACGAATGTCTATCCATGCATGCACCCACCATGCATCTTCCATCCCTGGGCTCACAAGCAGTGAATCGAGCAGTGTCATCTTCAGCCAACACCACACTACCCTTCCCAGAATTGACTTGAACCCCAAAGGGGCCACCATCTGGGTCGGGTAAGACGATCAACCATCCCAGGGGCCGTCACACCCTCAGAGAAGACAACAAGAGGCCCAGTTTAGCGCTTGCGCACCATTGACTGTCTATCCTCCAACCTTGTTGCTCGAGACAATGTCGAGATGGCTTCAACGTCCAGTGTGCAAGTGCTGACCTCCAACAACAACTCATCTCAACGCCAACTGATCCTCCTCTTGCTAGTACTTCTGATCCAAACCGCTACCAACTCAAGGGCCGACCTGCAGACTGACCTGCATCCCTGTGCCACAACTTGACTTTCCAAACGCATATCGGTATCGGGAGTGGCGTGAGACTGTCGACAGTCGAATGCAAGCCAGTGCCAGAGAGGTTGGTGTTTATGCCGGAGTGCCGTCGGTGTCGCATGTCGGTGAGTGGTGGCGGTGAGCCATAGTAGAAGGGACGATGCGCATTCGATATGGTAGTGGGTAGACCCAAGGTGACATGTATGTTAGGGTCGGTCAGGGTCGGATCGAAGTGAAGTGTATGTGTTGGACCGAGGCGGGCAGGTGTGAAGTATGTGTAAGGTGACGATGTCGATGCTCGAGGCAAGGCTGGATAATGAAAGTGTAGTGAAGTTATATCAACTGTCGACAGTCGAGTGAAGTGTTATTGATGTTGTTGTGACTCATGATAATTGTTGGTGGATGATGTCATCCATCATGAAGTCTTGGCCGATGTCTGGAAGTGTTAGAAATACCTGGAGTGGAAGAGAAGGAATATATTTCACACTTTATAAGATGCTACCATGATGCTGAAAGTCAACTTTGGGTGGAATAGTTGAATCATGGAGAAGTTGAGTGAGTGGGAGAAGGAGGGAGGGAGACCGGGGGGTAGAGGGGTTTATATAGACAGCAGCAGTGCCGGCAGATCACCGGCAGTCCGCTAGTGCGCCCGGAGAATTGATCAGGCGGCATGGTCTGTGGGTAGTTCGCTGCCTGTAGAAAGTTCCAGGCGCGTGATTTGGTGGGCGGTGTAGGGGCGGTCGCAGGTGAAGGCGGCTTTTGGAGCGCGAGATCAATAGGCGGCACGGACCAAGCGCGCGCGTTGCGAAGATGAGGTACCTGATTGGCCTATGAGGCCAAATCGGCGGCGAGAAAGTTCCAGCGAAGCCATGGTGACGGTGGACAGAGAAGTGAGAGCACGTAGTGGTTGCGAGGGTCTTTAGGATGTGCTGTTGATGACCGTGAATGAGACAAAAACGAACGAGCTGACTGAGACTGGACATCTGTATGGCAATAGAACTTTGCTTATTTGAAGAAAGCGCAAGACGCGGAATAAGGTAATGAGTGCATGAGAGATAGTAGACATACACTAGACATGTTGCAGGAAGACGAGATCGAATAAACCGTAGAGGGTGTAATCGCCGCGAAACATCAATAAATGCTCACCGCAAGCTGCTGGAATAAGTCGCTCTCCACTACCAGAGAATCCCAGGGTCCGTAGTGAGACTCCAAGTCCAAAGTGGTTTGAAGGCTACACTTCACCTCCAGTGCCGACAGCCGGCAACGCAACCTCATTGAGCTCCTTCAAGTGCATCTCCAGCCGTTTCTTTAACTCGACCATTTTCTTATCCTCCGTTATCACGTCGCCTAACCGAAACCTCACTCGGCCAGCAATTTTCTTTAGCGGCGCTAGTGTCCTCTCCTTCTGCTCCCAGTCCGTGCCCCGTCCAAGTTCAACAAAAGACATCGTGATGATTTCCAGGCTCTTAGCCTTGTCTAGAAGCAGATCGACCAGGTCCGCAAGCCATCCGTTCACCCTATACGGCCAGTGACTGGTGTCTACACTAGCCATGGTTGCATTTGGGAATGTAACATGTATGATTAAGGATGTACTACATCTAAATGTTCGTTGATGTCGGACTCGGCTATCCTGGCACTGCAGATCGGGCAGTCTACCAGTAACTTCTTCTGGACGGCAAAGTCATGCTCCTCACCCACTCGCGGCCTTTTCTGGCCAGTTTGGGAAAATGTGGAAGATGCTGATGAACGGACAACGTCTTCCACAACTAAAGATGCCGTGTTCTGCCCATGGTTTGAAGACTTGGTCCAGGTTTCATCCTCTTCTCTAGTGACAATGGGCATGTCAGGATTTTCACCCTCCGCTCTGACGTTCTTTTTGATCCAGCCATCCAACTTGTTTTTCTGCCTTCCCGCGCGCTCTTTAGCACTCATGGCCTCTAATTGTTTCTTCGTCGGCGCCGGCTCTTGTAACTTTTGAAATGTACCTCCACATTCGGCCTGATGTCTTGAGTACCACGTGTCACCCTTGCCAGGAGCTCGGTTCATGCTTCGCTTGACAAGGCCAAAGTACGGCGGCCTGTTCTTACAAGGTCCATGGCACTGCCAGACGTGTGTCCGGTAGCTGTCGACTTCATCGTGAAAAGTGTGGTATATAGTGACTTGGTAGTTGCCGTGGTTGTTCACGGCGTCGGCAAGCAGCTGAAAGCCGGGCCCATGTCCGGTGCCGTCATCTCCGCGCGAGTGCTTCCAAGATGTGGTGATGAAGAAGTAGGCGTGAATCGACTCGTGTAGCAGCGTGTTTACAGTGTCGGAGCGTGGACGATACTGTAGCAGAGGCGTTGACAGCTTCAGACGGATGCGCGTCAACTTTCCGGACTTGGGGTCCTTCGATAACTCGCAGATGCCAGCGCACTGTGTCTATTGTTAGCCGCTGTCTGACACGGCAGTCTAGAAGCGGGTGGGGCAACGGTCCGGACACGAGGCCGGCTTCAGAAGTGCTGGATGAGACAGTCGCAGAAAGCAAATTGTGAAGCGCAAAGAAAACCTACCAGAGTCAAACGCGGCGACCAGATGACCTCGACACGTGGCAGCAGCAGCTTTCGGAAGTAGAGGACGTTGAAGAGAGCGAACAATTCGTGTATGTCGACGAATGGCTCGCCGTTGTGAAGGAGGGCCTTGATGCTGTCCCGGGCCTCACTCTGCTCAGGGGACAGCCTGTCCAGGGTCGCAACGGCCGCCAATGCAGCGTCCTCGTCCTCGTCGGTAACGGACATGGCACCTGCGAAACATGGTTCGGCGTGTTTGGCAGGCCAGGGTGTTGGGATTCAGGGAGGGAGATGGCCTGGCAACTTTGTTTCGGGTGAGATGGAGGCCCATAGGGCTGCAATGATTGCTAGACATGCACCACCCACAGTGCACACGCCAGAGTCGTGACTTGTCTGTGCCGGTGCCCCTTGCGTCTTCATAACTCAGAGTGCCCGCCGAGTGCTTGGTCTGCCCCTGAGGAGGTGCAGTTTTTTGCACGTCTTTTGCCGCTTCTCACACATACAAACAAAGCGGCGTGGGGCGAGCGAGAGAGTACAAGGCCTCGCCATATGACGCAGCTGCCTCTCCACTTGCTGCACAGGAACCGATGCACGCGAACAGCATCTCGACCACGCATTCCGTACACACACGAATATTTCGACGGCTCCTCTCCAACACGGCACTCCCTGCCATACAGCCTCGCGCACGACTCCACGAATGGGCGTGTTTGTAGTCTTGCTCGACAAACATGGCGGCCATCGATCCCCCACGAGCTGTTGATCTGGCACGCACGGCTTCCCAGAGCTCGACCATGTCGAACCCGAGAAACCGCAGCATCCAGCGCATGCGCCCCTCGAAGCGCAGCTCCAACGCCTCTCTCAGCCGGAGTCGCAGCAGAGCGCCATCGCCCGAAGTCGACACCAAGAGCCTCACCTCGTTCCCCTCACTGTCGCCGGGGCCGGAGACGTCCCCGGCACAGTCGCGCATAAACGGCTGGTTCCGCTCAACACCAGCGCCCGAGAAAAGCGGCGAGGATGCAGAGAATGCAGAGAACAGGCCGGGTGCATCGCCGGATACGGTCAGGGCCATCTCCCCGCCAGATTTCACCAAGAACACGGCGCCTGCGTCCACTATCAGGAAGGTTACCAAGTCGACACAGCAGATAGTGGGCAGTCTGGTCGCCGCCTCCTCTGCCAAAGACCGGTCCGCACTCTTCGACGACACGCCCACCGAGTCGGCCAAAGTCCCTGGAAACCTGCACTTCGCGAGCGACGAGAACATACAGGATGCGCTGCGACACACGGGCGCTGTGGCATTGGTCAAGCAGCTTGCTGGCGATCTGGCCCAACGCGATGCGCAAATCACGGCTTTGCGACGCAGGGCCGAGGAGCGCGAGCGCGTGCTGAGGAAGATGCTGCAAGAGTGCGAGGTATCCAACATGGACATTGAGAATCGGTTACGCGAGTTGGAGAAGAGCAAGGACCAAGGCAACGACCTCACCAAAACGAGGACGAGGGGCGATAGCGCAGCGGCTGGATTGCATCCCGACGACCCCATGGAAGACAGACTAGCCAGAGCCATGGAAGACGAACTAGCTGAGCATCCCGATGCTCTGGGCATGGACACGGGCACTTCAACGCCACAAGCCGAAGTCATGTCTATCGACTCGGTCGCATCGGACGCGCCAAGCAAACCGACTTGGAAGAACTACATTTGGACTGGGACGAGCAGGAAGAGCAGCCGAGCGCCCTCCGTGGCGAGCATGGTAGACAGAGAAGCAGACACTCTAGCGCATTCACGGTCGCGTGCATCTAGCGGAGCAAAGCCACCACGAAAGGCCCTCGCGAGCCATCTCTTCGTGCCTCCCACCGGTGCTGTGCCTGCACTGCGCCGACTCAACAGCCAGGAGCATGCTGCAGACGCATCGCGTAGATCATCGTCGACGTCACTGGCAAGTTGGGCGTTGAAGATGGTTGCAGGCAACAATTCTACAAGTCTCAACAAGGTAAATACTGTGCGAGGCCGTGATACCACCGTTTCTGATGCTGTCGACCGTGCGCCTTCCATGGACTCGACCAAAACTGCGCAGTCAGCAAAGTCGTCGCTTGCAAGCACACAAAGACGGGGTCGCGCATTGGGCCCCAACGGAACAATCAAAAGCACCTCGACAGAGCAGCCCAAGAACGCATCTAATGGCCTCGGTCCGACTCAGCCCACCCGTGGAATGAGCAGTCTTGGGCCCGTAGAGATGGACCGAATCTTGCCTGAAGAGTCACGCCCACCGACACTGGTACAGCAGCACAACAGGTTTATCGGCAGCAGCGAGTATTTGACTGATAGATTCGGTTTCATATACGACCAGCGCCGTAAGAAGAGGCAGAGTGAGGCAGCAGCCGAGCTGATCAAGCAGAAGCGAAGCAGCAATGTCGAATCGCTCGGCGATGGCAGGACTGTACTCAACCACCTTGCCATGGACGAGGAGCACGAAGATGCAGGTTTCGTTCCTGTCGACCAGAACGATGGCACCACACGTCCATCCAGCTCCGACTCCGACAACCAACAGAGTCAGCCAGCTAGCAAGACCTGGGTCGACTACTTGAAACTGGCCACGCATCCAACTGAGCTGCTCTCTCATACTCCATCTGCGGCACCCATCACCACAATAGAGTCGGCTGAAGGCGAGACCTCTTCTTTCAAGATTGGTCAAACCCAAATCACTTTGATGAAACGAGGGTCCGTGCCATCAACAAGCGTCAACCCAGAGCCATCACCATCCCGCATCGTGTCAGGCAATGCAGAGCTTTCCGTCACAAGCACCTCGCCAGGCCCGTCTACGCCTACCAGCCCGTATCCGCCCCAGATTGATCCGGTCCAGTCTTTGCTGGAGCAGATGAGTGAGTTACACGACAACCTTCAGAGAGAAAGGACTATCAAGTGGAACGACTTCTTGCGTAAAGTGCGTGCGCAAAACAAGCGTGAAGGTGATGTTGCCAGCACTGGCGAAAACGGTAAAGGCCATGCAATGCCTGAACAGTTCCTCGCCGATGGTGAATTGGTAGGCATCGCAGGTTTGGGTAACAAAGGCAAAATCGGCCGCGCCAAGTGGCAGGAATTCCGGCGCCTTGTCCTAGGCGGTATTCCAGTCAATATGAGAGCCGCGATTTGGGCTGAGGGAAGCGGCGCGCTGCATCTGCGCACACCAGGCTACTACGAAGATTTGGTGAACAACGGCGAAGACGACCCTACCATTGCAACCCAGATTCAAATGGACATTACCCGCACACTTACTGACAACATTTTCTTCCGCACCGGTCCTGGCGTACAGAAGCTCCAGGAGGTATTGCTCGCTTACTCTCGCCGCAACCCCGAGGTTGGCTACTGTCAGGGCATGAATCTGATCACCGCATGTCTTCTGCTTATTATGCCTACACCGGAAGATGCGTTCTGGGTTCTCACCGCGATGATTGAAGAGATACTGCCTCAGCACTACTACGACCAGCACCTTCTTGCTTCCCGCGCCGATCAGTCCGTCCTTCGCTCCTACGTAGGTGAGATTTTGCCCCGGCTGTCTGCCCACCTTGACGAGCTAGAGATTGAGCTCGAGGCCTTGACTTTCCAATGGTTCTTATCCGTCTTTACCGACTGTTTGTCCGCCGAAGCGCTTTTTCGCGTTTGGGATGTCGTTCTTTGTATGCACGATGGATCAACCTTCCTCTTCCAAATTGCGCTCGCACTGCTCAAGTTGAACGAAAAGGCGCTCTTGCAATTCGACACCGCAGCTGGCGTATACCACTACATCAACCACCAGATGACCAACCACGCCATCAGTATCGACGGCCTCATCCAAGCATCAGACGCTCTTGGAAAAGTAATCAAGCGCAAGGACGTCGAAGAACGCCGTGCAAAGGCTGTCGCTCACGAGCAAGAGCTCATGCGACAAAGAGAAGATGCCCGACAAGAGCGCGCAAATAAGCGCACTAGCAAGGCCTCTACCGATACCGCACAGTCTGCGCAATCAGACCAAGACGTGAAATCTCTCTCTGCAAGTCTCGATGCCGAATTGGCCATGCAAACAAGCCACATGCGCACGCCGCTTAGCAGCGCAAGCAAACGATGCGAGGAAGAAGAAGAAGCAGAGTTTCTAAATCAAAGCCTAGAGTTGACAAATCGCACGCCAACGCCCATGGACGAGGAGTTCATGTGGCGTGGTTAGAATGTAAGAAGAACTATCGGAATGAAAAGGGCTACACACACACACTCGATGCGGCTAGTTTTTCTCCTCCGACATCACTTTCATACCTTTTTTCTTCTTCTTCTTCTTCTTCTCTTCTTTCCTTTATCCTGCACAATTGCATTCGCTGGAGTTACTTGGAGCACTATCATCCTTCCTTCATCTACATATATACCCCTCCACCTTTTGCTCGAACTGCTAAAAGATTGTATATTTTGGACATGGATACCCCCCCAGCCTTTTCTCCTCTTCTCATTTGCTCTCCCTTTCTCTCGTTTTCATTTCCTTGGCGGACTATGATGACTACTTTTTTCTTTTCTTCCTTGGGCACCATCGGGCGGTGCGGTGTGTTGCGTTGCGCCAGGTTTGCTCAGTGCGTGAGTTGAGATGTGAATACGAAGATGGATTGCTTTTTTTATATTACTTACTACAAGATAACTCACCTTTCTCTGCTGAGTGTTTATGCTGAAATTCAAGTGCTACTGTTGCGACTGCATTTCTCTTGTTACTAGCTTCTACTATCCCTTTGAGAGAAGCTGTTCCGTTCGCTGGGCTTGGTCTTACTCATTGCTGGTACTGCGCCCAATGAACCCTAGATCACATGTCCATCCGGAAAGAGACAGTACCAGAGGCACGAAAGATTGTAGACGCTAGGTGGGGGAAATTAGCTGGATTTTATTGGCGGGGGGGGGGGGGAGAGTGGGGGGTTTCCCTGGTTGGCTACGCGTTGAGATATGGTAGTATAGCTCTGAAGTGTAGTATCAGTAACTTCTTTCATGAAATGTCGGGCAGACGTTGTCCATTTTCGTAGATGTAAAGTAGTGTATAGAGAGGGGTTCTGGAAAATAATTTCACATAATTATTGCGCGAGTGAAAGTACTTGCTTCTCCCTAATAAGCTGCAGATCTTTTTCAGTAAGTTCTATTTTTCTATGTACCGAAACTGCGCGGCCAAATATAGAGACTTCCTTCCAACAAGGTAATTATTTAGCTTCACGCGTTGGAGTGCTAACGATAATGAAACAGATACTTTTCAATTGCTAACATTACCTAATTGAGATTGACACAAAGTTTTGCAACACCTGATGAGATTGAACAGAAGTTGACGAGTCGTCTGCATAGAGAAGGTATGCTTATATTTTCGTCGTGTATTCTCTAACATATTCGAGCAATTACTGGCCAGCTATTTTTTTCTGCACATGACTTTGACATGCCGCTGTTGGCAACACATATGCTGCACTATCCTACTAAATCTTCGGCGGCCACCTAATTTGACCCGGGCTGGCAAGCATAGAACGTATCCTTGTCGACGTTGCATGCTAAGATTTGATATAGATAGCCAGCGCAGGAGGTCGGCCACCGATGAGGGGACAGCCATCTTCATCAACTTCCTCGTCCGCACCTTCCTCATCCTCCAGCAGGCTCACAGAGCGTCCTCTCAAGCCACGCTTCTTGTTGCCCTTTTTAGTCACCCCGGTCTTGACGCGCCCTTGCGGGCGGCGCTGGGAGAAAGGCGTGTTCGGTTTCTCGAAAACCTCTTCAACTATCATCCTCAAGGAAGAAGTAGTTTCCACTCAGCTTCTGCTCCTGGTCAAGCTGAGACTTGTCCTTATTGATACGGGGACGGAAAGAGTTGGGGTCGCGACGGAAGGTAACGTCCAGGTTCTTGAGGAAAGAGTTGCAACCAGTAAGAAGAGACTCAGGTTTATTGGCGCGAGACTTGACAGCAGGTCGGCCATCGAATACAATGACACGATCAGCGAGGTAGGTGGCCATGATGAAATCGTGCTCGACGACGAAAGCGGTCTTCTTGGCGTGCATGATGAAGCGCTTGATAACACGAGCTGCGATGACACGCTGCTCGGAATCGAGGTAAGCACTAGGCTCATCGATGAGGTAAATATCAGCTGGAATACCGAGGGCCAAGACGATGGCAACACGCTGTAATTCACCACCAGAGAGGTTCTGCACTTCTTGGTCGATGAAGTCGTCCATCTTGAGCGGCTTGTAGACATCGGTCTGGAACTGAGGGCTCAGGAAAGCGGTCTTGATCTTCTTGAAGAAAAGCTGACGAACGGTTCCCTGGAACTTGGGAGTGATAGTCTGGGGCTTCATGCTGATGCTCATCTTGGGGACCTTGGTGTCGCCATCAGGCTGCAGAGCGCCGGCAAGCATCTTACAGAAAGTGGTTTTCCCGGTACCGTTCTCACCCATCATGACAAGAATCTCAGAGTCAGTAAAGGAACCAGACTCGATGTTGAGTTCGAAGCTTCCGAGCGTCTTCTTCATGCTGGGGTAGCTGTAGCCACGGTTGTGGTCCACCATGTATTCTTCACCAGCCTCTGCGATACGGAACTGCAGTGATTCCTCACGGAAACGCAAGTTCTCAGTAGGAATGTTACCGTCCAGGAAGATGTTGATACCTTCACGGACGGAGGCTGGCAGGGTGACAACACCATAGACGGCGGGCTTTCCGTAGAGGACACAGATGAAGTCGGAAAGGTAGTCCAGTACGGACAAGTCGTGCTCAACAACGATGACGTAGTCGTCAGGACGAAGCAGACTGCGGATCTTACGGGCGGCTGCGAGACGCTGCTTGACATCAAGGAAGGATGACGGCTCGTCGAACATGTACATGTCAGCCTGCTGGACGCAGACGAGCGCAATGGCGAAGCGCTGCAGTTCTCCACCAGATAGTTGTCCAATGTCGCGGTCGAAGATGTGCCTCAGCTCCAGCTCGTCGATCATCTCGTCGAGGTTCTCCATCTGCGCGCGGGCCCCAATGAGCTTGCCCACGGAGCGATCGGTAGATTTGATGGCCTTTGGGAGTTGGTCGACATACTGGGGTTTGACGACAGCCTTGAGGTTGTCTTCCAGTACCTTTGTGAAGTAGTCTACCCGTCGTTAGCTAGTCACTCCTGTTGGCAGAAGATGGTGTCGCTTACTCTGAAGTTCGGAACCACGGAAGTACTTTAGAATCTCCTCCCAGTCTGGCGGGTTGTCGTAACGACCAAGATTGGGCTTAAGCTTGCCACTAAGAATCTTCAGGGCCGTGCTCTTGCCAATACCGTTTGTTCCAACCAAACCCAAGACCTGACCGGGACGGGGCATAGGCAGCCTGTGTAGCTTGAAGCTGTTCGCCGAGTACCGGTGTGTGACCTGGGTCTCGAGGTTCGTGGGCAAGTTGATGATGTTGATGGCGTCAAAGGGGCATTTCTTGGGGCAGATACCGCATCCGATACAGAGGCGCTCGGAGATGAAGGCGATCTTGGAGGACGAGTCGACTTCGATACACAGTTTGCCCGTGCGGACAACTGGGCACGACTTTTTGCATTCTTGCCGGCATTTCTGGGATACGTTAGAACACGCAGGGCGCAAACGAGGGGGTCGCACTTGCCTTGGGCTTGCACTGTCAAAGCGAACATGCTCATGTTAGTCGAGGATCAATTTTTGTGTGTGGAGGGGTAGTGGGGGTACCTTGTCCGAGTTGACAATGGCAATACTGGGCTGTGTTAGCAAATACACATGGAGAAGGTGTGCGGAGACGTGCGACATACCGGGTGAGTTTGTCAGACATGTTCAGTTGGCGGCGGTTTTGTGGTGAAGGCGATCGCTGGTGTAAATTGTCCTAGTCGCAGAGGGTGAAGAAGCTGACGGCCAAGCAGTGCGTGTGTGGACTCGAGAAGCGTCACTGCTACAAAGGCGCGCGCTCGGATACTGGAGGCGCAGAATGAGAGAAGTGTCTCCGACGTGAGCACGGGGTAGAAGAGACGCCGTGGAAGAAGTCGACTGACGTTGTTGGCCTTGACGCTGGGTCAGGTCTTTTTGCTGGTCTGTGATTCGCGCATACAAAGCGCAAGGTTGAAGGCCCGAGCGCGCGATCTGGATGGACGCTGTAAGGAACCTCCGCTCCCTCACCACCTACCCACACTTCACCCTACCAAGACCAACCCCCACTACCCATATCGAGGGTGTCTTGGACATGGACTGTGAGTATATTCCCTTTGAAATCTTCTGTCGCGTAACTTTCACCCGCGAACCTGCCGAAACTGCCTGTTGTCTGCCTTGTCCGCGCCCTTCAATCCCATCGCCAGATCACGCCCGCACATGCAGCAACTTGCCTGTCACTTATAACACGGTCCTCCGCTACGCAAAGAGCGCATACAACAGCCCTTGATCGCCTTCCACGCTTGCACCGCCTACCCACCGGCTCACGCAACTCCACCGCCCTTCTTCTATCAAGCGCTCATCCACCAACACCGCATTCCATTAGACTTCCATTGTACAAGTCTTCGCCCGTGTTGCTAGCCGCTTTCTGGCCATTCTGGATCGCGTAGTTCTGCTCTATCCAACGCACCCGCTCTGGGCCGCCGGAGCCCACACAAGGTGGAAATATCGTGCTTCGTGCTGACCATCTTCCACAGCCGCGTCCATCATGATGCCCTCTTCACCGGGCCATGTCGCCTCGTTACCATACACAAACGGCCATTTGTCGCCTCTCGCAGCCCATATGACGACCGCCGACAGCTCTTCCCGCCGCAGCGATAGCGAACAGTCCGACACAAGAGAGGCCGCCGCAGTCGACCAAGCCGACGATGTCGACGCGCCGGGAGAGGAGTACGATGAAGACAACGAGGTGGCTGCTGCTTCAGACTCGTCCGAGGATGTTGATGCCGAGGGTGAGCCGGACGGCGACTACGACTCTGAGTCACCGCCGTCTGAGCAGGCAGAGAGCGACCGCGCCCGGAGTTCATCACAAGAGTCGACTAGGCCGCGCAAGCGCAAGGCAAGCGATGAGAAGGAAGACTACATTGAACAGAACCCAGAGCTATATGGCCTACGTCGCAGCGTACGTGGCATCTCCAGTCTCCATGAACATGAGCTAACTGCAGTCCAGGGTCGTGCCCGCCCTAGTCGTCGCATCGTGAGTGACCCTCAGTTGATGGAAGAAACCAGTATTAACAGTTTACAGGTCGATAGTGATGATGAAGACGATGAAGACTACAGCTCTGATCAGCCCCGCAAGCGACAGAGGACAGCCTCGCGCAAGAGTTTGTCTACCCTCACCCTACCCATCTGAAGTCGTACTAACCCGCCTGCCTAGCCTCGAACCAAGCCACACCAGTCTATCGCTCAGCTGGGTCCGACTCTGAGTCGGATGGTTACGTTGGCGCCCGTCGCAACATTCCCACCAAGAAGCAGTGCCAGCATCGGCACGCTGTTGCTGCAGGCCGCGAGGCTCCATCACAGGCCGAGGTCCGATTCTCTGCACGTCGCACTGCCCAGGTCGCAAACTACAACGAGGAAGAAGACGAGGACGAGTTCGTGGAAGACGGTGACGATATGACCTCCAACTACTGGGCGACGGCGCCTGAAGATACTGGCCCCGTCATTGACAAGATCCTCGACCACCGGCCGAAGGACGGACTAGGTAAGGACATGTATTAGTCTCGTGTATTTTTATTTGCTAACTGAGAGTAGAAATGGATCCTTCATTCGACAAGCGCGACTTTGAATACCTGGTAAGCACTACTCGCAGTCCTGGTCCCAATCATACCCAATACTAACTCGATGTCTCCAGGTCAAATGGCAAGACAAGGCGCACTACCACTCCACGTGGGAAGACTACAAGACTGCAGCCTCTTACAAGGGCTACCGCAAGCTGGACAACTACTACAAGGGTCCTGTTCAGAACGACATGTACGTCTACAGCCGCAAAAACGCCGACCCAGAAGAGTACGAGCAGCACATGGTCGCGCGTGAAGCCGAGCGCGAGAGCCAGCTCGACTTTCACGTCGTCGAGCGTGTTATTGACTCGCGAGACGGCGAGGATGAGACGGAGTACTTCGTCAAGTGTAAGTCGACTCACCCAAGCCCCTATCTGGATTACCTAACGCTCTACAGGGAAGGGACTGACCTATGAGTTCTGTACATGGGAACCTGCTTCGCTCGTCAGTCGATTGTCGCAATCTGAGATCGACCGATTCCTTGACCGCTTGTCAAACCGACCCTCCTCGGATGCTCGCGAGGCGAACCCGAACACACGCAGGAAGTTTGTCAAGTTGGACGCGCAGCCTGACTACATCAAGTTTGGTCAGCTGAGGTCCTTCCAACTCCAGGGTGTAAACTTCCTTGCGCACAACTGGTGTCGAGGCACAAACGTCATCCTTGCCGATGAGATGGGTCTGGGAAAGACGGTGCAGACTGTATCTTTCATCAACTGGCTAAGGCATGACCGGAGGCAAGATGGCCCCATGATCTGCGTTGTACCTTTGTCGACAATGCCAGCGTGGGCAGACACCTTCAACAACTGGACACCGGACGTCAACTATGTCATCTACACCGGTAGAGAAGAGGCTCGCAGCATCATCCGAGACAAGGAGCTGCTAATCGATGGCAACACCAAGAAGATCAAGTTCAACGTACTCTTGACAACATATGAGTACGTTCTTGCCGACTGGCAGTTTCTGCAGAGCATCAACTGGCAGTTTCTCGCTGTTGACGAGGCCCACCGGTTGAAGAACCGTGAGTCGCAATTGTATGACAGGTTGCGACAGTTCAAGGCACCATGTCGACTTCTCATCACTGGTACCCCCATTCAGAACACATTAGGAGAGCTGGCTGCTCTGATGGATTTCCTCATGCCAGGCAAGATCTCAGTTGATGAGAACGTCGACCTTGCTTCGGAAGACGCTAGCCACAAGCTTGCCGAGCTCAGCTCAGCGATTCAGCCTTATATGATTCGCCGTACCAAGGAGAAGGTAGAAAATGATCTTCCTCCCAAGTCCGAGAAGATTCTCCGAGTTGAACTGTCCGACATTCAGCTTGAGTACTACAAGAACATCCTCACACGCAACTACGAAGCTCTCAATGAGGGTGGTGTTGGCCACAAGCAGTCTCTCTTGAACATCGTCATGGAGCTCAAGAAGGCTAGCAACCATGCTTTGCTCTTCCCCAACGCCGAAAACAAGCTCGTCAAGCCGGGTGCGACAAAGGAGGAGATCTTGAAGGCCCTCATCACCTCCAGTGGTAAGATGATGCTGTTGGACCGACTCCTCGGAAAGCTAAAGGCCGATGGTCACCGAGTGCTCATCTTCAGTCAGATGGTTCACATGCTGGACATCTTGACCGACTACCTTAAGCTGCGTAACTACCCCTTCCAACGTCTAGATGGAACAGTTCCAGCGGCAGAGAGGAAGATTGCTATTGACCACTTCAACTCTCCCGGCAGCGAGGACTACTGCTTCCTGTTGTCTACTAGGGCTGGTGGTCTCGGTATCAACTTGATGACTGCTGATACAGTCGTCATCTTTGACTCCGATTGGAACCCTCAGGCAGATCTGCAGGCCATGGCTCGAGCTCATCGTATCGGCCAACAGAAGCCTGTGAGCGTATATCGTCTTGTCTCGAAAGACACGATCGAAGAGGAAATTCTTGAGCGCGCTCGTAACAAGCGTATGCTCGAGTTTATCACGATTCAGCGTGGTGTGACCGATCGTCAGCAGAAGGAGCTCAACGACAAGATGAGTCGTGCTGCGGCGGAGCCCAACTCTGCTGATGATATCAACAACATTCTCAAGCGCCGTGGACAGAAGATGTTCGAGCAGTCTGGCAACCAGAAGAAGCTTGAAGAGCTCGATATCGACTCAGTCTTGGAGAACGCTGAGGAGCACAAGACCGAGCAGGCTGCCGGTCTCACATCCGATGGTGGCGAAGAGTTTCTTAAGAATTTTGAGTACACGGATGTCAAAATTGATCTCGAATGGGATGACATCATTCCGAAAGATGAGCTGGAAGCAGTCAAGGCCGATATACAGCAGCGGAAGGACGAAGAAGAGACCCAGAAGTTGCTCGAGGAGAATGCTCCCCGAAAGCGGAAAGCAGCGTCAGCAAGTGCACGAGAGCAACGAGCTGCAAAGAAGCGCGCACTCGAGGCTACTCAGGTCGATGCCGATGATGATGAGCAATCTGAGCCCGACGACAACGTCAAGCGCGACCCCAAGCGGCCTCTCAACACGAAGGAGGCTCGCAACCTTATCGGCGCATACTGCCGGTATGGTTCGCTCGAGGAACGTGGCGAGGAGATGCTTCGCGCGGCAAGGCTTGTTGGTCGCGACATGGACGTCGTCAAAGCCACCCTTGATGAGATCGTTACTATGAGCACGCAGCTCGTCAAGGATGAGCAGACTAGGCTCAAGAATCTGGAGGCCGAGACCAAGCGCCCAATCACGAAAAAGGACAAGAAGGCCGTTCTTTTTGACTTTGGCAAAGTCAAGAAGGTCAATGCAGAGACTATTCTTGAGCGACCTATCGAGATGCGCGTACTGAAGGAAGCAGTTGAGGCAACTTCCGAGTGGCGCAACTTCCGTGTACCGGACGCTATCAAACCAGCAAGCTACTCTTGCCCTTGGGGCGCACGCGAAGATGGCATGCTTTGCATTGGTATTCAACGCCACGGCTACGGTGCCTGGATCCCCATCCGTGACGATCCCGATCTCGGACTGACAGACAAGTTCTATCTCGAGGAGCATCGTGTCGACAAGAAGGAAGAGCGGACTAAGGCTGAAGAGAAGAACGCCAAGTCCCCTGGCGCTGTGCATCTGGTTCGTCGCGCGAACTACCTACTTACCGTGCTCAAAGACAAGAGCACTTCGGATCCCAACGTCAAGCGCTTGATGGAAAACCATCACCGCAACAACAAGAAGCACCAGCTTAACGTTGCGCGGCGAACTGACAAGGGCGTTTCCGCTAGCCCCGCTCCAGCTGGTCTAGCGCGTAAAATGCAACAACGGGATTCAGAGCGTCCTACGCACCGCGGACACAGCAGCAACGAGATTCGACGTCCTGACAGCCGTACTGATAGTCGCCATCACGATAGGAGTCGGGATGATCGCCCTAGGCATAGCGACCAATACAGGCCCTCCGACGCTCACCGCAAGGAGCATCGCAACGAGCGAGGCAGCATTGACCGGCGTGCGCAGAACTCTGATCGGAACGGCACTCCAGAAAACCGTCGAAAGATCAGCGGTGACGTGGATAGGCAGCGTGTCAAGGACGATCGGCCACGCCTTTCCGAAGACGGTCCACGCTCCCATAGCCAGAGCCAGGTGCCGGACCGCAGTGTAGAGACGCCCAAGCCCAAAGACAAGAAGCCAGATGATTTGCTTGAGCGGAGACTTCGACCTGTACGCGACAATCTCAGCCGTCTTAAAAAGGCGACGCCGAAATATTACCCGCAAAAGGAAGCCATGGTCAAGGTGCTGAAGATTGAGTTGATCGCCATCGGCAACTTTATCCGCGCAGAGACTCGCGACAACGCGGAGCTCGAGGATCGTCTATGGTATGTTGTTGCATTGCTATTTTACACATGGACACTAACTGATGATAGGACTTACACGATTAACCACCATTGGCCTCGGGCTGGCGTTACTGTCGCAGCGATCAAGGGCATGTACCTCAAGATGCTGAGCTCCGAGAAGCCAGCCGCGGGTGCGACTCGGACGAACGGACAGAAGAACGGAGCTTGAGAAAGCAATCACGTACAGAAGTGCACATGATGTTCCTACATCATTCAACATCATCTATCATCGGCATATGGGCGTTTTCGATTTCCACGGCGGCACACGGCCATGTATATTTGCAGCATAGCGTAGGTGTTCGGCTCGGTTGACTACTCGAGACATGACTAGTTACGGGCGCTGTTTGATTTAGCGTCTTTCCCACTGTATTGCATGGACTGCCTAGTCTGAGGGTGCATCCCGGTGTTTATGATGTTCGCAGGGCGGCCCCAAATAAAAAATTGGCGTACAGGTTGTTGGACAAGCATGGGTGGCACTTGGGAGAGTGCCCTGTGATATCACAAGAAGGGAAGGTGTCTCTACAAAGAGATGTTTTTATCGTTAGCAACATGTAGATGCAGTCAGTGCCTATGGGTGTGCAGCATGACAATGAACTAGACACATGGCTCTTTCGCGTCACTACATGCTGCTGATGCTGAGGTATTATCCATGACGGCAGCCTTGGCTTACGTGAAAGGATGAAATATTGTATGATCACGCGAGCTGTCGGCTGCCCCAGTCTCCAAGGTATATATAGCCCTACAGGTTTGATGTCCTGGTTGTCTAGAGTATTCGACGGCCCACACGTGGCGCGCAGGCCAAGCGGTGAGGGAGGTTCCAACGTGGTGGACAAATTCGGGGGCGACGACGTCGGGAATGTCGGGGATGCAGAGGTCACGCGATGAAGACGGTAATGCAAGTGAGACATACTATGCAAGTGGCTGTGGGGGAGGGCATGTGTCTGTCTTGGGCCGGGGTTGGGCAAAGGGCCAGAGAGCGATGACGCTCCAATGACAAGGGTTGCTGAGGGATCGTGCTCGCAGCGGTGACTCCCTGTCGCGCCTTCCTCCCCCATCGGGCCATCAGGGTATCCTGTCTCCTGTCTCCTGTCTCCGGCGGCGGCGGCGGCGGCGGCACTTTTTTACATAATCTCCCTAGATATATGTACAGTCGCACGACACCCGCACAGCTGCCCGCAAATGCTTTCCCTTGACACTTCACCATGATGATGGATTTGCTGCGCATGCGAGACACAGCTCTCTGCGCGCTGCTCTTCTGGGCACACGCGGCCGCGGCCCCGCCTAACGCGGCAGCGGGTGCACAAAACAGCCGCAATGCGGGTGCTGGATCCCTGGACGCGCATGGTCGACGAAAGCTTACAGGCAGGTTCCTACATATTACGGGTACGTTTATCTGATCTTCCGGCCAAGGTCGCGCCTAACGTCATGACGCAGATTTTCATCCAGACCCTTTTTACAAGACATACTCGAGCACAGAAGCCGACGCAGCGTGCCATCGCAGACGTGGTCCCGCTGGCATCTACGGCGCAGAAACTACCGGCTGCGACTCTCCCTTTGCGCTCGTCAACCAGACATTCAAGTGGATACAAGACAACATAAAAGACGACGTGGACTTTGTGATTTGGACGGGCGACTCGGCGCGACACGATAATGACGAGGACATTCCACGGACGCAGACGCAGGTTATCCAGCAGAACGAATACATGGTCTCCAAATTCGCCCAAGTCTTTGGACAGGGCGGCCAGGGCCATGGCCATGGCCATGGCCCCAACAGCTTCGCCATACCGATTGTACCGACTTTTGGGAACAACGACATCATGCCACACAATATCTTCACGAGCGGCCCCAACAGATGGACCATCAAGTATCTGGACATTTGGCGGGCTTTCATACCTGAGGCGCAAAGACATCAGTTCCAGCAAGGTGGCTGGTTCTCAGTCGAGGTCATCCCAGGAAAGCTGGCTGCGATAAGCCTGAACACCATGTAAGCAGCAAGAGAAACTGCGCCTCTAGGCGAGTGACTAACCCGCCCAGGTACTTCTTCAGCTCAAATTCCGCCGTCGACGGCTGCGCAAAGAAACACGAACCCGGCTACGAACACATGGAATGGCTGCGCATCCAGCTTCAGATTCTGCGACATCGTGGCATGAAGGCTATGCTCATTGGCCACGTACCACCTGCTCGAGTCGACAGCAAGGAAAGCTGGGACGAAACATGCTGGCAAAAATACACACTTTTTGGACGACAGTTTCGTGACGTCATCGTAGGAAGCCTCTACGGGCACATGAATATTGACCACTTTATGCTGCAGGATTTCGAGCATATTGAAAAGGATACAGAAAACGGGAGGATGGGACCTATGCAAGGCAGATCTGCTCTGGCCAACCAAGTCCAACTTCTCGAGCATGGCGAAGTGACGGTGGCATCTGCGTCTGACTATCTGCTTAATCTGCGGGAGGCTTGGGCTCAGCTACCTGCACCCCCAGTGAAATCGAACAAGAAGTCGCGCTCGAAGAATGTCGACGAAGAAGACGACGAAGATTCAGTATGGTCATGGCTCGTGTCCAAGATTTGGAAATCTTCAAAAGACTACAAGGAAGAGAGGAAGAAGTACCTCGATAAGATTGGAGGGAGATACGCTGAACGTTACGCGGTAACACTCGTCGCACCCAGCGTAGTACCCAACTATTTCCCCACCCTACGCATTATCGAGTACAACATCACTGGCCTAGAGCACCTCAGCGTGGCCTCTAGCCCCATCAGCCCGCCAATGATCGAGACACCCGCAGAGCAACTGTCCGTTTCTACCACTGATTACTCCGACGACGAGGCGTACCTGCGAAACGTGGAGACTGCGCGAAAACGGAAACACAAAGGCAAGAAAGACAAGAAGAAACCGCGAAAGCACAAATTCAAGGTTCCAGATGGCCCCTCAAAGTCCACCCCGCCCGGTCCGGCATACTCGCCACAGACTCTGACATGGACGCGACAAATTCAGTATTTCGCAAACCTCACGCACATCAACAACGACTTCCTCGAGCCTCCGCCGGACGCTGGCAAATCTGCCATCGCCGATCGCTCCACAAACGAAGGCTCTGCGAGTACCATTTTCGGTCTTGGAGTCAGCCCAGACGGCAAAATTGAGAACAACAAGTGGAAAGAAGGCAAGCACAAGAACCACCAGGGCAAGCAACCACGGCCAGAGCCACATCCCAATGAATTTGTGTTCGAAATTGAATACGATACAAAGAAAGACCGAGGATTCGCTGATCTCACCGTGAGGCGGTGGGTGGAATATGCCAGAAAGATTGGATCATCCGCTTCGAAAAGTGCTGAAGAAGAAGAAGAAGAAGAAGAAGAAGAAAAGGACGTTGTCGACGAAACAGACGACATGACCAAAGATGATGACTTTGACGATGACGACGACGACGACGAATTCAACACGGCAAAAGGCAAAAAGCACAAACACAAGAAGGGAAAGAAGGGTAAACACCACAAGAGACGCAAGGCGTCCAAGCAATGGTTCACTTTTGTCAAGCGAGCTTTCGTAAGCACCATGGATCCTCACGAGATTGAGGAGTTGTTCGGAGGCGCGACATCATCATCATCATCAATGACAACCGTGGCGGAAGCAGAAACATTAGAAGAGGCGCAAGAGGTTATAGAGTTGTAGGCGACGCAAAGTAACGCAACGGAAAGCTTGTTTGATGGACGCATTAGAGGGCGTTGCTGAGGCACGCTCATTGATACCCTTTTGGCGTTTGGTGGCCGATTTTTCTTCTTTTTTCTTGTTCTTTGGGAGATTTCACTGTGGAGATTTGCGTTTGTACATACACGTGGTGGAGTCTTTGCTTGATCGTGCATACAGGCGGCGTTGCGTTACCTTACATTGCATAAGACGAGATGAAGCTATAGAACAACAACAACAACATAGACATAAAATGATCAAATAACAAGTCCAATTATCTTCGCCGTGTTGCTGCCTCGCCCTGTTTTCCGTGCAAGGAAAGTGCTTTTGTTATTGGTGCCAAGACCACGACGACCTTGGTGTATACGGCACTTGCGTAGTCGGAATCACTTTTTCTCCTTTCCCCCAACCAGTGCGCTGGATAACAACGTATTGTATGACAACAGACAGTAGACTAACTCGTTGGGAGGGCATGAAAAACACAACACAAAAAGTTTGAACCAAAACAAAAAAAGGCACTTGAATCAATTCCATTTTGGCGTCATTTGCCTCCAACGCCATGCGAATGCAAGTCATGCGGATGGAAGAGAAGAAAAAAAAGAAAAAAGAAAAACAAGACTAAATGAGATATCTAGCTCCATAACCTCAAGGTTCCGTCCGCACCAGCCGATACGCACCACGGCTCTCTGGGATGCCAGTCTAGACCCATGACACCCAGTCTGCTCTTGACCTTGTGTCCTCGGAGGACCTTCAAAGGGACAATGGTAGCGTTCTCCATCAAGTCGCCTACGACCTTTCCGTGGAAAATCTGGATGGTGCCGTCGTCCGAGGTGTCGGCGAAGAGGGGGAGGCCGCCTTGGTGGAAGCGTACTGCACGGATAGCTTCCTTGTGGAAACGAAGAGTCTTGTAGGGTTTGTTGGAGAGGTCGAGATCGTGCCAGAGGAGACGCTGGGGGGTTGGAAGGTTAGTACATGCCTTACTAGCATTTTCACCGTGTCCTAGAACTTACCTTGTCGTATGTTCCGACGATGATGTTGTCGCCGCCGGGATGCACATCAATGGACGAGATCCACTTGGCACCTGGTTGTAGGATCTTGACGAGTTCCTGCTTGGCGAGGTCGTAGCTGCGGATCGTGTTGCGGGTAGCGACGAAGAAGATGGCTTTGGAGGGGTGGAATTGTGCGGTTTGGGCGATACCCTTGAGGCGGCGGAAGGGGAGTTGAGTGAGGTGTTTCGAGACGGTGTGGATGGCTACTGCTGTGCTTTGACCGCGAGGCGATACTGTGGCGAAGTAGTCTCCTCTCCGGTGCCAGTTCACAATCTTGACAGCTGATCGGACCTCGACTTGAATGAGGACGCCCTTGTTTTCAAGACGAGCTCCTGGACGGCTCCACTTGCCTGGTGCCTGTTTGGGTGCCTCACCATCTGTTGATTTGGACTTCGACGTTGCGTAACCCCATCCTGCGTCGAGAACCTCGCGACTGGTTTGCTCTACGTCCGGAGAAAGAAGCGTAAAAGGTACGATTAGGAAGACGTTCTCACCGCAAGCGGCAGCGACGACGGCCGCATCCTTGGTAGGTCTCCATTGTACTGCATCCACGGCTTCTTCATCTGACAGCTTTGCGTTCCAGACTTGGCGGCCTGTCAACAACTCCCAGATCCTTACATAGCCGTCGTCACCTCCACTTGCAACGAAGATGCCATTTGGATCAATCGACACGCAGCGCACGCGTCCTTCTTGTCCACGGAATATCGCCGCGCATGTTGTTGGGAAAGGCTTCAGCTCTTCAGGGTTGGGTAGCTTAGGTAGCAGTGATTCAGGGTCGATGTTGAGTCGGTTTCTTCGAATACGAGGAGCCAAGTAGAGATCCAGACTTCGCTCAAATCGCTCCTTGACAAATGTCTCGTAACCAGGAACCTTGCGCAACGCATCGTAGTTCTTGGGCAGGAAGTCTTTCTCCCGGTCCTCCTCGTCCTGTTCCAACCATGCCTGCTCCTCAGCTTTATCCGGTAGGTACTCAGGCGGTGGGTGGTAACTCGCTTCGTAGCCAGGCGGTGGCAGCTTAGGGGCGGGGATGTGCATTGAGTTGTCTGGTCGTGGCTTCTCGTCCGCCCAAACGTCGAAAGTGAAAGCGTCCTGCTCTTCCTCCTGCTCCTCCGGTGCCTTGTATGGCTGGATACGGCCTTCCCTAATCGCCTTGACGAGCTTCATAACACGCTTCGCCTCGTGTTTGGAAGGAATGAAGCGTCGCTTGGGCTCTGGTGCAGCGCTCAGCGGCATAATCTCCTGCTTGCCAGAGAAATAGGCAACCATCTCTGGGTATGGGTCGTACCCGTCCTCGACAACCTCGTTCCTTGTGAGCTTCTTGAGTACCTGCAGCTCCTCATCCGTCAAGTTCAGCGGCTTTCCTGTCTGGGGATCCGTCAAACCTGTCCAGCCCTTTGGTATGTCGATACTGTCCAATAGCGCATCCAGTGCCTCTCCCTTGGCCGGTCGCATGATCTTCTTGCCGTTGATATCGTAGCCAATATGCGGGTATTCATCGTAGTACTTGAGGTCGATGTTTCCGATTGTGTTGGTAGCTTCGACGTCAGAATCGTCCGACTCGTAGATTGGGTCAATCTCTTTGTAGATGTAGCGAGTGTTGCCGTGCGCATCAGTGGTGACAGTGTAGTTGGGCTTGAGGTCTTCATCGTCGTCCAGTTCTCCTGTTGCGCCACCATCTTCGTCCAGATCCATCTCGTGTGTCGGCATTCCATTTTTCTTGCGTAACGGAACATCTGAGGTATCTAGGTTGCGCATCTCTTCACGAATTTGCTCTGAATCACTATCCTCCTCCTCTTCATCTTCATCTGAAAGACCCTCAATCACACTGCTGGCATCGGTATCGGCATCTTCACCGTGGCTGTCGTCCGAGTCGTCCTCGGAATGCGACAAGATGCCTTCGAGCAGTCCATCCGCCAATTCGCCTTCAGAGTCACTTGGCTCGGGCGCCGGGCGCGTCACTACCTTTCTCTTGCGCAAATTGACAGACATATTAGGCGTTTGGTGTTTACTTCTCACGTTCACCTCGGACTGTCGCAACTTCCCAAAAAATATCGCTAGCGTCCAAGATTTCGTTTTTAGCGCGTCGCACGTGCCAGGCAGCCAGCAGCCAAGGAAACCTACTCGGACACCCTATTGCAACTTTACCACAAACTCGGCAATTCACTTGCACCCCACGCAACTGCAACCGCCCGCATCTGCTACCTGAAGACGCCACATCAGACTGATTACAGCAGTAATTCCACCGACTCAAGATGGCGACGCGCCACACTGATTACGATCGTAGACGCCATTCCCCGCGCCGCGACCGCGACCGCGACCGCGACCGTGGAGATCGTGGAGACCGCTATGGCGAGGGACGATTCAGAGACGACCGTGATCGCCGGGATCGCCGCGATGACCGCAGAGAGCCAGACCGTCGAGAGCGCGATCGTGACACGTACCGTCGACGTTCGCGCTCCCCGCCCCGCCGCCGCGACCGATCTCGAGACCGTGGCGACCGTTTAGACCGCGGAGACAGCTACAGGCGTCGCCGGTCTACTTCCCGCCGACCTGGTTCTCGTTCCTCTGCTACACCTGCACCTGGGTCCGACAGCTACAGGCGTGATGACAAGCGCGACCGGGCAGAGCATACCTCGCGCGACGACAGGAAGAAAGACGCCGAAACACAGCCCAAAGACAAGCTCGCTGACCGCGCTGCGAAGCTGGCCGAGTGGAAGAAGCTCAATGCTGAGCGCCTAGGCAAGGAGAAGACCGACACGCCTGGCTCCGGTGCTTCACCAGCTGCCACTGCGCCTGCAACGCCCCCACCAGCTCCAGCAGCGGAGGCCAAGCTTGATGCCGCTAAGACCAAAGCTGTTCTACAGAAGAGCGCTACTGAGAAAGCCAAGCAGAAGCAGCCCGAGAAGTCGACATTCCGACTGGATGCTTCCGCCGCAGCACGCCCACTAGACATGGCCAAGCCTGCAGGCAAGACCGTCACCGCTACCAGTACGTTCCTCTCCAGACTCCCTTCCATGAAACACAAGCTTACACTTGCAGAACCTCCTGCCACCAAGGCCAACGCTAACATTGGCTCTTTCGGCCTCAAGACCAAGACTGCTGCTGAGACCGAGGAGGAGACTTCCAGAAAGGCTCTGCTCGACGAGGAAGGCCCTACCAAGAAGCGCAAGCTTCAGGCTCTTCCCGAATTCACCACCAACGACGAACATGAGTCCGAAGCTGACGGCGCTGAGGACGACGCTGCAATGAGCGGCATCGGCAGTGATGACGAGAACAACGCGGAGCTTCAGGCTCGTCTTGAGAAGCGCCGCGCAGACATCGCCAATGAGAACCAAGACGACACTACCATGGGAGAAGCATCTGCTGTCGAAGCCCCTGCCGACGACAAGATGGAAGTTGACGAAAATGCAGGCGCCGAAGAAGATGAAGTCGATCCGCTCGATGCCTTCATGGCCGATCTCTCTGAGCCGCAACCAAGCCGCGGAGCTCCTTCAGGTCAGGCTATGTTTGCTGACGAGCTTGAGCCTGTCGAGACCTCTGTCGAGGCCGAAGACCTTCTCGCCCTCCGTGCTGCAAAGAAGAAGAAGAAAGAGGTACCTACCGTCAACCACGATAAAGTTGAGTACGAGCCATTCAGGAAAAACTTCTACACTGAACCGTCCGAAGTTGCACAGATGACAGCTGAGGAAGTCGCCGATCTGCGCCATGAACTGGATGGTATCAAGGTCAAGCCGGATGATGTACCGCGTCCTGTCACCAAATGGGCTCAGATGGGCTTGCTACAAGCTACCATGGATGTCTTTACTAAGATCGGTTATGAGAGGCCTACGGGTATCCAGTCTCAAGGAGTGCCTACAATTCTCTCTGGTAGGGACCTTATCGGAGTAGCCAAGACTGGCTCCGGAAAGACACTCGCCTTCGGTATTCCTATGATTCGTCATGTCCTTGATCAACGCCCTCTGAAACCAACTGATGGACCTATCGGATTGATCCTCGCTCCAACTCGAGAGCTGGCACTGCAGATCGTCAATGAGCTTAAACCATTCCTTGCCGCATCTGGCGTCACGATCAAGTGTGCTTATGGTGGTCAACCCATCTCTGACCAGATTGCTATGATCAAGCGTGGCGGCATCCATATCTTATGTGCAACTCCAGGCAGAATGATTGATCTCACCAACGTCAACCAAGGCAGAGTGCTTTCTTTCCGACGCATCACTTATGTCGTTCTTGATGAAGCTGATCGCATGTTCGATATGGGCTTCGAGCCTCAAGTCATGAAGATCCTTGCAAATGTACGCCCTGACCGTCAAACTGTCCTCTTCTCAGCAACTATGCCAAAGAACATGCAGTCCTTGGCTCGCAAAGCACTGCACGATCCGGCCGAGATCACCATTGGTGGTAAGAGCAAGGTAGCTCCTGAAATCACTCAAATCATCTCAGTTGTCCCGGCTAGTTACGAGAAGAAGATCAACAAAACCTTGTTTTATCTTGGCCAGCTATTCTCTGAAGACGAGAATGCCCAGGTATTGATCTTCACTGAGAGACAAGAGACGGCTGAAGACCTCTTGTCCAAGCTCTACAAGTCTAAGTATTTCTCTGTCAACACGATTCATGGAGCTAAAGATCAGACCGATCGTAACGAAGCGATCAATGACTTCAAGCAAGGCGTTCTTTCAATTCTCATTGCCACATCTGTAGCAGCCCGTGGTCTTGATGTACCTGGACTGGCTATGGTCTTGAATTTTGATTCCCCAACCCATCTAGAAGATTATGTGCACCGCTGCGGACGTACCGGCCGCGCTGGCAACAAGGGTACAGCTATTACACTCATTGAGAACCCTGGCCAAGAGCGCTTCGCTCTTCACATCGTCAAGGCACTCAAGGAGAGCGGTACAGAAGTGCCTCCGGAGCTCCAGGAGATGGCTAACACATTCCACGAGAAGGCCAAGGCAGGTACCGAGAAGTATTATGGCGGTTTCGGTGGCAAGGGTCTCGACAAGCTCGATGCAGCACGTGCTCTTGAGAAGAAGCGCGAAAAGCGTCAACTCAAGCTGGAAGGTGTTGAAGAGAGTGAGGATGAGGAGGAGATTGCACCAATTATCAAGAAGCCCGAGGTCGCTGGCCCAGGTGTCGTCAAGGCCGCTGACGCAGCTGCAGCTGACGCCGAGGATCAACCACACTGGATGAAGCTACTAAACAGTAAGATTGTGGTTAGCAAGACCGAGCGCCCCGAAGCCGCTGCTTCTGGCAAGCCGATGACCGCGCGCGAGCGAGCAATGGCTGCTGCCTCCAAGGTTGACGGAAGGCTGAGCAAGAAGGGCATGATCCACGCAGGTCAGCCTATCGACAACAAGGGTCCAGATGCTGGTCTTTACCACTCAACCATCGAAATCAACGACTTCCCTCAGAAAGCTCGATGGGCCGTTACCAACCGCACCAACGTCGCCAAGATCCTGGAACAGACTGGTGTTTCCATTACGACCAAGGGCAACTTCTACCCAGCTGGCAAGCAGCCTGGTGAGACTGATCTTCCCAAGTTGTACATTCTCGTCGAAGGTGATACCGAGAACATTGTCACAGAGGCTATGATGGAGCTCACTCGTCTTCTGCGCGAGGGAACCATTGCAGCCGAGGATGCCTCTGCGACTCGCGGTCCAACAGGTAAGAGATTTCCCTCCACGAACTGTAAGTGATACATATACTGACTCTACGTCAAGGCCGTTACAGCGTCGTCTGAGAGACTCCACAAAGGTAAGGTACACTTGATACAAGCTTTCTTTCGTCTCAGCGTTGCTTTCTTTTCCATGGCGTCAGTCCACTGCATTGGGAGGAATGGTTTACTGGTTGCATGGTAAATTTACTGGACGGAGTTGAAGGTTGTATCGGCTTCACCACATGCCTCTCTCTCGGTTATACTAAAACGTAAGTATTGACCCTAAACTCCTTTCCATGTTTTTGCTGATTTACACAATCTGTCGCAGGTCTCTTCTCGGTCACTGCGCCTTTACCGCGCCACGACATCATTGTACGTTAACGGGCTCGACCACATGGTTCACTGATATGCGAGGAGGAGGGATGATGAGTCTCGATTTCAGGAGATATGATACTGTGTAGAGATCTCATCACAGGTTTCTTCGCCCACTCTGTACCCCCGCTATACTCATGTCTGCCCATACACTGTAGACGAATAAAAATTCCTCAAAATCAAGTCCATGTACGCGAACGTCAGCGACTCATTCCTCTGACTCCAGATCCCTTGGTATGGCTACGCCTTATTGCCCAGTATGCAGTGACGCCGTTGCCGACCAGCATCCCATTATCGGTACTTTACATGCGTCGGGCATGTACCTATAATGGCGCCATAGATGCATGCATACACTTTCTCAACCGCCAGACCTGCCACAACTGTCTCCAGCGTCCATGCCCGCCTATTCTAGGAATCCTACAGGATTCTGCAGGGGCAAGGACCACGCGAGGATTTTGACTAGAGAGGGATTCCTACCGGTGGTTCTGATGGATGGTGCGTGCTCAAAAAGCACAGCCTTGCCGCTACCAGATCTGCATCTGGACATCCCTTCGTCTCAGATGCGGCTCGGCAACCCAACCCCAGGTCTGGTCTTAGAAAAGTGGTCTGGGGGCCAGGCCATGGAAGTGCGAAGGATTTACTAACGGCGTTGTCTCCACGGAAGAACATTCCGGGGTATGTAATTTGTGGAGAAGGGCACGCGCGTGTTGTTATGTAATACTGCATAGTAAGGAGAGTCAATCCCCGGGTATATTGGTAGAAGGAGGGATTAGCTGAGACGTTGGAGGTACCCTTGCGCAATCAGCCGTTCGACGTCACCTTGCCGAACGTAGAATTGCGAGTTCTTGGTCAGGGTGATGGACCTGGGTGATCGGTTAGCTGAACATTCGGCATGCCGGCATGGATGCTTTACGTACCCGTACTCGGTCTGTATCTCGCCCGCATCCTTCAGGACGCGTACGTCGATGAAGAGATCGCGAGGCGGCTCCAGACTCCCTGTCAAATCGATGTCCGTCCATTGGCCCTTGTACGCAGCAAGCAGATCGCTGTACTGCCTCACGTACTCCTCCTCTTCTGGACTCAAACTACTCTCTTCTTTTCCACCGCCGGCACCCATACCGCTTCCCCTTCCTCCTTCTCCACTATGGTCCTTGCTGCCCTGTTGTTCCAGCACATCGATGCCCTCCCAGCAGTATTCCTCCAGCTTGTCACTACGCACACGGTGGTAGGCGAGTAGACATCGCTTGTTCCGGCGCATACACAGGTGGTTTACAAGGAGAGCGCAGGCTGTTTCGGGCGATGCGCTGGGGTTGAAAGAGCCGCTGTAGGGAGCGAGGATGGATGAAACGTCTTTGTCGAGATCGCGCACTTCGCGAACTATGGAGCGTGTGAGTTCTGAGGCGTAGGGTGGGAGATGGGGGAGGGCGAGGATGCGCTTCGCGTTTTGTACCTGGGTAGTGTCAGAGATGACGTGTAGGGGAATTGCGTGGTTAATTAGCCATACCAATTTGTTCGCAGCTTCTCCATACATGGCTTATGCTCCAGGTTTTCCAGACGTCCTGTACGTTGATGCAGTTTTCAAGGCGCTATTAGTGGCAGATTTTGATAGAGCACACTTTTCGTATACCATTCAGGGGAGGCGGTAGTGGCTACGTGAGCACAAGACGAGCAATTGACACATATGATTGTTTCTATGATTGTTTCTTGGACCCCTCATCCACTAAAGGCAGGCGCGTTCGCGACGCGGGGACAGGTGGGGCTAGACGGGCCTTGGCTTTGTCGAGTCCAACTTCACTCTTCCGGCAATCCCTTTCCCAAGACCAGCAGCCCACGCAAGCTCATTCGCCAGTATTCCCAAACCCCTCGGCTAGTACTATCCCCTCTGTCGACACCATGGGGCGCGATGGTTGGAGTATACAAGATACGCATACGACGTCACGTCACCACCATGTCGAGATGATAGGGGAAGGCTGATTGAACACTACTATGTACATGCCGGTCTACACCATGCGACAACACCATGTCTAAATACTCTAAGTCCCGGAGATTTTGATCCGACCAACGCCTTGGATGCTGCCCACCATGCAACAGCTCACCAGAAACAACCCTACGATGCTGAAAAGATTGGTCATCGCTTTGGAACAACGTCGCACGTAGGCATCATGGCAACATAACAACCCAAACGCACTAGCTAACGTGATATAGATCACTGCTCACCCCATCCATTTATCGAACTCCGCCTCTTGTTCGAGTGACATCAAGGTTGGGTCTGACTGCCAAGATTGGTACTCATCGGGCGGAAAGTCCAACAAACCGCCGAGGTTGTGTTGCTCAAGTCTCTCTTCTTGCATGCTCGGATGGGCATTCCGGTATAGGTTGTTCTGCAGCGCTGCAGGGTCCATGTCTGAGTGACTACCTCCATCATAGGCCAACAGCATCGGATCCAGCTGCCCCTCGTTAAATGGTGTGCCGACATTCGAGTGTAGCTGCTGCAGAAGATCATTCGCATTTCCTCCAGGTAGTCCTAGCATTGATGGGTTCGACTGGAACTGCATGGAAGATGATGGCGTATCTATCCTCCTCAAGTGCATGTCGTCTGCGTAATTTGAACTCATGTGCATGTTTGGATAGGCGGCAGTCTGATAGTACTGATTGTAGAGCTCGTTGTGGCTTATCGGCATTGGCATGGGTCGTCCTTCGTTCGTCATCTCCCACGAGGATCTGTTGATACCGTTACCATTCGGTCCGAACGAGTGATCAAAGTATTCTGCGGCAACACCACTTGACGGATAACTGAATGACCGGTCGACTCTCCTAGCCTGTCGGGAGCGAGATCTGCCACTACCAGGAGCCCATTCAGCATCGTCGAGGTCGCTAGTTTCTTCATCGTCAGACCATTCGCTTCTTCGTTTCCGCGCCGGAGCAGCTGTCTTGCTGGGCGAGAACTTGTATGTCGGATGGGCGTTTTGATGGTTGATCCTTTCAATCTTTGCGTATTCGTTGTACAGCTCGCGTATCTCCGGTGGTTCCAGAGGCCAACTCTCTCCCGCCACTGACGATACCACCTGGTGGTTGTTTTGAAGACACCATGACTTGGCCCTTTCCGCAAACGCCGACCGATACAGCATGAATGAGTTCATGGGACGTGTTATGTACCCGTTCCTCTTCTCCACTTCACGCCTCCTAACGTCCGCTGGCCTATTCACCCACTCCTCCATATTTTTGACTGGGATATGATGAAGCTCTTTTGTCAGAATGCTCAAGGGTGCAGTCATTTTGGGCATCTTGTGCTTCTCGTTCTTCGGTGCCTTCGCCTTCTTAGCTCTTGGCGTCGCTTTCGGTCGAGGGCTACTTTCGTTCCGACGTGGGGAGCTGGACGACGTTGTGGCTCGTCCACTGCGGGTCACCCTACGCCCAGATTCATCTCCGTTTGTGGATCTTGGCGTCGGCGGTGAGAACAGGGCCTGGTCGTTCTGGCATTCATTAGCCATCAGAGTAAACACGACCAGCGATATTTGCTTACCGGCATGCCGTTGTACGGCCCGTTATGGTAGTACTCTACCGGCGGACCATACCCATCCTGTATCTTGATCAGCATGGTTATATGTGTGAAGATGCAGGGGCTCTTACATATTGTATACCTAACCCAAGCCCACGGGGATGATTGTCGGTATGTGAAGGGATCCCTTCGTGCGCCACCGAGCCTGGCGAACCATACCCTACCTCGCCGAATGTATAGCCGCGATCAACGTTGTATTGCGCAACCTGGTGCAGCCCGGTCGGGTACTCCGACCCAGCATTAGGTGGGGTAGGGGGATGCTGTTGGATGAGCGTGTCACCCCTCATCATAGCGGGTGTCAAGCACAACTCAGTTGTTGCGAAGGTGGAAATTGCGGGCTAACGCGCTGTTCACTCTATTGATTGGCCTTGTTTTGAACTCAACAAGACACACAGGCGATAGAGGTTGGTGGAAAACAAGTGTGAACGTAACTGGGATGAGCGGAATGATTCTTCTGTTGACCTGATGTCTCGGAGCCTGGAGACCGATAGGGAATCGTTGCGTCTGGATGCCGAAACGCGTTCTTCCGGTCTATCGAGAAGATGCTGGACCAGTCTGCTCTCTTTCAGATATGGTGCTGCATATGTGTCAGTACCAATAGCGAATGTTTCGTTCTTTGCTGGGTTTGCTTCATCGCAATGATGCATAGCAGTTCGCAAAGAGTTCAGGGAACGAACCTGTTGCAGTTACCCGTTTCTCACCGGCACCACGGCTTTGGTGCGGAGACAATCAACGTGGACGACTACGTGATGCCAATTTGCAAAGTCAGACACCGCTGTACTGTTTGAGTTGTGTTGTTTCGGCCCGTGTCTCTTTGTGGCGAAGGCAGGGCTCGAGCAAAGCGTGAAGGGCAAATCAACGGAGAAGGATTCTTTGTCCGGAGCCGGTCCTCAGAAGGTATTTGTAGCGACTACTAAACCTCGAGGTTGATTGTTCACATATAGTGTACAGTGTACAGTGTACCTGGCCCTCTCAACATGGACAAAGGCACTACCGGATTGGTGCTGGCTGGGCGCGCTTGACACACTGAGAAGTCACGCTGCTTTTGGATTGCGGGCCTTCCAAGCCTTTCAATACCTACAAGATGGCGCAAGACTTAGTCCTCTGGTCCGTTCACGTTTCGAAGTCGAAAATATCATGTCCCTCCTGCTGTAGGGTTGAAAGCGGCCCTCAGCCCCTCCACAGCGACTGCTATGGACAGGAGCTAATCTCAGTTTGGGCGCCCTTCTCTAACTTTCGCCCACCCCAAGAACTTGTCTACCAATCTCGACAGGGATTTACGATGGCTTCTAGCAGTCATGTGCACTAGGCGCTCGCTATTGCAAGCCACACGCTCACTGGTATCTTTAGCCTCTAGAGTGACCCTTGGAGTCGTGTTCCCCCAGATCATGGCTGCATTCTTCGCACCAATTGCATCGCCGGGGGCTGACGGGTCTCCCTTCCTCACTAACCAATGACATAGATGGTACATAACCACATTTTTTCTCCAGGCTGAAATTGGTTGGTCGACCAAAATCTGGGCTCGTTCGCTACGTAGCTAGGCCCAGCGTGCTTTTTTACGGATGGCTGCATCCCATCTATGCCAGAACCCTGACAGCTGGTCATACTTGGCAGGGCTGACCACGACACCACGAGATCTAACTTCAAAATGCACGTCAACATCCATCTACGCAATCAGTTTACAAGCAGCGTCAAATTGGGCATTTCTCAAACACTCGATCTCAAACACTTTATCATTATATCGCATCCGTTGGACAAAGGACCAGCACAGCAATCCCGACGTACTGGTCACGATGCGCCTCCGCGGCGAGGCTTAGGTGTGTGCTGACCGCTTAGGCCCTGAACAACCCGTCAGTCCTGCCCATTCGGATATTGAGGCCAATCTTCTGCGTCGTCGACTTTTCCGGTAAGCCCGTTACAGTAACCTAGTCTTCAATGTCCTTAGGCGACAGGCCGTGGACAGCTGGGCAACGTCCTGCATGTTGCATGCATACAGCAGAAGTTCGGTTGCTTCCGGTCGATCGTGTTGACATGGGGACCTGCCTCTGGAATGCGTACTATGACCTTTTTGGGCACGACAACCAAACAATTCAGACCTGGGGCGACCAGGTTTGACCGAGCCTCAAAGACGAGAGCCATTGGTTTGAGCAAGCGCGAAACATGAGTGGATACCGCTGTCTGCGACATTGCTCTGAATCAGAGGCTTGAATGAGTTTGTGGTGTTTGAACATGCATGTTCTGACCGGTCAGCCTAGAACTGAACGCAAACGTGCTATCAACACGCCGAGTGCTCTCACAGTACCGCAAATTCAACGTCAGAAGACACAGTAGGTCTCTATGGCGGGTAAAGCAGTGGCGATTCGAGCTACTGGTGGTCGCAGGTGTCGAGAAGCCTTTGAGCACACGTGGGCGCGAATACACGCCCTAGCTGTCAGTGTCTGCCTCGACCGACCCAACTTCTGCATTGCTCAGACAGGTCATATCTCCGTTACCTTCTGCCAGCTATGGCAGTTGCGGGACTCCGTTTCCGCAATCTTCCAATACCGTGATCCCGTGATCCCGTCTGCAGAGCTAGAAAGATAATCTCCGTTGGCTCTACCCGTCATCGACCCGAATCATTTCGGTAACACACCTCTCCGCGCGCCCCTTGATACATTGTACAACAATAATATCCCCCTAAAACACTCGGTACCTTGCAATAACGGCGAATGAGGAGCTGTTGCAATCCCATTCCGCGGAAGCTACGAACCAAGGTCACTCTTCATTTTCCTGTAAGGAAGGGTCTAGCGGTTTACCCCACTTTCCCAGCATTGTTACCATGGGACGAGCTCATGGCACGGGAATGCCGTCGATAGTGTGATCAACATCATCAACATCATCGAGCTCGAAACCTCCTATGCTCAAGCTTTGAGCCTTCTCTGCTCACAGAATCGCAAGTGCCGCGCCACCGGCAAACACGCATCGAAGCTGCATCTACGTCACATCTTGCACTCCGCATATGCCCGGCCACCCCGAGTGTACACGCCTCCGGCTCCAAGAAGGCGGCATTGGTACGCTAGTAGGCGCCCTTGCGGTAGGCCAACGGTCGCGGTTGGATCGAGCAACTATGCCGCAAGGTACCGATAAACACACTGATGTTTAGTATGGATCTCATGCAAGTATCGCACCATGTGCCTGGTATTGCTCAACTCACCTTGATAAAGGTTCACCCGCTCCAGCGTGATCAGGAGACACGACACAGGAGTACAGTCGGTTGCGTAGCTCCAGAACAAAATCTTGCGAATATTTCTCGCGCCCAGGCAATACCCCAACACCAAGCCCAGCAACGGGAGAGTTCTATCGCTTCAGACGCCAGAGCGCTTATCTCGGGTAGTCGCCCGGCTAAAATAGGTTTGTGATAAGCAGCGCACCAGCGTCAGGCAAGCACATGTCACAACACGTGCGAAATCGACCCAATGCAGGCCTCTGCTCGATGATCGCTATCTAACGGTTCACCTAAGGTTGTCGTAGACCCAGCGCCACAATCAGCCTTAGGATTGGTTCATGCTAAGCCTGTTTCCTTTCCTGCTTACTTCGGGTAAGGCGTAAGCAATATTCAAATTAGCACTCAACTCATTTCACTGTTCAATTGATGCGGCTCAAAAGCGACAGGGGGTCTTTCCACGACTAGCTAATACTGTGTTACGACACTCTACGGAGTCGGTACGCGCTAGCACGTGATGCTACTAACCCTGCGCCCATCGCTTATCCCAGCCATTGGTCAAACGCTCCGCAACGGCAGCCAGACTGAATCTAGGAAATGGTCATTTATCCAAGAAGTGGCGAAAGTGTATGTTCTTACTAGCTTGTATTTCTTCTGACAGACGTACCTTCGCTGAGCTGTCTAGCTTTGTACCAAGACTGCACCAGTGTGCGCCGTAGGGAGACGAGATCTTGCAATGCGGAAAATTATGAACTTCCCGCAGTTAAAACTGCAGGTCGCAGGGCGCAAGCTTCGTACAGCGTAGTGATTGCGCGATCAAGTGCTGTTGCAAGGCAATGGACAAGAGCATCTCGTCTATTATGTTCGGAACTCTTGCAATCTTCACAGTAGCAACTCCAACAAAGAGAGCCGACCTCGCTCAGTGAAGAGTCAGAAAATTATCTTGTCACGTTCACTATGTTGTTCAGATGATCCACTATGTCATTGATAAGTTGGTATGGAGCCATTTCATTGAGCTGGACCAAGTGTTTGTATTGTCCATTTTCTAGTATAGCAAGCATTAAGACCTTACAAACATGTCAAAGAGTGACGAAAGTAAAGACTCTGTTGTGGGCGGAGAATCGACAGACAACCTGATGATGAGCGAAAAACTGAGGCAAAGATCATCCAACGAGCACCCGCAAATAAACGGGGGCGATAAACTTGCGTCGCCGAAATCCCCAATCAAAGAAACGGACACGATGTACGGAGAAGAGGAAGTAAAATACAAGACACTGTCAGGCAGTGTCACAGAAGAGCCCGTCAACAAGAAGGAGCAAGACACTACGAGGCCTTCAGCACGAGCAAATGCATCGTCGTTCGCTGCCCCAACCAAAGCATCGGAAGCAAAGAAGAACGAGAAAATCGAGCTTCCTCCTTTTTTCAAGAAGGTCTACTCTACTAATGAACTGCCTGTCCGACCAGGTAGCGCGACGCGGCAGCATTCGGTTTCCATTCTTGATAACCGACAACCGAGTCTTCAGCGAAGATCTGTCACTATGTCGATGCATATTGAAGAGAATGACGACGCGGTTGATCACTCATTGCACACAAAGAAGCGTCGTAGGACAAGCAGTGAAAGTCTTAGTTCTGCTGTATCGGATAAGTCGGCAGAAGAGGAGGGTAGAGGACAGGAAGAAGAGCCACACGTGCTAGAAAATGAGGTGCCAGAGGAACAAGCGCAAAGGAAGGGATCACAGGGAGAAGAAGAACCACTCGCGCACAACGAGAAAGGGCTAGGGGAAGTAGAAGAAATCTTGACGAAGAAGGTGCCGCTGGAGTGTCGCGTTGCAGACTTTAGGCCTGAGGTTGACGATATGTCCCAGGTTGCAAGACCTCAAGACCAAATCAAGGCCTTGTCGCCATGCGTCGCAAGAGAAGACCAAGCGGGCAGTGTCGAAATTTCAACCGATACCCCCAATATCGTTTCAGAGAAGATCATCATTGCAAAGGAAAAACTAGAAGTCGGGCTTAGGAAGGCAGAAAAAGAACGTGATGAGGCAACCAGACAGCGCGAAACAGCACAGCAGGATTTGAAAACCGTCAAAGACGACGCTGAGAAGCTGAAGCATCAGTACGATAATCTTGTCATACAACTTCGTGAGAGTGAGGACAAAGTTGAAGCTCGCAACGTTCGCGAGCCAGATCTACCTGTGATTGAAGTGATTGAAGCGGAGAACAAGGAACTTCGAGTGGCGATTGATGAAACGCGGTTGGTGCTCAAGAAGAAAGAGAAAGAATTCAATGATGCAATCGCGTATTGCGCAGATCTTGACGACGAGCGGAGGGAAGCCGAAGAGAAGCTCAAGAATCAGGAAGCGTCTCTGAAAACTCTGTGCGAGATCATTGACCAGGTGTCGCAAGCAATATCTCAGGGCTTAAATGTTGATGTTACCAAGCTCGACGAGCTTTCTCAGAGCCTTACACAAGCTGCTGAGATAGGAAAATTGCGGGTCAAGATCATCCAGTTAATTGGAACATTCGGTGTAAATTCCAATAAGTCGCAAGACAGGAACGAAGAACTGGAGCGTAAGATAGCGCATCAAGGATCGGAGATCATTAGGCTAGAGAAGGCCATGGAATTTCAAATAACGGAATTTCGAAGCCCTAGTCTACAAAGCCCAATGCTTCTGCCCGCAGTGCAGATGGATAGAGATGAATTTGAGCAACATTACAAGAGAGAGCGAATGAAGCGCAAAGATGCAGAGCAGAAGCTCTCTGAGGCGAAAGAACTCCTGACGCATCTCCACTCAGAGAAGGAAAAGCTACAGTCAGATCTTACTAGGGCGCAAAGAGAGCTTGCAGATTTGCAACCCAAAGCTGATAAGCTGGAAAGAGACGCGAGAGGGTGGAAGGAAGACTCTGCGGAAAAGAAGTCGCAACTCGAGGAACGTACTCACGCGTTCGAAGCTAACACCGCACAGCAAATGCAGGAAACTCACCGATACATCAAGGACTACTACAACAAAACCAAAGACAAAGCATATTGGGATGTTCAGGGTCTACAGAAGAAGCTCGATGCCTCGGAAGAAGAACGCGTAGCACTAAAACGAGCTTTCGAACAAGCGAAAGTTAAGAATGCGTACTTGGAAGCTGGCATCACTAGGCTAAAGAAGAGGAACGAAACCCGCGACGTTCACTTTGAGAAGATAGAGCAAGCATTTATACGCGGCGCAGGGTTCCCCTCCCTGGAGCCCAACAACGACACCCCATCCCCAACTTCGACCTCCACAATCTCACCGCTCGCACACCCGTTCGATCTTACTAGGAAGCCACTACCGCCTATTCCGCGCTGCCACCTCCCCACCGCAATCAAGGCACGCAACGCCAGAATAACCATCTACCATGAAGAACTTGAGAAAGCGCGAGAGCAGGAATTGTTTAATGTTAGCGTCAAGCCATCCGTGTCTGTGAAGAACAATAAAAGCCTTGGCCACGACGAGATTATGGAAAAAGTTCGGAAATGGAAAATGGAAGAATCGTATCCACCCACAAAGCCGGGGTGGGAGGTACTGAAGAGAAGGGGTGCGTGGGAGAGGTGGGACGGAGATGTGTGGGCGAGAGAGCTTGCTCAGGGGAAGGATGTTGATGTTTTGAGGAAGAGAGGGCTTTGGGATGAGACTTGGGTTTAGTAGTATTCGTTGGACGCTAGGATCGAGGAGGCAGCGGAGCAGTTACAAAATAAAATAAAAATTGAAGTTCATCACGTTTAGCATGTGCACGAGAAACTTTACCGTTGGCGGACGTGTATCCAACGAAATCTCAATATTTACGTTTAGGTCCCCACGAGAACATGGCGCGGTATCTGTTATCTTCCTGTTCCTCTCCTGCTTCCTATTTGCACTCGCCGCACAAGCCCTTTTCCACCACAACAATCTCCGGAGCGATATTGTTAACTAGAGATGGGCATTCGAAGGTTAACCCTGGGGGACCTAGGACTGCGAGACCATGATCGCAGTTGCGTCCGTCACGTCTGATGAGTGCGTGGCATTTTCTGCAACAGTTGCGGATGAAGCGGCACATGATTATTTGTTTCGATGAGGGTGGTGAAGAGAAGATGCAAAATATATGTCGAAGAACATTGCTTTACATATGGAAGAGATTTAAACACGGAGAGTTGCGTGTCTGAATCTAGCCACGTTGATGGTGGTCACGTAGCATTATTGCGGAATGTTCCATTTCGACACCGTGATTTAACCAGCTTCGAATGTGAATAATCACTTAAATATGAATCAGGGTAGTGATGTTCTCGAAATAACAGCTTGACTCAATGAGATCAAGCTGACTATGAAATTACTTGGTAACATCTATACTGGCTACCACAGACCAGGGACCACTCAGACGGTCTCATTCGTTTGAGTCTCACCTTTTTCTTTCTTGGCGATGTTCTCAATAGTAGCAAGGGCTTCTCCCTTAGCTTGTGCAGCTGCAACATTTTCGACATCGCGGGCGAGGTGCGAGCTGCCCTTCTTGGTCTGCCAAGCATGTGGGCCGTCTTTGCTGAACAATACCTCGATCTCTTCAAGAGTCTTGCCACAAGTCTGTTACTAGAGTTAGCTGGGGTCGTAACAAGGTCTTCAGGTTGTCTTACCTCAGGGTATGTAAAGAAGAACTGGATAGATGCCAAAACGCAAAGTACTCCGAAGATTATGAAAAGTCCCCACTTGATATTGATGAATGCGGGCGGAATGAAGAGTCCGATGGCGAAGTTGAAAAGCCAGTTTCCTATCGCCGCTATGCCCATTCCGGAAGCACGTGTTTCTAGTGACCACACCTCAGCGGCGTAGACCCAACAGATAGGTGCAAGAGTAAGTGCGTAGATCTAAGAGTGTGTAGTATTAGCATGTCATCTCATCTTAATGCGTAGAAAAATTACTGACAATGATCAAAAGGTATGAAAAAGCAATGACGGTATACGCGGGTGATCCGGTAACCTCCATGACGACATTCTTGTCGCCGCCGACACCATCGGGAACATAAGTGTAATGGGCTCCTAGCGTTCCACCGACCTAAATGTTAGTGTAGGAAGTCAGTACTTGTCTCAAATGCAGTTCAGAAGAAAGCATTACTAACCACAAAGTGGCATATAGCCATCGTGATTGCGCCCCAGAATAGAAGTGTCCTGCGGCCAATCTTGTCGACAAAGAAGAACATGATCGACGAGAAGATGATGAACAAGGCGTACTGCACACCAGATGAGATAAGCTTGATGTTGCCTTCAAGACCTGCCATGGCGAAGATATATACGACGTAATAAGTCATGACCTGTATGTTTGTTAGAGTGATAGTGCCACGCAAAGTGTTTTCCAACTTACATTGGCACCCGACAGTTGTTGCCATGCCTGGACAGAGAAACCGGCGAGGGTCCGTTTCCACATGCCGTTCACAACGAATTTCCTCCATCCTTGGGGAGCGAGACGCTCAGCAGTAAGCGCTGTGACGATCTCTTCGTATTCGGCGATAACGTAGGGGTCCTCAATGTTGCCGTCGGCTTGAATGGCGGCCAGGATCTGGATTGCTTCTTCTGTGCGGTCGACCTTGGCAAGCCACCGGGGAGACTCTGGAAGGAAGGGCAGGCCGATCATGAACATGACACAGGGAATAAACTGGATTCCCCAAGCGGTGCGGAACGAAGCTGTAGCTCCAGGAATAAAAGTACACCCGTAACCTATGAAGTACCTGTACAACGTTAATACAGCTTTTTTTATAGGTATGTTCAACTTCCTTACATGATAAGGATACCCCACTCAATAGCCAATTGTTGGATAATGATAATCGCGCCACGCTGCGAGTGTTTCGAAATTTCGGCGAGGTAGACGGGTACCTGGGACGATGTAATACCGACAGTAACTCCATTCAAGACGCGACCAGCAATAAGCATGCTGCGACCTGTGCAAGCGACTTGTAGAGCAGTACCGACGAGCCACCAGAGACAGGCGAACACAAGAGCATCGCGACGACCGAACTTGTCGGAGATGGGACCAGCCATAGCACTGCCAACTACCGAGCCCGCAGCGAGGGCAGAGCCAATGGCTCCCTGAACGACACCCGATGGGTTATCAAAGTAGTCACTGTCTAGCATTAGGGCACGTTTTTGGGAGATTCGACTATCGCAGCGACTTACATGTACTGGTCGGTTGGAATGATAGCGCTCATGGATGAGATATCAAAACCGAATAGCATACCTCCCATTGTGGCGGCGATGGCCAGGAAATAGACATTGTAGATCTTGGGAAACTTTTCGAACATCTTGACCGGTCCTTTCCAGAGCCTTATAGTAATGCAAAGATTGCACGTAATTGACCTGTCGACCCACGTTCGAGAGGGAAGTCGAATATAAAGGCTTCAAGAAGTCGGCACTACAGGCCGGTATGCTTAATATGATAATCATCTCACTTTGAAGCAGACAACTCCACTGAATTCCTTGCTCTGCATGATGCTCTCCATACTGACACACTCGTTGGCTGGGTAAGATGGTTAAAATGTAGATTTACCGTTACAAGTATAGCGGCCGCACACCGAGAAGCCTGCCACCTCGAGCATCGGAGAGAAACGAGACCGAGTCAATGTCGGACCCAAAATGATTCGTGGAAAATAATGAGTCTGGAGATGTTGGGGTTAGACTGGAGGTGGAGACACGCGCTCAAGCTCAGAGAGATGTGGAGATCGCCTCACCCGCGTTGTGCATGTGTTGATGTCGTCAGTGGCGCCTCTGCCGAACTGGCGGCTCTTTTTCGAAGCATTGCCAGGATCCGTATGCCTGATGGGCGCTGGAGATGTTTCCTGATGCGATATCGCTTCCGCTGTTGTCATGGGTGATTGGGCAGGAATATTCAAGGCCCCATGATGGAAGCGCGATCGTTCCTCTGCTTGGCAACGTCCGCTCTCATCTCCCGATCTCTACCTTCGCCATCACGATGCTACTCTTGGCGTGCATTCGCAGTCGTGTTGTAATGCGCAAGAATATTGGTGTGCGACGAAAGGCATGAACATGAGGAGCAAAGTTGATGAAGGCTTTGCCAACTCCAGTCTCGTTTGTTACGCGCACATCTGAAATTCGTGCAGCTGTAGCTCAAGAAACCTTGTCACGATCGGGGTTGTGAGAAATACTGGGTTTGCTCATCGATGATCCTGCCAGCTTCTTTCGTATTCGGGCTAACTTACTGCGTCGCTTTGCGCATCAGCCTTGAATCATCACATCATGAGGATGTTGAAACAGAACAACCTTGAATGTCAGGCCACTCGCTACCTGGTTCTGATACAGCGCTAAATCTAATGCACTCGTAGGTTCGATGAGTAACCCAGCCACTCGGCAGCACCTGAACATGTCAAGAGAAGCTTTATTGCCCAGGATACTAGAACTTGGTACCGTGGGTACTGTTCTCGTGAATACGTCTGCAACCATGACGAGACCTTTACCGCCTTTGATAAGGCATTCAGCTTCAGCACTCAAGTTAGCGGTACAAGATAGACCTTCCGAACGTGTGTGGCACATACTTGGGAAGGCAAGCAAGCCGTGCGAAGCCGTAATACCGGCACTTGAGATGGTCTGCGTCATCAACTTTTGGCTTGCCTATACTATTTATCGCATCAACGCGCTGTCAGTCACAAGATACTACTGCAAACAGACTCTATCTTTCGATGCTGTTTTGAGCTGAACCTCGCTGCGCATAGGAGTGCGTCGAACGAAATAGAAAATTGCGATTACCAAGGAGATGCGTGTCGAGACGCAATTGTCGCCTTGAGTGTGCCAGTCCCTATTCAGCCTTCCTAAATTTCCCACTGACATAACTGATACTAGCTATACTCAAGACCGGTATTTCTATGCGATTGAGCAGGAGTGATGAGGAAATTTTTATACGATGTTTTCATGTTCTAGTACTAATCTGCTGCCCCAGGCACGCTCACGTCCTCGCGGCCAAGTTCGGCCACCTTACCGTCAGTGGCAGTATTTCCACACTTCCGATGATCAGGAGTCCACAACTTTTGTGAGAAGCTCGAGACCTGCACTACGAACTAGATGTCAGCGCTTCTGCTACCCTAGAACCCATAAGCTCAGGGAATGCGACTGTTGCTCTTACAATATAAATGCGCCAAAGATCATTTTTTTCATCGATAGCAACAACAACAGTTGTAGAACCTGGTCCTGTGGTCTAGTGGTATGATTCTCGCTTAGGGTAACCCGAGCACAGCTTGCGAGAGGCCCCGCGTTCGAGTCGCGGCAGGACCCAAACTTTTGCGCTCCCAGCGTTCATGGCGGGTGCAACAAGACATTACAGAAGCTTGGGAGACATCCCTCGAGCCTTGCGAAAGTCCTTAGCTATCTATGTGTGTGCTCAAGCATAAATTTTTTTGGTTGCGGCGCTTGAAAATCCTTGGACTAACAACTCCGCCGACAAGACAAATTCAAACTATAAATAGCCTTCTGTTAACTAATGCCTTGTACTGTATTCGTCTTCTCCTATTTTCTTTTTTCCGTTTCTATGTATGGTGTCTTTGTAGCATGTGAAGTGGACCGCTGTCTGGGGTCAAAGCGCGAATCGTCGTCCTGCTCCAAGCTGAAAACCACTGCAAACATCAACCTCACCGACCCAAACAACGCCAGACACAACAGCAACTTTTTGGCCCACAACCTTCATACTTCAGGATGCACTTGCGATGGGATTACCCGAATGAATACATTGTAGGAGCTTGGGAGCCAAAGACGTCAAATCACAAGTGAGTTCGTGTGTGGCACCTGCATGACATCCTAAGTTTATCTAACTTATTGCAGCTTCTGTGAAGAGGTATGCGAAATTAAATGATTCTGGGAGATTGAAGTGAGGATTAACGGATGAAGGACTACATCATCACACCATACATTGGCGAGTTCATCAACACCCTCACAAACATCACCTACGGTACGTGTAATTTCTATTGAATATCATAGAAAGAAAGCCAAGAAAAACTCTCACTCACACGTTCAGTCATCTACGGCCTCCACGGTCTCCGCCGCGTCGCCCCAAAACCAGATGGGGGACTCATATCCACTCTCGCGTTCCCGTACTGGGGTCTAATCGGCGTAGGCGTACTTTCAGCCTGGTTCCACGCAACTCTAAAGTACCACTCGCAAATGGGCGACGACCTATCCATGTTCCTAGCCGTAGGCGCCATCCTGCACCAACTTCTCTGCTTCCAAGCGACGCCATCCTCGCGCCAGAAATACACCTTCTACCTGCTCGGCAGCCTCATCCCCATTTCCATCTACCACGTCTGGGCCGACGAAATCATCGTGCACGAAATTGCCTTTGCAGTCATGATTTTCCTCGTCACTAAGTACACGCGCGCATTGATCAAGAAGCAAGTCCAGAACGAAGAGAGTAAGAAGAAGCTGGGCAAAATGGCTACGTTTGGGATTTCGACGGGGCTTTTTGGGTATTTCCTTTGGAATATCGACTTCCATCTCTGCGCTTATGTTACGCTGTTTAAGCGCCGTGTTGGGCTGCCGTGGGGGTTCTTGTTTGAGTTGCATGGGTGGTGGCATGTTTTGACGGCTATTGGTGCGTATGTGGGCATGGCATTGGTGGAGTATCTTGTTACCACGGAGGACGGCAAGACGGGGAAACTTGAAGAAGGGTTTGTGTGGCCTGTGAAGGCTGTGTTGAGGGATTTGGATGGTGTTGAGCGGAAGGGTGTAGAGGGTAAGAAGACGATGTGAAAAGAGCGTTGGAGCATAAGATATGTGTAAGACGAAGGCAGGATGAACGAAAGATCTGCTGCTTTTGTAATGGACATGAATCACTGCATAGCGTTATAGAAATAGATTAACGATATTGTTGCGCCTCTTATTCCTTCAATATTTACAACGCAAGCACGTCTTGGGTACAACTTACAGTAGGGTACAACTTACAGTAGGGTGACAAAAAGAAAGAGTAATTTTAAAAGCTACGTTTTTAAAAGAAATATAACTAAATAACTATAAGAGCTAGGACTATAATTTATAATATTTTGAAAAGTGCAAAACTTCCGCTTTAATTTAGACTACTACCAAGCCTGCTTAGTAAGCATGTAGAAGGTAATAAAAGGCATCGAAAACAGGTTAAATAAAAAGCTTGCGCGTGGATCTCATCCACTCACCGTTCGAATCTCGTCGACTACACACAATCTTATTTTGACTTTTGCGACTGATTAGTAGAGGGCAGCTGCTTTTCACTTTTTTAGAAAACACATTTTGACTACAACAACTACCACCACCTTTGATACCTTAAAAATAAATAAAAAGCTTAGTTAACCCTAGTTACAACTTTTTATTTATAGTGTTTTTAACGCTAAAAATACTAAATGTTATACATTAGCAAAATAACTAGAATTTGTCTTAGTAAGGAGTTATTTTAACTATTATTGCAAAAGTTAGATTAAAAAGATTTTTTTAGAGACGTTTTTATATTAAAGTAGCTGAAGCTAGTAACTAGTACTTAGTATACCAACCTTTAGCTGCTTCAACAGCTAAATAACGCCTAGATAAATACTTAATACAAATATCTTTTTTTTTAAGGTGTTAAAGGTAGTGGTTGTTGTTGTATTCAAAATAGGGTTTCCAAAAAAGTGAAAAGCAGCTACCCTCTACTAATTAGACGCAAAAGTCAAAAATGTAACAAACACGTTACACTTCTCTTATCTTTACCGTTGTCTCTAGATCTTATCTGTATCGGACCTACTCTAGTCCTAGCCTAGATCACAAATATAAAGACAGCTTAGGACCTATAGTTGCTCTGTAAATTTTTAATATTCTTTTATATAAGGCTTATAAGTGTCTTATTTAAATTGAAGCTCCTTTATAAATTACAACGCACTTCTATATGCCTTACTATAATCTCTTCTACTGTTACTAATCTATAAGTCTTACCTGCGCCGTTATATTATATTAAAAATCTTGTTCTAGCTAGTAATAGTATTTAAAACAATATTACAGCTATTTGTTTAGACTACGCTTAAGCCTAAGCCTCTTTAAATATAAACTAAAAGCTTTACACTATTAAGTTTAACAACACCTTAAGTAAGATTCTTTAGATCTTTTACTAACTAAAGCCTTTAAGTTTAGAACTTTTAACCTTAACAACAAGGCAAATTACTTTTAAAAAGTTATATAAAATGCGCTAAAGTAGAAATACAAAGACTACTAACAACCTATTAGTATTAAAATTAATTACTAATAGCTAACTAAAACTACTTTAGACCCTCTTTAGAGTCTGTCTAAAAATTAACTTACTACTAAGGTTAACAACAATTCCTGCATAACAAAGTAACTAGCAAGTAACTAGTTGTTAAAGAAAATAAAGTTAAAAAAAACTAAATTTAAAGAAAGATCTTGTTGCACCTTATAAAGATAAAATTAACTAGTTAAATGCGCAAGTTGCGCAATTAACATAAAAAGTTACGCTATCTAAAAATATAGCTGTACTATCTACTAAAATACTGCTAACAGAAGTAAATATACTAACAAGCTAATTAATATAGTACATTTCTATTACTTCTAAAACCCTATATATTAAGCTTATAGAGCGCACGCCTACTATTAAAAATCTTAATAATAAGACTAACCTTACATTCTATTAAAATTAGGCCTTAATAGTAAACTAATTAGAAATTAACTTAAATTACTACTAAATAGAGCGTACTTACATAGCTCTTGTGTAAAGACATACTACTAGTATTGCAAAAAAATACCTTAAACTATAGTACTTAGCTAATTTAGTTTTAGAATAGTTTAAAAATGCAGAAGAAATAATTACGCTACTTGAATTATATTTTATATTTAGTAATAAATAGGCGGAAAGCTGTATAGCTTTCTACTACTTAGTTATAAATAAGAAAGAAATATTTTTAGCTTTTAAAGTAAAGCTTATTAGCACTGCTATTAAAGAGTCTGTTTTTAAGTTAAAGTAGTTTTTCTACTTATAAAAGAAAATTACTTCCGCTTTACGCGCCCTAAATTTAGAATTTTAATACCTATAAAACAACTTATTTAACAAGATAGTTTAACACCTTACTACTTTTAATATAAAAAAACGCAATTCTCTTATTAAACTAAAAATAAATAGTAAACTAGTATATAGCTTAGTACTTCTATGGAAGCTCTACTTCTTATAATATTAGAGTCTACAGCTATATTATACTAGTCTCCTATCTAATTTGCTGCTAATGCCCGCTTGCGCTACTTTAAGCACTCTTAGATTCCTATCTAAAACCTTAGCCTCTAATAATAAGCTTTTACTAAATACTTATTTTAAGTGCAAAAAGCCTAGTTACTTTATAAGCAATTATACTACTTTTTAAGTAAAAGAGATTAAGATTAAATAAGAAAAATACTTAGAAGCTATAAAACATTACATTTACTAGAAATAAAAGAGAAATAAACACGCTTAAAACAACACTCTAGCCTAGGCCTATATAAGTATAATTTTGCTAATATTAATTTATTAAACTTGTACAGAGAAAAGCATTTCTAAGTTCTTACTATTTTTTGTTTAAAGAGTTACAGTGCCTAGTTATAATTATTAATTAATACTGAAGCTTAAAGTTTAATATTTTTAAATTCTTTTATTGCCTATACTTTTACTTAATTACTTTAAGTTTTTATCTAAAGACTGCCCTTTAAAATCTTTATAAAAGGATTCTAGAACTAAATCTAGACTAAAGTAAATAAATATATCCGTCTTCATATTTAAATTAATAGTAGAAAAATTCTTAACTATCTTTTTATTATTATAGACTTAGGTACACAGAATTATATTATTAAGATTAAATAGCTCTAGCAATTTAACTTATCCTTAGACATAGTTTAAAACTAAATTATATAGCCTACAAAATATCCTGCTATGTATAATCTTACCCTCCCTATCCTTATGTAGTTAAAGAAACCTACTAATAATAAGGTTGCTAAGGAGGATATCTAGCGTAGAAACATACTTTAAAAAAAATTACTAAAAAAAGCAAAGCCTTACAACAATTTTAACATAAAAAAATTATAATTTTTTTAGCTCTTAAAAGCTTATGTTACTTTTAAAAACACTGTTTTTACACTAAATCTTATTTAGAAAAACTCTACTCTATGTATTATAGTTATTTTAGCTAACGTCTTTTATTATTTACTAAAATAAAAAGAAAACAAGTTCTTTAAAATAAGTATTTACTAAATTAATTATTTGTTAAAAAACTATATAAAACTTAATAATTCTAATAATACTAAATTAATTTAGAACTAACTTCTATCCGTTTACTATTTATATTAAGACGTATTTAGCAAAACTATAGTAGACTAACTACTTAAGTATTACCTATATAGCTATAAGATTATTCTTACTAAACTACTACTAAATTACTTTAGCCCCTTATATAAGTAGAGTACTAAAGAACTTAAAGCTACTAAAATGTTTGTAATAAATAACACTAAAAAAAACATATTAATTCTAGCAATTGCCTCTTTACCTCCTCTATTTTCTATATTTAAAAGCCTAATAAAGACAATTATATATGTGTTAATTATTGTAAACTTAACGCAATTACTTAAAAAGACTTATATTTAATTCTACGTATTAATAAGCTATTAGCTTACATATATAAAGTTTAGTTCTTTACGTTAATACTCTAACACACCCCCTAGGTTAGTAAGAAACCATTAATCTAAGCTGTAAGCAAGGAGTTAATCCTTACTAAATTAACGTTATCTATTAAGAGGTCTACAATCTTAGTCCTACTGCCTAATCTTTTATCTTTGTTGTAATATTGTAATGTTGTTTTTAATTAAGCAAGCAGTTTAGTTCTATTATAATATTAAAACATTAAATAAACTCTAAATATCGCTTAATTAGTCTATGCGTAGTTAATACAAATACTAATCGCGTTTGCTACCCCTCTAAAACGTTTAGCCTTACTACAATATTAATTACTAAGTCTTCCTAATCTTTAACGCACCCCTATTACTATTAACATAGTAAGCCTTGTTGCCTTACTATTCTCTTACTAATTAGCTGCTAATCTTTCTAGTGTAGTCCGCCCTTAATAGCAACAAGCGTAAGCGTTGCTTAAAAAGTTATTATTATAAGCGTAAGAACAGTGCTAAGCATAAGCATTACGCGCGTTAAAGCCTGTTTAACAATAAAATTTAGCAAGCAGCTAATTTTTAAGATAATAAGAGTTTGTTGCCTTTGCCCTTTAATCTATATACGCACTGCAAGACTTCTAGTAGCTTTACTTAAAAATTAATTTTCTTACTTATTAAGTTAAGTCTGCTGTTAAGCCTTTATTTAAACTTTAATTAAAATAAAAGCTTAACTAAGTAATTAAGTTAGCGCAAGAACAAGACGGCTTAAGAGCTAAAGTAAAAGTTATAGCAGCTTACTGCTTAAGCAGTGTTACGTAAACAGCAATATAATAATAGTAATAGGCTAGAAACGCCTATAAGACAGTTAATAAGGCGTAACACGCTTCTAACTACTTAAAAGAAAGCGCCTATAAGCTCTTTAAAGATTGCTGCTAATCTATCACGTTCTTGCGTTCCTTTATATAAGCGCTGCATAAAGAAAATACTTAATAGTTTGTTTGCTAAGCGCTGCTTTAACTAAGTTTAAACTAGTAGTTAAGGTAGTACTTGCTGTAGTAGTTGCTTATCTTATATATACTATATAGTTAACAACAATCTTACTAATTGCTTTATAGCCTTATATAGAGATAAAGACGTAAGTTACTAATTATTTAAGCTTCTTGCTTAGCTTGCTAACTAGTTTTAAGGAATAAAACAACAATAAGTACTACATTAACAAGTAGTAGCTGCTTAGCAACATTATTACTTACTGCAAAGAAATTAATAGTAGCGCTACGTTAACTAGAAAGCCTTCTGCGCAGAAGCCCTTAGTCTTTAATTACTGTAATTAAGAAATTCTATTAAGAGGTTTTAGCGCTTAGCTCCCGCGGCCTGCTCTAGTAAGCATCTTTAACAAAGAATATAATATTAAAAATTATTCGCGCTAGACATATCCTGCTTAGCAGGCTATAAGTTTAAATTAAGGTTATCTTTTTAGTTAAGAGCCTGCTACTTATACTTCTAGTTAACTTGTAGTTTAGCCTGCTTAATAGCTAGCTTATAATCTATAATAGCTGCAGCAACAACAAATTTAGTTGCAGCAACAATAATAAAATCTTCTTTATTAATTGTTAGTTTAAGAACACTATGCTTGCAAAATGCTACCTCCTTCTAGTTCTTATAATTGCCCTTGTATGCACTGTCCTAATTACTATAGATCTTAACTACAAGAGTATACTAGTGTAAGTAGGCAATTATCTTGCGACTTAATATATAAGAGCAATAAATTAGATTCGCGTCTTTATGCTGCTTGTCTACGCACTTTAGCTATCTAAGCTAGAATAGCAAACAACGCGCTTAAGCTTACTAAAGCTTAAAAAGCTAAGCAAGACTTGCTAATAGAGTTTAGCAAGTATAATAATTCTAATACTTACTAGTAAGCTTATTTCTAGTCCTAGTCCTAGTTTTTAGTTAGTTTAGCTTTTAATCTCCCGCTTATCTTAAGCAACTAAAAGAAGACTTAGCCTAGTATATAGTTGTTGCTGCTTAATACAAATTCTTTGCTTATTAATTATTGTTTTTTTTAATTAAGTGCTTAACTTGCTAAAGATTAAGCAACTACTTAAACTTCTTAAACTATTATTAAGTAAGCGTCTTAATTAGTCTATTAGCTAGTATAATTGCTGTTTCTAAGTATTTAACTTAAAATAATCTTTTAGCAAATTCCTGCTGCAGCTATATATTCTATATATTAATATGTCTTAAATAAGTGCTAATCTGCTTATTCTTTCTAATAATAAGTCTAATTGTTTATTAATTATTATACTAGACTATCTAAACATCTTTTAAATTAAGAGACAGCTTGCAAAAAAAGCGTTTAAGGGCTATAGCTTCTTTAGTAGTATACTTAAAGGCAAGCAGCTTAGCTTTAGTAATTAATGTAGTTACTGTAGCCTATTAAGCCGCCTTCTAAAATATTAGACTACTATACAGGATTACTATATATCTATAAGATAATTAACAAATTTCTTAATTATTTACAAAGAAAGCATTACCTGCAATTATTAAGTCTAGGCTATTATAGTTCTTATATTAGATTGCATCCTATCTTATCTAATAGAGGTACATAATTACCTATTTAATAGCTTTTATGTGCTAATAACTAGAGTTTATAAAAAAGTGTAAGAGCTTTAAGATTAAGTAAGCAATATTTAGTTGCAGCATAATAGCTGTATATAGCACTAATCTAACTTTTTTTTAGTAGGCTTTAATTTCTTGCTTAGTTGCTTCGCTAGTGTTCTTAATTAGCTTCTCTAACAGCAGTAGAGTCTTTAAAAAGCTGCTATCTTTTAGCTTAAACTTCTTTATAATCTTATTAATGTATGTATTATGCACAAGCGTAATTATTTACTTCTCGCAATCTCTAAGTACTTTAATACTAAGAAACTATTTAAATAATCCTTGTTCTTGTATCTTGTACTTGTCTATAATCTTTAACTAAAGATCTAACACCCTCTGCTTATAATCTTTTGCAAAGATTAGTAGGATATTATCTATATAAAATAAAACTAGAATCTTTCTTTCTTAATTAAAGAACAGGCAGGGCTCCTCTAGTAAGGCAATTAATCTAATCTCCTTTAGTAATCCTAAGAACTCCTTATACTATAATAGTGGCGAGTCTTACAATTTATAAAGTACGCAGTTAAGCTATACGCACTTTCTAGGCTTCTTAAAGCTATTTAGCATCTTATAAATTACTAAGTTGTATACTGTAATTAACGTATTAAGGAATGCTCCTACAACATTATATTACTTAATCTTTAGATTATTCTTAGCTATAATAGCTATTACTGCTTTAAAGGACTTAGCTGCTAACGTAGTAGCATATATTAAATTAATTAAGTTTTTCTTTTAAAGATTATTTCTTATAATAATCTGCGCCTTGCATTTAGAAAAGAAGCTGTCTTAATTAAACTTATAGGTCTAAACCTACTTTATAAGTATTAGTTAATTATCTACTTTTTTTTTTAATATTTTAGTCTAAGTCTTATTTTTACTTAACTAATTAATCTTTTTCTTGTAAGCATCCTTAAATAAGGCCCTTATAAAATACTAGAGCAACTACTTTTATAATCTTAGCAGTTTAAGTAGATTGTTGCAATATAGTTAAGCATTTTCTATATTTAGTTTATGCTTAGTAAGCAAAGCTGCTATAACTACATAATTAAAAGTCTTATAGCTTGCTTAGACTTCTTAGGTTCCTTGCAAACCTAGCAGGTAGATATTATAAAAATTAATTTATAATAAATTTTTATAATTTGCAATTAATGCGTTAACACTACTTATACTTCTACTTTCTAGTTAATTGTTAAGATCTTAGGTTGCGTTTTTATACTTACGCCCGCCGCCTAGCTTACGTAGTAGAAGATAACAATTTATAGGCTAATTTAGGCTTTTGCTAGTAATCTTAGCACTACGTTTAGTAATTAGAGGTTAAGCTTATAATTGCTTACCCTGTTTACTATCTAAGACCTAGGATCTTAAACTACAAGATAATTTACAGTTTATAACTTGCTTTCTTTAAGCAAAGGTTCTATCTTAATTAGCTAGCGTGTTAAAGTCTTTAGGCATAGACTGTTAGACTAGTAATAAGTTGTTAGGCTTATACAAAGAAGGCTTCTTACCTCTAGATATTAATAAGTTAACTTCTCTAGGCAAGTGCACTGCTATTTAACTATTAAATACTCTGCAATTAATTGCGTTGTCGCTCCCTAAAGTCTCTAGTTTAGGAGTTAGTTCTAGAGTAGCAAAACTAGTATTTTGCTACTAATCTAAGCAAATTTCTAATAGTGCACAGGCCTTGTGCTCTATTCACTTAGCGTCTTCTAATCTACTCTTATACTTAGTAGGCAGGCCTTCCTTACTACTTAAGATAGTAAATAGATTACCTCTAAGGATTTTAGTAGTTAGCTGCGTTTTCTAATCTGCTTTACCTTAAAAGGCTAAAAGGGCTTGCAAGTTATCTTCTAGATTAACTAGCTTACTATTATAAAAGATTTCTATAATCTTAATTACTTAATTCTTTAGTAGCTTTTTTTGCAATTTCCTTTATAGAATAACTGTTTATTAAAGGTTACTATAGGTAGTAATTACCTAATTAAGGGTTAGTACCTATATATAGTATATATTAGAGGCTTAATAACTAACTAAATAACTAATATAGCCGCAAGAATTAATCTTAAATCCTTAACAATTGCGCCTAGCTGCTTTCTCTCTATTTAATAAGTAGGCTTAGCAGCTATAAGCATAATTTCTACTCTAGTCTAGGCGTAGATTAGCAGTCTAATGTCTAATTACAGGTAGTTAATAGTATTAGAAATATTTCTTAAACTATTCTTTAAGCACCTAGTTAGGGGATAAGTAGCTATAGATCTTAGTAGGGCTTATTCTATGCAAGTAAGCTGCCGCATTTATAATTACTAGCTAAAGCTTAGCTAGTAGATTTGCACTTATACGCATTTTAATAGCTTTTGTAATTAGCTCTTAGCCCGCTCTCTCTGCTAAGCTATTAGGCTTATAAGTGTATAGCAGTAGCGTTTTAATTATAATCTTTTTCTCTATTGCCTATTCCTTATATCTTAATTACCCTCTCTAAAGCAGTGTAGCAGTGTTGTTATTTTAATAGATCTTTATAATCTTTTGCTAATATTTTCTTTTAATCCTTATAGTAAAGCCTTTAATTATAAGCATAATATTATTTAGTGTCTTTAACTAGATATTATAATTATACAGTTTGCCTAAGTAGTCTTCTTTAATAATTAGTGCCTATTTCTTAAGCAGTTAACTAGTTAGGAAATTAAATAGATCCTATAAGATTTTATAAAAAAGTTAAAGTAATTTTTTTTTTAGCTAATATAAGATTACTTGTAAGGCATAAGCTGTTGCGTAGTAATTACATTCTAACAGCTTCTTGCTAGTAATCTTAATATTCTACGCTAAGCAGACTAGAGCTTTAATAGCTTGTTGTCCTAGGTATCCTAATTATTAATGCTATAGATCTTTATTACTAGTGCGCACCTAAGGTTTCCTTAATTATGCTACAGCGTTTACTAGCAGTAGTTAAGCAATGTAACAAGAGAGTTGCTTGTATTTAACAAATAAGAGATTAAAGTAACACTCTAAGTTAATTAAGACAACGTTCTTCTTAATTGTTCTAAATCTTATAATATAATTATATTCTAAGTACTAAATGCCTGCTTACTTAAGCTGTGCTTTAGAGATAATATTAACGTAGAAGCCTAGTACAAACTTAACGTTAGTAAGCAGAAAATTAGCTATCTTAGGGCTAGCCTTACTATATAAGACGTTTTTAAGCAGCCTGTTTCTTGTTCTAGCAACTAGAATAGACTAAGTACTTACCTTAACTATCTTGTCCTCATCGCATTCGCGATAGGTGCCTAGTACTAGTTAATTTATGCTATTAACTAAGTAGACTGCTGCTCTACTATCTATAATTATACAAAAAGACAACGCATAAGAAGTAAAGGCTATACTAAACACGTTTAGACTAATTTCTTTAATTAAGTCCCTTAAGTTAATTAGCGCTAAAACTAATAAGCTAAGGTATGCTCTACTTAGTTTATTAGTAGCTAATACGCTAGTGCTAGCCTTCTAGCCCTTCTTCTTAATCTAGGTCTAAAGCGCTGCCTATTTATTACTATTTTATTACTTAACAATCTTCTTTTAATTATTATCTATTAGTTTAATTAGTATCTTATTAGTAAGCATTAATTTTGTAACTACAGTTTAAAGTTAAAAGTAGTTGCGTAGTATCTAGGAGTGCTTATTAGGCTTACAGGGGCAAAAGTATAATTACTTACTACTTTTACTTAGCTGTAAGACTTTTAATAATTAAGCTATTCCTAATTTAGATTTAGTTTAGAACACTACGTGTTCTTTTTCTTTTATAAAAGTAATTAATTAATTCTGCAATAAAACACTAAAAATCTTTTCTAGATTATTAAAAGTTAATTAAGCCCTACTAAGCGTTATTACTTACAACAGCTTATTGCGCTTCTTACGCAACTAGTCTAGTGCAATCTTAATGCCTAAAGCATTTAAAAAATTAGTAACTACTAATAGCCTAACAACCTTAGAGAGCAAGTAGATTGTTGCTTATTTATACAGAAGCTGCTACTTAGTAAACTAACGCTTAGGGCCTATTTATCCTTAGCGCGCCTTATCTAGGTAAGATCTGTATTGCGCCCTAATTAAATACTAAGTATTCTAATCTATAGGAGCAAGATCCTCTTTTAAAATCTTTACTAAGGCTTAAAGACTAGTAAGGTTTTAAGTAATTATACTTATTAAGGCGTTAAAAAGTAGGTCTAGATGTACAGTCTTGCTAATCTAGTTCTTAACATTAGTAATCTTAGTAACCTTTTTTGTTTACTAAGCAGTATGTACTTTGTACCTATTAACTAGCTTATTATAATTATCCTTCTTATACTTAGCGTTAATTGTATAAGCCTTATATTTGCATTAAGCAATATTGTAGTCCTTTTGTACTTAAGCGCTTGCGCTAGGTAGTAGAGCAACAGGCTCTTTAATATCCTTAGGTAACTTAAGATACTAAGGCTCTTAGTAATCTATTAAGCGCACATCTAGGAAATTAGGGTTAACCTAATCCTAGATACCTTTCTCTAAGCAGTGTAGTCTTAATAAAGCAAACTAGGTTGGCCAGTCTAATTAAGCCTTAAGGATTACCCCTAGGGCAACAAGCAGTGTATTAAAGAGGTCTATCTTAATAAAATGCTTTGTAGGATTAAGACGTAGATTATTGTTAAGGTAAAAGCAAGATTAGTTAGTTAGTAGCTGTGTTAATAATAACAGTAGCCTGTAGGTTGTAGGATGTATTAGTAGGAGGTTAATTGTATAATTAAGTAGGTAAGTAGTATAGTAGCCGCAGCGATCTGCTAGCTATGCTGTAGGAGAATAAAGAGGAGAGTAAAGTAATAATTAAGCAGTTAGCCTTCTAGCTTGCTGATTGCGCAGTAGGAATTAATACTACAATAAAGCAGCCGGGCTTATAACTGTAGAAGCTAAGAAGAGGCAACTAATATTAATTAAATAGAGTAAAATGGTCACAACAAAGTGTCCAATAACTACTTAAGAGACATAAGACGATCTAGCCCGCTTATATAGGTGCTAGCGTGGCCGTCACGTGTAGTAGCTTACTAGGATCACCTGATTAACAAGGTAATCCGCATGTTAATACTCTAACATTTACTAAGTTAAATATACGCGTAGCTTTTAACAAGATTAAAATAAACCTAGACTCTAAAGAGTTTACTACTTTTTAGACCTAATATAGAACGTACAAGTCTAAAGTATTACTATTTAAATTATATAATAGCCTTGCTACTTATTAATGTTATATAAACAATATATTAATTAAGTATCTTAATAATTTCTATATAGTTTACTTAGACAACATCCTTATCTACTCTAAATTATAGTTAGAACATGTTCTCTACGTACAAAAAGTACTAGAAAGACTATAGTAAGTAGGCCTCTAAGTTAATATTAAAAAGAGCAAATTTTATATTATAAGAATAAAGTACTTAGGCTATATTTTAATAAACTAAAAGCTAGAGGTAGATCTTAACAAAGTAGAACCCCTTAACAACTAGGCACAACCTACTACTATTATAAGTATAAAATTATTTCTTAAGTTTACTAAGTTTTATTAGTAATTTGTACTAAAATACTTATAAATTGCTAAACTACTTTTTATACTCTAAAGCCTCTTAAAGCTATTTATATAGAATTTAGATTATAAAAAAGCCTTTAAAAAGTTAAAAGCTACCTTGCTAAAAATTCTTACTTTATATATTATTACTCTAAATATAATACTAAGGTAAAGACTAACGTATTAGATAGTATTATTATAGGTATACTTTTTTAAAAACAAATAAATAAGAAATAGTGTTTAGTAGCGTTTCTTGGTAAGGTCCTATCTAGGTTTAAACTAAATTAAGAAATTTATAACAAAAAACTTTTTACTATTATTATAGCGTTTAGCAAGTAGTAAGCTAGATTAGTATTAGCCTACTCTAGAATTAACATATATTTAAACTATTATTTACTTAAGTACTTTATAACTATAAAGGTCTTAAACGCTAGACAAGTACATTAGGCTAAAAAACCTACTTTATTTTCTTTCTATATTTAATATACACTTAGGAAAGATAACACTTACGCAGATATCTATTTGCAATATAAGTATAATATAAAAAACTTAAAGTTTACTAAAACTAATAATTATTTATAAGTTCTACTTAAACTACATTAACTAGATAACTAAATTAACTTTAACTTTACTCTTACTTATATTACTTATTTCTACGCTTAGATTTTTCCTTTACGCGTAGTAGAAGCTAATTTAAAGCCTATAACCTTAGATTTGCTAAAATTAAATAAATTTATTTTATAAATAAATTGCACTGCGTTTTAAAAAAAAGCGTAACTTACTACAAAATAATTACTAAATTAAAAATAAATTACTTTTATACTTAAACTGCCTTTGCGTACTACCTAACTCTATACTCTATACCTAAATAATCTAAAAGGCATATAACTAGGTTTCCTCTACTTACCCTAGCGCTACTAAAACTCATTAGTTAATACGTAAGCTAACCCAACCACAACCCAACCTATACCCACGCTAACTTACGCTTAGCGTGGGTATAGGTTGGGTTGTGGTCGCACAGACCAGTGGTTGTGGTTGTGGTTAGGTCGCACAGACCAGTGGTTGTGGTTGTGGTTGGGTCGCACAGACCAGTGGTTGTGGTTGTGGTTACGCGCATAGACCGTGGGTATAGGTTAGGTTGTAGTTGTGGTTGTGGGTTACGTGCTATTTATAGTGATAAATAGCTGTGTTAAACAGGTAAGATTAGGAGAGGCAAGCTAAGTAAGCACTAATTTAGTTACATGGTCTGTGCGATGCGACCCAACCACAACCACAATCTAACCTATACCTAGGCTAGTAAATAGGTTGTAGGTACCTACGCGTAGGTATAGGTTAGATTGTGGTTGTGGTTAGGTCGCACAGACTAGAGTTAGGTTACAGTATTTAATATTTATCACTAGTTAGAGTTAGGAGATAGTTAAAACTTTATTACTACAGTTAATTATTATAGCTTATAATTACAGTAACGCTTAAGCCTCAAGGCGCTGCTGCTTCTGTGCTAGAGGTAGAGAGTCCTCTTCTGTAAGCTTATCTTCTACTGTTTCCTCCTCTAGACTACATGTACTATCTCTAGGCGCCGGGAGCTTAAATATATTGTTAATCTCGTTACATAGTGCTTTAAGGCTGACATTCTTATCCTGTATAGAAATTTCTTGCGCCTTTAAATCTAGATAAAAACTATAATCTGCTGTATAGTTAAAGCTGAAAGGTAATGCCTCTAATTGCTAATAACATCTTTTGCAGTGTTAAAAACGCGCTCAACACCAACACTAGCAATTAGGATTACTAATATATTTTTTGCAACTTAAGACAGCTGAGGATAAGTATTTTTGTTCTGTTGCCACCACTTTAGGACATTAAATAATGTCCCTAGTTTAATGCAAAGAGTGCTAAAGTAAGATTCTCTTTCTTGTTAAGTAGGGCCTTTTATCTCTTCTCTTTCCTGTGTAAAAGATGTTTAACTTAAAGTAGAAAAGCTGTTAAAAGGCAATTAAAGAGCAGGCCTTTAAAACTATTTACAGCTAAGTGTCCTTTTTAGGAAAGGAGTAGAGACTAGTATTTAATTTGCCCCTCCACTGTTGTCATATCAATTAAGATAGTCAAAAAACTGTTCGCGATATATGTGCTTGTCTTAAGGTTCCTATGTAGAATCCTAGTTAGCTAATTAGCACTCCTCTGTGATAACAAACTATAATAACTATACCTTATACATAGTAAGCTTTTAAGTTAGATCTAGAATAGCTGCGCAGTTAAATAGAAACCCTTGCTTAGCTAATATTTTCGCGTAGTACTTGCTTAGTTTTTCCTTTCTCTTATCTACAGCAGCTTGTACTATTGCAGGCCACTCTATAGTGCAACTTTCTACGTCCTTATTAAAATTGTTAGACATTAAGTCTATAAAATTAAAAAGACAGTTATACATAAGCTAAATATATTAGACTTAGGGCTTCTAGTTCTTACTTAAAAAGCTTGTAGCGTCCTTAAACTGCTTAAGCATCTCTGTAATTACCTTAATATAGTGCTACTTAATAGAAAAAAATTAAAGACGCTTAAGGTCACAATAGTCAATCTCTCTTGTGTTGTTGTTAGGGTTAACAACAACACAAGTACTTCTTTTTATCACTATTTCTTATACTAGCTATTTATTAATATATTTTAAGAGCTTAAGCGCGCGCTTGTACATGTTGTATGTTAAGTTCCATTAAGTCTTTACATCGCGAATAACAGAAAGTCGTTCCCTTAGTAGTAGATGTTGTTAAGTAACAAGGAATCGCTTGTACCAACGCGTTAATAGCAATGCAAATAGCTTAGATCTAGACAATAGTTATAATATAATAATTAGATGTAATAAAAGTATAAATACCTTGCAAAGTGTGTTTAGAAAGGACATCTTATGTTTAATTTCCTCAACATGTTGCCTGCGTAAGACCTCCCTAGGTCCAACCTCTACAGTATCAGCTAGTTAGAGATGTTAAATTATGTCTTAAACTACTAGGTTAATAATATAAGCTAGGCATAAGATAGTGTTTTCTAAGGCGCTCTAGCTAATATTCTTATTTGCTAGTGTTAATTAAATTGTCTAACTAAGTACTGTATTGTTGCTAGCATTGTCGCAAGTAATAGCTAGAAGGCGAGACTTAGTATTAGTGTCTAAAAGTATATATTCTAGTATGTCGTCCGCGTATTAGTATAAAATTAAGTAGTTTCTCTTAGAATTGCTAGTTTAGTGTAATATAGTAACTCTTAACTGCAAGAAAGCTAAGATGATTAGCTATAGACTATGTATCTAGTACAATTAAAATTTTAGTTGTAAGGCCTAAGTTGTCAAGAAGAGAGGCTTTTGCTTTATAAAACTAGTTCTAAAACATTAACTTAAATTTATAACAGGTAATTATCACAGTCTAAGGCCTTAGGAATTAGAAAAAGCGCGTAAATAATGGCCGCTTAATAGTTTAGAATAGCTAATTACTGTTAACAACTACTTGAACGAGCTCTTTCTTAAAGGTATCTTAGGTAAATTTAGGTATTAAAGTAGGTGTACTACTTTTTTAAAGTTAAGTATGTATAGAGTTTATCGTGCGCATTTATAAGGTGTTTAGTCCCTATTCTTGTTAGCCTTAGGTGTTGCAGGATTATGCCGCAGTTAAGACAGAATACATAAGGGCAGCTAGTTACAATATAGGCAGCTTCTCTAAACTTTAACTAAATACTACTAGTACAGGTAGCACAGTTCTAGCAGAGAGATTCGCTATCTAGATTTTAAGCCTAGCTAGTTGTACTCCACCACTTATTCTAATTAGTTACAATTTTATTTCCTCCTTCTAGTATAGCTTCTTAAGGTGGGTACATTAACAGATCTAACTTCTTCTGCCCTTCTCCCCAAATAACCTAGTGTCCGCTTATTTAGAATTAGTAAAGGTTTTGTAGAAGCTTATAAATGTGTTTAGCTATAATGTGTGTGTAAACAGCGTTTAGTTTAAGAATATTAATTAGACTTTATTAATTTAAAGAACGTTAGAATAAAAGCAGTATAGTTATAAAGTTATGCAATAATATTTACGTTATATAAATTGTATTAATTAGCTGTAATAAGCGCTAATTAATGCTAATAACTTAGCACAGGAATACTACTGTAATTAATCTAAAAAGCTTTCAAAGTTTATGAAATTGCTAGAATCTATGTCTTTATCCTAATTTTTGTTCTTAACTTTAGCCTGTAATTCCTGCTACTGCTCCTCAGTCTCATACTCATCCTCACATTGATTGTAGTACGCATTAATATTAGAATTATTGTTAACCTCTTCCTTACATTTATTACTATTATGTCCCTTAATATATAGCTTGTCGCTGCGTAGGATAGTATTGTTGCTAAGTCCTAAGGACTCGTACACCGGCAGAGGCTCAAATAGTCTATACTAGTTAGTAAGTATATATAATAAAAAAATGTGTTAAAACTTACTTCTAATCTTCACTTGTAGTAACAGCTAACTCTTTTAGCTTGTTTACTTTTAAAGGTATTAGTGCGAAGCTTTGCTAAACCTTTATTATAGGTGCGACGCATAATCTTTTTAAGAACACCGCTAGAGCTATAAATCTAAGTATATATGCGACTTTAGCTGCTATTGTTTAAGCTCTCTATTGCCTGCGCCGCCTTGTCTAGGATTCTCGCGTGCTGCCTTATATCAACTTCGTGGTATACGTCTTTCTATTTTTTATAAATTTAATCAAGAGTTGTCTATAGCCACTCACCTATTTATATGTAAGCATAACTCTGTAATAAATAACTATGTTAACTTACTACTCTTCTAGGCGTCGTATCGCTTCTAGTTAAGCACTTCTTGTGCTACCTTTATTATTTCTTTGCGCCTCTCTACACTCGCATTCTTGTATTGTTCTATGCCTTCTATTCTTTTCTTTAATTAGTATGTAGCAGCGCAATTAGCTGCATATACGTCTTATAAGGCCTTTGTCTTAAGATTAAGTTAAGCTGCTTAACTTCTTTACGCAACAGCTTAAGAACTAGAGCTTAATAATTTCTTTGTTAGAACTTTTAAATTTGTAGGGCGACCTTTCTTTAAACCGCCTTAGCCGCGTCGCGCAAGTGTATTAGTAATTTTGTCTTCTTTACATTTGTAACTCTTTATAAATTAGCATGCGCTGTAATTAATAGCCGTGTTAAATACCTCTGTAAGCTTCTCCCACTCATCGCGTTTAAAACCTAGTGGCACTAAAATTAGAATGCGCAGAACTAGGCCTTTAGGACTGTTGCTTAGCTCTTCTTTAATTATTGTTATTGTAATAGATGTAATAATTAACTATAATTAGTTGATTTCAGTTGTGGTGGTTGCATAGTAGGTAGAGATATAGAAATATCACTATATTGTAGCTAGTGTAGCCCGTGCGCCCCCACTAAAGCTAACCGAAAATCGACATTTTTCCTATATTTGGACACCCCACCAATCACCACCCACCAACAATACACCCTAGCACGTCGCATTATAATAGCTTTTTATCACGTCTACTTGCGCACCCTATTACTGCAAAAACAATTAACAATAATTCTACATGCTTACTACAAATTTTAACAACCTTACAACTACTATAATAGCGCGCACTAAGCAAACTGCGCGAGCTTTAACTAGTGGCAAGGCGCCTATAAAGAATTTGTAAGCAAAGGCTAGTTAAAAGCTGCCCTTAATATAAGCTAGGCAGTAAGTTATTACAGTCTTTTATTACAGTTAAACACTAATAGCGTATAGCTGTTACGCTAAGAGAGATTAAGAAGCAGCAAAAGTTAACTAAACTATTACTACGCAAACTTCTGTTTAGCCGTCTTGTTTGCAAGATTACGCATACTCATCACTCTAATTTGCGCTTTTAGGCAGAGGCAATTTATGCTCTTTAAGAGTCGTAGTTAGAGTTCCTTTAGTGTATAATAATATAAAGATGCTCTCTTAATTACCTTTTATACTGTAATAACTGTGTTAACAACTACAGTATAACTACTACATGTAGTTGTAGTTAGGTTGAGGTTGTAACTAAATTAGTGCTTACTTAGCTCACCTCTCCTGATCTCACCTGTTTAACACAGCTATTTATTACTATAAATAGCACGTAACCACAACCCAACCACAACCACAACCACTAGTCAGTGCGACCTAACCACAACCACAACCACTAGTTAGTGCGACCCAACCACAACCACAACCACTAGTTCACAACCACAACCACTGGTCTGTGCGACCCCAACCCAACCTATACCCACGCGTGGGTACCCACGACCCATTTACCAGCCTAGTTAATTACCCTAAATTATTACTAAAAAAGTATAAAAGCTACTTATAAAAAGTATATGTAGAACTGTATAGCTTATTGCAAGGTATATCTAAAATAAACTTAAATTTTTAAGTTAATTTACTTTTTACTAATCTTTAATTATTTAATGCAACACTTATATATTAACTTTAAAATTTTTATACTAAATAAGGCTAGTTATAACTAAATTATAGTTATAATTAATTATCTATCTAAACAGGCTATCTTTATCTCTTATTACAAGATAATTAATACAAAAAGTAAAGCTAAATTATTTATTTAATAAGTATACTAATTTAGCTATACACTAAATACTATTATTTTTAATTAATAACTTTAGTTTATATTTAGTTTCTAGTCTAAGTTTTATTAAATCCTAGGCGTTAAAGTTAAACTATTAACAGCCTACTATAAAGAGACTAACAGTTAGACAAAAATTATAAATAAATATATTAACTAGAGGCTTTAGCTGTTTGTATCCTACTACTAAGACAACTGAAGTAAACTACTGTTTTTAAATAATAAAGTACAATTTTTTTACTCTATCTTACTTTAAGTATGTTCTTGTATTAGATTCTTAATAAATTTTATTTTAAACAAAGCTAGGACTAAAAGTAGCTAGCTAATACCTTTACTTTAACTAATAAAATAAACTATAAGAACACGTTAGCTTTAGCTACTTAAATATATAACGCTTAGAAAATAGCACAAACCTTTTTAAAAAAAGCTTAAAATTAAATATAAACTATAGTAAATTATTACTACTACCTAATTAATCAAAATATAAAAAATAAAGTTTTTTTTAAATATAAAAAACCTTGTTACTAATTACTTAAGCTAAAAACTATTAGCTAAATAAAAAAAAACTTTTTAAATTTCTTAAAAAAAGTTAGTTTCTTATACTGCTTTAAGTTACTAATAAAATCTTAAATTTATAATATTTTTAAACTAAAACTATTATACAAAGATCTTTAGAACCTACTTCTAGAATAAAAAGCTTTAAGGCTAGCTCCTACCCTAATTTAAGGCGTAAAAAATAATAGTTAATAAAATTCTTGCTAGTAAAGTTTATTACTTAAAGTTAAAATACTATATTAGCTAAGTTACATATAATCTAGACTTAACTTAGTACCTAGCTTTTAATTTTATAAAAGCTATTTATAAATTTAAAGCCTTTTATAAAAAAAACTTTATGCGTTTAAGTTTTTTAAAGTTTTTAGCAAAGTAAATTAATACTTAAAAGTAAAAAAAAAAGATATAACTTTACTACAAAACAATAATATATACTCCCCCCCCCCCCCCCCCTCCTACCCTTACTTAAAGATCTAGAGAGGATCGCTCCTCCTCTCTATAAAAAGAGAAAGAGCTAAAAAAGAGCCTACTACTCTCCTCCTCCTCCCCTGCCTCCCTCTAGAGGCACTACTTATCGTCCTCCTTCTCTAGCAGAGCAACTAGACTACTACTGCTAGTTCTGCCTTAGTAAGCAAAGGCCTCTAAAAAAGTAATCTAGCTATTTAGTAAATAAACAGCGTCTTAAATTTTTAGAAAGACTTAGTAAGTTAAAACTAAGATTAAAGCTATAAACAGCTCTTTCTTCTAGCTCCTTATTACTTAGACTTTTTTTAGCTAGGACAAGAGCTACTACCTACACCTGCTCTTTAGTAGAAAGGTAGTTCTCTACTAAATCCTCCTTATACTTTATAGTAGTAAGAAAGTTTATAGTAGTAAAAAGTTTAAAAAACTCCTTTTTAATATACTTTAGCATCTGCTTAAGTTAACCTTAAGTTTTAAAAGATAAAACATATTAAACTTATAAAAAAGCACTTTTTTTCTACTGTGCGTAATAAGCGCATTTCTTAAACACCTTAAAGTTAAACTAATGTTTAACTTTAAAAACGCCCTACGTAAAGGCGCGCACTAACTATAAGTAAATAAAGTAATACGCATTTAGTAAAGCCCTTAAGGAGTAGCGCAGTAGCATATATATATATATATGTGTGTATGTGTGTGTGTGTAGTGTTTTAGAAAAGCAGAAAAATTAGACACAACGTATTATTATAATGTTAAAACAGCAAATGCTTAAGGCTAGTCTAATACTTCTTTAAGTTGTAGTTGTAGTAACTACCGATTAAAAGTCTACAACAACAACAAAAATATTATAAAGTTAATAATAAATAAACAATAAATATCTTAAAAAATATATATAGCTATAAAACTAGCTAACTACTAAGAGAGAGGGTAGTGTAACAAACATGTTACACTTTTTTTATTTATACTATTGTCTCTAAATCTTATCTATATTAGACCTACTCTAGTCCTAGCCTAGATTGCAGGTATAAAGACAGCTTAGGACCTATAGTTGCTCTATAGATTTTTAATATCCTTTTGTACAAGGCCTATAAGTGTTTTATTTAAATCAAGGCTCCTTTGTAGATCACAACGCACTTCTATATGCCTTGCCGTAATCTCTTCTACCGTTACTAATCTGTAAGTCTTGCCTGCGCTATTACAAAAAAAAAAGATTGTGTGTAGTCAACAAGATTTGAACAGTAGGATAAGGTCCACGCGCTAAGCGCTCGGAGCAGAAAAGCTTAGACCACCGAGCGAAAATCAGGGTCGAAAAAATTTGCTTAAGGTACCAAAAAACGACACCAATTGAAACGTGTTCAACGGCGATTGCTAGCCTATAGCTGGCAACTTATACTTATATATACTTTACTAAGTAGTAAATACAGTAAGCTATTTAAAACTTAGTTTTATATAGATCTAATAGAACGCGTAAATAATATTAAACTTAAAGAAAATAGTAGCTTTATCAAGTTTAGCTAGCGTTTTGCAGAAAAAAAATTATTAAGTAGTAATCTTTATTCATAGCCTTGTTAAGGTTATAGAAGTCTACGCAGACATAAATACCTTTTTCTAGCTTAGCTATAATTGAAAGTTAGTTTTATACTAGCAAGTTGCATTATTTAAGAAATTTGCATTTTTTTAATTTGCAAATATAAATAGTAATAGCCTCTTTTTGATAGCCTAAAAATAGTTAAAAACAGTAATTTAGAATCTCTATGCCTAATGTTAGTTTAATCTTATAGTTATATTCTAAATAGTCTAGCAATTTAGATGCTGCTTTTTTATTAAATACTAAAATCTAATTAGCATATTTCTTATATAGTTTTAGTATAAATATATTCTTAAAAGTAACTTTTTTAAGTTTATCTATAAACTTTGCAAAGTCTTTATCTACAACTACTTATAAAAATTAAGCAGGTTATTTACTACGTGTAGCAATAAAGTAAAAGTTAAATTTTTATTTTTTAATATACATTTCAATAGCGCAAAAGAAAACAGTTTTAATTTTTATTAGTAGTTTATTAGTAGGCTTAAGTAGAAGAGTAGGTACTTTTCTTTTATACTTATTAAGAAAAGCTCACCTAGTTTAAAAATTATAGCAAGAAAGTATATATTTTTTATCTAAAATACCTATTCCTACAGGCGTAGGTTTAGAATTCCGTCTAGCAGCACTACTTAAGTAGAAGTTAGCAGAAGTTTAAGCTCCTAAACCTTAATTATTAGTATAGTCATATTTAGAAGGTTTATTTTTTATTTGTTTACACCTGCTGTAGACAACTTTTAGCACAGTGTCTTTAGGCTAAAAATTCAGTTAACAGTATTAATTAGAGAACTAAATTATACTATTATAGTAATTAAGCTTATGGTAGTAAAGTTTGCGCTACTTAAATTTAAGTATAAAATTAAAATCTACGCAGGTCTTTACTACGTAGGCTATTATTTTTATAATATAATTATCTATTTTAAGAAAAACCTTAATACAGTAAGTTATAAGTTCTATAGCTTCTCTATTATAACCTTTTCAAAGAATTAGTTAAATAAGTAGAATTAGCTTAAGAGCATAAGTTTAATTCAACAATTATTGTAATATTAAGTTACTATTAATAGTATTATGAATTAATGTTCTATATCTACATAGAACAATGTAGTTGCAACTAACGTACGTATAGTAAAAGATTCATACAAGGTTTTTTCTTTTTAAAAGAATTTATTTTTAAGATTTTCTAGAGCAATATTTTAGACTAAAGATTTATTATACTTACAAAATAATTTCCTAAGTATTCCTGCTATAGCTGTTTATATTTTTTAGAGAGTAGCTTATTCTTTGAATTTTTAGTTTTTTTATTTATTTATAAAAGTTAGAAAACTTTTTAGCCTAGTTTTTTTGCTTAAGTTTTAAGTCAAATTTATCTTCCACGTATACATAGACATAGCGTTAATAAACAGTTTTACTTTAAGAGGAGTTAGTTTCTTAAAGTAGTTATAAGTAATATGTCTAGGTTTCTTATAATAAAAACAGTTTAGGTTATCGAATAGAGGCTTAAGAAATTAAGGCTGTTTAATTAATATCTTGCTTTGCTTAAGGCAGGCTATACTATAAACGGCCTTTTGAGACAACCTTTTGATGTGACTACACATTTTGTAGACACCTTTTTGGTAAAAAAAGATTTATTGCTAACAACAGGTATTTAGGCTTATGCCCCCTTGTTTAGCATTGCTAGCACGCAATTAGTGTGTTACATGTTTAAACAAAAACAAAGATGCGCGATATTCCTCTAACTAACCCTCTTAACTAATAACTATTTACTGCTAACTATTTACTACTAACTGCAACTTCTATTGTCTTGTTGCTATCTTAGTAGTGTTGCAGTTGCAGCGTTTAGTGCCTATTCTTAAATATAAATAAACAATAATAGTATTACTATCTATACACAGCTCTTCTATCTTTAAAGGCAACTTACAAATCCTCCTGCTTATTAGTTTATTTTAGCTACTTAATAGCTGTTTTAATACGCCTTTACTTTTTACAAAGCTACTTTAAAGTCTCTTTACTAAAGTTGTAATTGCGTAAAAAGAGATTGCTAAAGTAATATTGTAAGGGGTAGCTTTAGGCAATAGTACTTGCTTTACACTATAGAAGATAGTAAGAGATAGCTCTAAATAATAACGTGTGTATATTTCAAGTAATAATACCTACAGGTATCCTTGCAGGTAAAGAGCCCCTTATAAGCATAATTGCAGGTAGGCAAGCTAACAATAAGCAAGTTTAGCAGATCTAGCCAACACGCTACTATCCGTGACAGAGCCTCCCCCTCTAGTCTAGCGTCCTAACAGCCTTAACTTAAAACTTCTAAAATTATATATAAAAATAGCTTAACAAAAAGCATATTCTACGCGTAAGTTATATACGCTTAAAACGTATATTACTTATAAGTTAAATATATAGCAAGCTTTACAAATTAAGTTTTATAGCGTTATTATAGCAACTTTTAAATTTTATTGTTTATTTTTTAAAATTTTTTTAAAATATAAGTAAAAGTATATAGTTATTATAAGTAGTTTATGCAAGGTAATATTTGCTATAGTAATAAAAAATTTTTTAGTATATTTTATATAGTTCTTGTCTTACTTAATATACTTAATATGTAATATTAGCACACTTATTACGCACCTTAACACTAAGCTTTAATTTTTATTATAGTCTACTATTTTAATCTTAAGTATATTAAGAAGTTTTACTTATAAAATGCTTAGTTATATAAGTTTAGCGTACTTAAAAAAGCTATTAATTTTATTACTTTATATATAACTTGCCTATGCTATATATATAATATTACTAAGTAAAAAAAAAATTTATAAAAAAACTTAGTATTGTTGTTATAACTATTATACTAAAAGCAACTATAGTAGTTATACTAAAGTAAGTTTTTTGTCTTATTAACTGCGTTTTAGCTAATTTAAATAAGTTTTTAAGGCACTTAATAAGTATTTAAATTATTTATATTAACTTTGCTTTTATTTTAATACTATAATTACTAATGCTAATATCCTAAGAACTAACTCTATTATTATTACTACTAGTGTTAAGCTTACGTACTGCTAGCGCTAATTTAACTTTAAGCTTTTTAACTACTACTACGTTGCTACATACACTAGTACTCTTTTAAAAGTTTTTACTTAAGTACTAATAACTTTACCTTACTACTTAAGCTTAATTTTAGTAGAGTAGTATTATATAGCAGCTACTCCTAAATTAATTACTAGTTATATAGCTAGGATTGCTAGTCCTGCTAGTAATAATAAAAATAATAATAAGAGCTTAGGCGACAACAAAGTACTACTTCTTAGGCGTAGTCTAGGCGTAGGTGGCGCGCATAACAGTAGTGCTAGAAGTAGTAGTAATAATATAGGTAGTAATAATAAAGTTTATACTAGTAGTAAGAAGATTTTTAATAATAAGTAAAAGTAAATTATTTTTATACTTATAGTTTTATTTATTTAAATACCTAATTTGCGCCCTAAGAACGCAATAATAATGTTTAATATATTTTTTTAGCGTGCTTAGAACGTAATAATCTTTACTTGTACTTATATTTCTTAATTAGTTTTTCTATATCTTTAAACTACAATACTAGGGTCTAAGTATTTTATAATTTGTTATAGCCTTTCTATTACAGCTAATACTCTAGCTAGCTATTTTTAATTTATTTCTTTAATATTTTTTTAATTTTTTAAATTTCTTTACTCTTAGAGCTAATTTCTAGTACTTAAGTATTATCTTCTTAACTACTGCGTAACTCTTATTGTTTTAGTAAGAAAACGTAGAAGATATTATAAATATAATAGTAAGGTAGTAGTTATAGTTAGTAAGCTTACATTTTAACTACTTCTTGCACTAAAAATAGTTTTATAAACTTGCTAAAAAGCTTCTTGCTAAGTTAGTAGGCTAGGCTAATATTCTTTATGCTAAGGTAAACTAAGTTTTTTTAGTAGAAGATTTTTAGTTTATATTTTTTATTATAGTATTAGCGTTAGTATTTTTATACTATTAAGAGGTGTTTTTTTACTATTACACGTGTGCTATATATGCGCTACACTTTGTTTATAGCGTCTAGTACTTTCTTTTTTAGCTTGCTGTCCTTAAAAAGCAACATAAGTAATAAATACTTACTATATACTAAGTAAAAAAGTGTTATTTTTGTTAATTTATAAATAGAGTTGTTATACGCAAATTATGTAGTTAGTAAAAGTAACACTTAATTATTTTATCTTTTTAAAGTAAATATCCTTAAGTATTGCTTTATTATTTAATTCTAGTATTTAGTTTACTTATTTATTTGTAGGTAGAAAGCTGTGCTTAGCCTGTGCTTTACTTATAATTAGTAGCATATTTCTGTCTAAAATACAAAAGTAAAGATTAAACTATAATTAAATATAATACTTTTCTAAACTCTGTATTTTAAAATAATGTATTTAAAGTAGGATTTTGTAAACTATTTTATATTTTATATTTTTAATATAAGTATGTAGATTGCTATTTTTAAAAAGTAGTTAATAATTACAAAAATTATATCAAATACGCAACTTAAACTATTATTCTTTGCTAGTAGTAGCTTTATTATAAAATTAAAGCTTACTTTCTTAAATATCTTATTAAAAACTAGTAATAGTAATAACTAACTATATTTACTATATTTTAGAGCCTTACTTTTTTAGTATACTATACAGGTCTTTACGTAATTCTAAACATTATAGCCTAGCTTTAGCTAGTAATATAGCCTACTAATAAGCTTATAAGTTCTACGTGCACTAAAATAACCTACTATACGCGTGTTATAATTCTATAATAAAATCTTCTACTTAATAGCTTATTCTAGTAGAATATAAATTCTACCTTTATATCTTAAAACTTTTTTATTATTAACGCGCTATACTTACGCGCTACTACTATTTTAAGTACGTACTGCTTGCATAAAGTCTACAACCTGCTATAAGGTAAAAGCGTCTTTTTACTATAACTAGTATAGTTTATTTATTAGAGCTTCTAACTCTACTGTTATAGGTTTGCTACTAACTAATACTCTAGCTAAAGAGCGTAGTACGCATAGTATACACTTTATAGCACTAGCTATTTAAATACTCTTTATTCTATAAATGTTAGCTATATGCGTCTTACATGCGCCTTTTTAGCTATACTAAGTTATAAAACTTTTTATTTTACTATACTCTACTTTTGCTAGAAGTTTATTCTGTAGTATAAGTAATAGTTAAGTTAACAATAAGTTCTCTTATTTATAATCTACTTTTTTTAATAGTCTGTCTGTAGGGTTTATACGCTCTAGGCAGTATTTGTCTTTAAAATTAAAAGCCTTTAAATATAAAGCCTAGCGTGCTTAATGCTAGTTTAGCTTTTATATAGCGCGTAAAAAGCATAGGTTGTTATAATTAGTTAACACCTAAATAGTATATTAAGCGCCTTTTAAGTAGTACTACTATTTCTTAAAACTTAATATAATAGCTAAAAGTTTAAAGTTATATACTTTATAGTTTAGCTTAGCGTTTTATAGTTTTTATAAGTAAAATGTAATAAAATGCTATTTTTTATTTTTAAATAATTGAGACAATATGCTTAATATAGCAAAAGTTAAAGCATTTATTTTAGTATAAATTATATATATATTTTTAAAGTAATGTAGAATAGGCGTATATATAAAGCGTTACTTTAGCCTTATAAAGGCAGCATGTATATTCTTATTTTAGTAAAACACCTATTTCTTTTTTAAAATATTTATAAAAGGTGCTGTTTCTATAGTATAGTTCTTAATAAAACACTAATAAAAATTTATAAATTTTAAAAAGAACTACAGCTTTTTAATACTAGTAGGTGTAAGCTATATATAACTTTGCTTTTTGTAAAAAGTTAAGTATAGCGTGTATAGTACGCTAGTATAGCGCAATATTGTTATTATAAGTATAGATAAAAATATTATTTAAATAAACTACGTAAATGTAATCTAAGTGCCCTCTTAAAGCTTTATTAATATAGGCTTAAAAACTTACTAGCGCATTTGTTAGCCTAAAACTTACTAGCGCATTTGTAAGCCTAAAAAGTATAATAAGATATTTAAAATGTCTGTATTATGTTCTAAAAGTAGTCTTCTACTTATCTTCTACTTTAATTCTTAGACGATAGTAGGCGTCTTTAAGATCTAGGGTAGTATAGTAGCATACGTCTAATAGGCGGTCTAGTGTCTTTCTAATTAAAGGGAGTAAGTAATAATTTTTTATTATAATAGTATTAAGACTTTAATAATTTATACAAAAGTAAAAAGTTTTTTTTTTTTAGTATAAATAGTATTAGTACGCTTATAGAGCTAGTGCTATAGCAAATCTATCTTTTTTATAGTACTTTTTTAATGTATTTGTAGAGCACTTAAAGCTTACAAAAAGAGAAAGTATAAAAAAGCTTATAAAGAGGTTCTTTACCTTATTAAATAAAAATTATATAATCTAAGCTTTTTAGCTGTAAGAGAGTTTTAGCAGCTTTATTATTAAAGATATTAGCATAATCTTATAATATATTAAGTATACGCTGTACTTGCGCTATAAATATATTTAGTATTAATGCTTTAGGCTTAATACTTATACTATTACTTTAAAGTACTTTTTAAAAGTAAGTTTTTAAATTTATTAGTTTTACGTTTTTTAAAAATACCTTAGTAGCTACTAAGTTAATATTTACTCTTATATATTTTTAACGCTACTTCTAGCTTCTATAGTTAATATAAATACTTTTCTAACTTAAGAAAAAATTACTAAGTAGTAGTAGTGCGCCTTTTTTGTCTACTCTATATGCAGTAACTTTTATAATACGCTCTATGCTATTATTATTTATTAAGCGCAGCTAAAGCTTATATACTGCGTATATGTTCTACCTTTAAGGTCTAATTTAACTTAAGCAAAGAAGTTCTATATTCTAAATAAGTTTTAAATTTATTTTTATAGCTGTTTTTTAACTAATAAGGCTAATATCTACTTATAAGTTTAAAATAACTTAAAGTTTTTTTTTACTTTAGTTACTAAACGTGCGTAACACACGCACTGCATCTCTAGTAGAATATTTATTATTACGCGCCTTACTAACTTTAAGTTTAGAGTAAAGCTTAACTTTTTTTTATTTAGTTTATATTAACTAGAACCTTATTAGAGTTACTACTTTAGTACTTATTAGCATAGTGTCTTTTCTTTTAGTACTTAAAGTATATAATATTTTTACTATTCTTACGCTTTTTAAGTACATTTAGTGTAGTAGCTAAAAAAAAGTGTTCTTTTCTTTTTTTGTAAAAGTACTCTAGTAAAGTAAATTATATATAATAAGTGCTTTATGCAAATTCTATTTAAGTATAAAGCTAAGCGTAATAAGGTCTTTTCTAGTTATAAAAATTTAATAGTAGTTAGTAATTACGCGTTGTAGTTTAAGCCTTAGTTTTACAAATAAGTACTAGACTCTTTATACCTTAGTATATATTAGGAGTTAATTTTTAAAGACATTAAAATAAGTTACAAATAATTAAATAGTTTAGCCTTCTTACTATATAGCGTGTATATATATAGTTACTACTTTAAAGCTATAGTTAATAAAGTTTAAAAGTAAGTTAAGCATATATTACTTAAAGTAGTTTTAAAATAGCACTTTTTTTTTTGCTTTAAAAAAATACTTATAGTAAGCATACTAAAGCTTTTAAAAGTCTACTTTAAGATACTATATTACCTAAATTACTTTATTATTATTTTTTTTAAATTCTTATAGTAGTAGCTAAAACGCTACTTTATAGAAATAAGTAAACTTATAATATTTCTTAAAAGTTTTGCTTTAGTATTTAGCTAAGTTTTTAGGTTTTAACGCGCGTTGTATATACATAGTAAGTATTACTTTTTATATGTTTTACACGCAGGATAATATAGTTAGTAGTATTAGTATATTTAGAATTTCTTCTTGTTTAACTCCTTCTAGCTGTGCTACTCCTTTTTCTAACTCTTATAATTATTATAAAGATTAAAGTTTATTACGTTGCTTTTTTATAGCGTAAATACACTTTTTAAGCGTTATAAGTGCGTTTTAGGTACGCTCTCTAGGCTCCTTAGGCGTTGCGGGCCTTAATAGGGTTTAAGGAGGATTAGAAAGTTTAAAAACAGTAGAGCTTTAGCTTCTCTAATTACCTTAAGTGTTAGATCGCGTTAAGAGAGCTATCTCTAGACTATTAGCCTGTAGGACGAGGTATTATTTTGTAAAGGGTGGCTTTAGGTAATAGTACTTGCTTTACACTACAGAAGATAGTAAGAGATAGCTCTATATAATAACGTGTGTATATTTTAAGTAATAATACCTGCAGGTATCCTTGCAGGTGAGGAGCCCCTTATAAGCACAATTGTAGGTGGGCAAGCTAACGATAAGCGAGTTTGGCGGATCCAGCCAATACGCTACCATCCGTGACAAATATACTTTTACTATACTTAAACTATTAACATACGTAGTGTATATAGTATACTAGCTAAACTAGCTTTTTATAGTCTTTGTTATAACCTTAATATCTATAATACTAGACGTATTAAAGATGTTTTAACTATAGTTATATTCTAACCTCTACACTAACTTAACTACTATAAAGACTATCACTACTAGCTCCTTTTTAACTAATAAAGGTAGCTACTTAATAATAGTAAATCTTTATAATTTACTACTATAGCTTCTAGTATAGTAACTTAGTAAGGTCTAACTTTACTTAATATAAGCTATTAGTCTTTATATTAAAAAGAAAGAAAAAAAGTCTAAGTATTATATTGTTTATATGCAAGTTGTTTGTATGCAGTACTATATAGTATAAGAAATTTTAAAAGTAAGAAGTAGTAAGTAAAAAGCTTTTATAAAGAAGTATTATAGGCTCCTGCTGCAGTAATATATATATCTTTACCTTCCTCCTTTATCTCTATTGCAATCTTATTGCTAGCTATAGACTAGTAATTACTGTTAAACACGTTTTAATTAGTGTTGTTTTTTAGTACCTTTAGTAAATTTTTTTAACCTTAATTTTTACTTAGTAGTCTAGCTTTTCTGCTCTAAGCGCTTAGCGCGTAGACGTTATCTATCTACTATTTAAATCTTATTAACTACATATAATCTTTTTTTTGACTTTTGCGACTAATTAGTAAGGAATAGCTGCTTTTCACTTTTTTTAGAAACCCTATTTTGACTACTACAACAACCACCACATTTAACACCTTAAAAATAAATACTATAAAGTGTTTACGTATTTTTAGATTTAGTATCTACTAAAAAGGTAATATTTAAACTAGTATAAAGTCTATTTTAGTTATATTAAGCTTATTAGGCTAAATAACTGTCTAGCTAGGTCGCGTTGTATCTATTAATATATAACAAGATATTAAGCAAAAGCTTAAAAAATGTAATTACGTTCTGTAAAAAATAAATTAATATATTTCAGCTAGCTGTGTGTTGTTTAAGAAGCTTTTACATAAGCTTAATACTACGTAAAAAGTATAGAGTTTTAAACTTATTAGCAACTAGGCAAAACTTAACTTCAAAGTATTTATTTATTTTTAAGATGTCAAAGGTGGTGGTTGTTGTTGTAAACTTCAAAGTATACTTAAGCTTTTTAGTTAGACTTTGCGTTCTTTAAAACGCAAAAGTATACTAGTATATTCATAGTCACTTTATTTATAGTATAAGAATTTAAGTTACTTTGAATTTTAAAAAATACTATAAAGCATTTTATCTTTGTTTTATACTAGCAACTAAAGATAGTATTTTTTTTTAAATAAGGCGTCTCTAGCAGCTTTAACAGTATAAGCAAAAAGAGACTAAATGCGCTAAACTAGGTGCTAAAAATGCTTACTTTTAGCACGCTAGTAGCTAAAAAAAAATTTAATAGATTTATAAAATACTTTTATTCTTTTGTTAAAAGTGCATAGCTTTATAGCATTATAATTATTTACGCTGTTAAACTATAGTATTATATCAAGTATATACTTAAATTCCTAAACCGTATATTAGTAAATCTATGTTGCCTTTAACTATAATAAATAAATTAATATTAGTAACAGGTTGTAGAAGGTAGTATAACTAGCAGCTAAAGTTATGCAGGCGTGTTTATAATTAGAGTTATGATATTTTAAGATAGTAATAAGCTTGTTTATAGTAACTAGGTCTTCAGACGTAAAGACTGTAGAGCGCAGAAGTAGAATATCTAAGTTACTAGTTTATTTTGTATTTAGTAGTGCATTGCGTTAAGTAATATATAACTAGTTTTAGACGTTTATAAGTTAATTGTAAATAGTAAAAAACTAGCCTTTTTAAACCTATTTATTATCTACTACTTTATTTTGTACAAGTTACATATTTATAAAGTCCTTATATTAAGCTTAAGCGTTTTTTTATGCGTTTAGCTTGTCCCTAACTATAGTAAACGTGGTAAGGTAAAATCTAGCTGCTATAATAGCAAGTTTATTATAGAAAAGCTTACAAAAGTTAGTTAGTATTATATTTATTTATTTTTTAAGGTATCAAAGGTGGTGGTTGTTGTTGTAGTTAAAATGGGTTTTCTAAAAAAGTGAAAAGCAGCTATTCTTTACTAATTAGTCGCAAAAGTCAAAAAAAAGATTATATGTAGTTAATAAGATTTAAATAGTAGGTAGATAAAGTCTACGCGCTAAGCGCTTAGAGCAGAAAAGCTTAAACTACTAAGTAAAAATTAAGGTTAAAAAATTTACTAAAGGTACTAAAAAATAACACTAATTAAAACGTGTTTAACAGTAATTGCTAGCCTATAGCTAGCAACAAGAATGTAATAGAGATAGAGAAAGAAAGTAAAAACACATACGTTACTGTAGCAGGAGCTAATAATACTTTTTTATAAAAGCTTTTTACCTACTACTTCTTACTTTTAGAGTTTTCTACACTATACAGTACTACATACAAACAACTTATATATAAATAATACAATACTTAGACTATTTTTTTTCTTTTAATATAAAGACTAATAGCTTACATTAAGTAAAGTTAGACCTTACTAAGTTACTATACTAAAAGCTATAGTAGTAAATTATAAAGCTAGCGTTTACTGTTGTTAAGTAGGTACTTCTATTAATTAAAAAGAAGCTAGTAGTAATAGTTTTTATAGTAGTTAAGTTAGTGCAGAGGTTAGAATATAACTATAGTTAAGTTATTTTTAATACGTCTAGTGTTATAGATGTTAAAGTTATAATAAGAACTATAAAAAGCTAGTTTAGCTAGTACACTATATATACTATGTATGTTAATAGTTTAAGTATAGTAAAGATGTATTACTTTAGTAGTTTCTTTTTACGCAAATACAACTTTAGTAAAGAGACTTAAAAGTAGCTTTATAAGAAGTAAAGGCGTGTTAAAACAGCTATTAAGTAGCTAGGATAAACTAATAAGTAGGAGAATTCTATAAGTTGCCTCTAGGGATAGAAGAGCTATATATAAATAGTAATGCTGTTATTGTTTATTTACATCTAAGAATAGGCACTAAACGCTGTAACTATAACACTGCTAGAATAGCAACAGGATAATAAAAGTTGCAGTTAGCAGTAAATAGTTAGCAGTAAATAGTTATTAGTTAAGAAGGTTAGTTAGAGGGATATTACGTATCTTTGTTTCTGTCTAAACATGCTAGAGCAACACATTAATTGCGTGCTGGCAATACTAAATAAGGGATACCTGTTGTTAGCAATAAATCTTTTTTTACTAAAAAGGTGTCTACAAAATATGTAGTTACATTAAAAGGTTGTCTTAAAAGGCTAAAGCTATTAAACAACACTACATATAAACAATGTACATATAATACACTATAATAGCGTACAACCTCTATAATAAGTATTTTTCTAACTTTAATTCTTATTTAAAAATAGAAAGCTTTTTTACTATACGCCTAGCCTCTAAACTAGTCTAGCTTAAGCTAATTATACAAACACCCAAGTTTATTAAGTATCTACAAACTTAGCTTCTTTAGGACTATACAATTATATCTTTTATAAATAACTCTAGAATCTACAATATCTTTATATATATATATAAGATATTAAGCCTTAACTAAGTATAAAGATCGTCTGTAGATAATCTGTGTTAGTTCTTTTAGAATAAGTAAGTGCGATAGACAAGGGTTGTACTAGCACGTTTAGTAGAACAATATAATAGTATAGGGTTATGTTAGCACGTTTAGTAAAATAATGTAATAATATAGAGGGGTTAAGAATTAAGTAATCCTTAGATTGCACTTAAAGTTAAATACACTAAGCTATAAGAGCTTAATGCCTACTGCTATATACTAAAAAAGTATTATACTATCTTATAAAATCCTATGCTGTTCTATGCGTAAAACGTTATAGGATTTTATAGTATATTATAGAATGTATGTAACTTATTTTATAAAGAATTTCTGCTAAGGCCTATAGAATTACGTGCCTAGTGCAGAGTAGCATTATTTTTTAGTATATAAAGGCTTGTTCTTTGTTTAAATAGTCTAGGATCTTTTTCTACTATTATCCTTTATATATAGTCTGTACCTTCTCTTTTCTTAAGTTTATAATACTATTCTCTTCTTTTATGTTTTAATTCTTATAAACTAGCTTAATAGTTTCCTGTAGTGCTGCTTATTGTTACGTACTTAGTAATTATATAAATAGTATTAGTTAACTTACTATAGTTGCCTATTAATATTATATTAAGAAGAGTTTACTGTATTAAATATCTTTGTTAAAGAAGGCGTATAGGACTTATTATAAAAATAAAGTTAAAAAGTGTGTTTTAGTAAAAGTGCTGTTACTAAACTATTTATAGTTAAACTAAAAGTTAGCTTAATTAGAGTAGTGGAAGTTTAAAGCTAATATAGTAAAGTTAGTTATACTTAAGGCGTTGTTAGTGTTACGAACCTAAGAAGAGAGAAGGTACAGACTATGTATAAAAAATAAAGGTAGAAAAAGATCCTAAACTACTTAAACAAAGGATAAGCCTTTGTATGCTAATAGATAACGCTACTCTACACTAGGCACGTAATTCTATAGGCCTTAGCAGAAATTCTTTATAAAATAAGTTACATGCGTCCTACAATGTACTACAAAATCCTACAACGTCCTACGCATAGGACAGCATAGGATTCTGTAGGACAGTATAACACTCTCTTAGTATATAGTAGTAGGCATTAAGCTCTTACAGCTTAATGTATTTAACTTTAAGTGCAATTTAAGGATTACCTAATTCTTAACCTTTCTATATTATTATATTATTTTACTAAATGTGCTAACACAACCCTGTACTATTACATTAATCTACTAATCGTGCTAGTACAACCCTTGTCTATCGCACTTACTTATTCTAAAAGAACTAACACAGATTATCTACAGACGATCTTTACAGTTAGTAACGTGTGCAAAGAAAAATTGTTTTTAAAAATAGTATAAAGTACTAGCGTGTTATAAGTAGTAGTTAATAAATAAGTTAAAGAATTTATTAAAGAGATTAAAGCCTTAAAAGCTATAAAGAATATTAACGGCAAGGTTAGTATTTTAGAGAGTAGCCTAATACCTAGCACGCTGTTGTTAGATTAGAGCGCGTTCTCTCCTATCTATTTAGAAAGTTATTTTACTTTTAACAACTTTTTAGGTAAGTTGCATACTACTATATAAGTAGTTAACAACAATTTATAAAATTTATATTTAGTTTTTATATGTTTTTGCTATTTAAGTATTTTAACTATTTTACTAGGTATTCTTTGCTATTGTCTTATACTTAGTACACAAGAATCTTCTTAATTTTAAAAAAAAAATTTAATTTTAAAGTAGAAAGTTTTCTCTAATAGCGTTTCCAGGTCTACTAGTTCTAATATATTAATATAGAATTTTAAGTAGATTTTTATATTAGGTAGAAGGTTAAGTGTATACGTAACTAGTCCCTTTTAGTCTAGAATTAAAAATAGTCTAACTTTAATATTATTAAGTTTTTTATAGAGTTATTTAGTATAAGGATTCTTTGTAAGTAAATATACTTTATTTTTCTTTTTTAGCTAAAGTGCTATTTTTTGTTTCTAGTTGATATCTAAAATGCTTTAGCGTTAAGCTTTCTTAAGTATTATTTTAAGTAACTTATATACTATCTTTAGCTTATTAGCTGTAGTAATAGCTACTTTTATTTTTTAGCTTAGAAATATTTATATAAAGAGACTTAGGTGTCTTTTATAGTTTACGTAAAATAGTATTTATTTTGTAAATTTTTAAATTTTATTGTTGTATACTATTTGTGCTATAAGTAGTAGTAATACTTACTTATTTTACTATTAATTAATATATATCCTAAAATAGGCTTTTATTATATAATTTATTTATTTAGTTTGTTTGTTTGTTTATAGATAATGTGCTGTAAATAGTTTCTATTTTGTTCTCATTATAGTTAATAATGTTATTTAAGAGTTAGAAGTAAAGAGCTTATTTTTATTACTAATGAGTAACTTTATTATGCTATAGTGTTTAATAATTTAATTATTAATAATGTGTACTAGCTGTACTGCTGTAAAAATCTTCCTAAAGTTAATATACTTTGCTTATTTTATAAATTAATTAATTACTATAAAGATTACGTTATAAAATACTTTAGTAACAAAGTTTTTTAAGACTAGTAGTCCTGTAACAAAGTTTATAAAGATCTCTAACTATAGTGCGTTAAGTAGCTCTATTACTTGCATTTCTTTATAAAGTGCGTAAGTACTATGCTTATTCTTCTAATAGTCTACGCACTTAGTAATAAAAGAGGTAACTTTATTTTTTATTTCTAAAAACTTGTAATTTTTCTTAATAAGTTCTATAGTTTAGGTAATACTAAAGTAACTTTTTACAAAGTAATTATAGTATTACTTAATAATTACTTCTTGTAATTTCTTTAGTACGTTATAAATTATTTATAAAATCACATTTAATATTTTTACTAGTTCTAATTATCTGACTTTATTAATCTTAAGTATTATGGTATTAATAACTTTCTTAGTTCTTAAAATGTTGTATTATTAGCTAAAAGCATTTACTTTACTATTATATTCTCTTATTATATATATAATCTTAAACTTATATTATTTAAGTAATTCTAACTATCTTTCTTATTATTAGTTAAGTACTTTAGTAGTTATAAAGTTAACTAAGTTCTTGTAATTTATAAATATTGTAAGTTCTAAGCAGCTTTCTACGTATACTTTCTAATACTATAAGTATATAATAATAGCTAATAGCTCTTTGTTATAAGTATTATATTGTTCTTCTAGTCTAGAAAATTTCTGTAAATAGTACGCGATAGGGTGCTATTTGCCTTTATATAGCTAACTAGTGTAGCCTTCTAGTGTAAAGTTTAATACGTTAGTTTTAAAGTACAATAGTTATCTTACTTAAACCATGTAAAAGTATAGTAGTCTTATACTTACTTTCTTAAGTGTCTAAATAGTATTTTTTACTTTATTACTTTACTTAAAAAGTATATCTTTCCTTGCAAGTTCTTTAACAAGATAGTAATTTTAAAGTAATTTTTAATAAACTATTAGTTAAAGTTTAAAAATTCTAAAAATAATTATATTTTTTTTATAGTTGTTAGTTATAGCTATTTCTTAACTACTTATATTTTTTCTTTACTTATTTATACTTTTTATGCTCCTACTATATTTATTTTTTAAGGTGTTAAAGGTGGTAGTTGTTGTTGTAGTCAAAATAGGGTTTCTAAAAAAAGTAAAAAGCAGCTACCCTCTACTAATTAGTTGCAAAAGTAAAAAAAAAAGATTGTGTGTAGTGAACAAGATTTAAACAGTAGGTAGATAAGGTCTACGCGCTAAGCGCTTAGAGCAGAAAAGCTCAGACTACTAAGCAAAAATTAAGGTTAAAAAAATTTGCTAAAGGTACTAAAAAACAACACTAATTAAAACGTATTTAACAGCAATTGCTAGCTTATAGCTAGCAACAAGATTGTAATAGAGATAGAGGAGGAGGGTAAGGACATATACGTTACTGCAGCAGGAGCCTACAATACTTCTTTATAAAAGCTCCTTGCCTGCTGCTTCTTACCTTTAGGATTTCCTACACTACACAGTACCGCATACGAACGACTCGCATACAAACAATACAATACTTAGACTGTTCTTCTCCTCCTTCGACACGAAGACCGATAGCTCACATCGAGTAAAGTTAGACCTCACCAGCTCCTACTATATATTTAAAGAAAGCAACTTTATTCTTATAAAATATATATATCTTTAGTTCAAGTTAAAGGTTAAACTAGTTTAGGCACTTTAGTACTGTACAAACTTATTCTACATAATTCCTTAAGTTATTAGAGTAGATAAAAATATTATTTAAGTATACTATACTAAAGATGTTTAAATATACTCTTAACACGTTATTAATAAGTTCTTAAAATATTCAAAGGGCGTTTATTAAAAGTTTAATATATCTTTTTTTTAATTTTTATTTAGCTTAGTCTTTAGTCCCTTAAGTTTTATTTCTAATAATTAATAAATTAGCTTAAAAGGTTAAGCTTTATTTTTTTTTAAAAATAACTTTATAGTCCTAAAGTTAGTGTTTTAGTAAGGCTTTACTATCTACTACTTTTATAAAAAAGTACTAAAATTTTTTATACTATTTTAAATATCTAAAGTTACGTGTTACTTTAAAACTTTAACTTTATAACTTAGAAGAGCTTTATTAGTATTTATTAAGTTCAACTCTTATGCTGTAAGGCTGTTCTTAGTTAAAGTTTACTATTCTTTAGTAATATTATAAATTTTTCTTTTATTTACTATTACAGTTGTTAAATGTATAAGCTAGCTTATAGTTACATCTAGTTTATAGTAGGCTAGTAAATGGGTATAGGTTGGGTTGTGGTTAGGGTCTGACGTAAGCTAACCTAACCCTAACCTAACCTATACCCACGCTAAGTTACGCTTAGCGTAGGTATAGGTTAGGTTAAGGTCGCACAAACTAGTAGTTATAGTTGTAGTTAGATTGCACTAACTAGTAGTTGTAGTTGTAGTTACGCGCATAAACTATAAGTATAAGTTAAGTTATAGTTATAGTTGTAGTTAAGTTGTAGTTACGTGCTATTTATAGTAATAAATAGCTGTATTAAATAAGTAAGATTAGAAAAGGCAAGCTAAGTAAGCACTAATTTAGTTACATAGTCTATGCAATGTAACCTAACTACAACTACAATCTGACTTATATCTAGGCTAGTAATAAGTTATAAGTATAAGTTAAATTATAGTTGTAGTTAGGTCGCATAGACTAGAGTTAAGTTACAGTATTTAATATTTATTACTAGCTAGAGTTAGGAGATAGTTAAAACTTTACTACTACAGTTAATTATTATAGCTTATAATTATAGTAACACTTAAGCTTTAAGGCGCTGCTACTTTTATACTAAAAGTAAAGAGTTTTTTTCTATAAGCTTATTTTCTACTGTTTCTTTCTTTAGACTACATGTACTATCTTTAGGCACTAGAAGCTTAAATATATTATTAATCTTGTTATATAGTACTTTAAAGCTAATATTTTTATTTTATATAAAAATTTCTTATGCCTTTAAATCTAAAAAGATAGTATCCTTAAAAACTATAATTTATTGTATAGTTAAAGCTAAAAAGTAATATCTTTAATTACTAATAACATCTTTTGTAGTATTAAAAACGCGCTTAATACTAACACTAGTAATTAAAATTGCTAATATATTTTTTGCAACTTAAGACAGCTAAAAATAAGTATTTTTATTCTATTACTATTACTTTAAGACATTAAATCATATCTCTAGTTTAATATATAAAGTGCTAAAGTAAAACTCTTCTTTTTATTAATTAAGGCTTTTTATTTTTTATTTTTCCTGCGTAAAAAATATCTAACCTAAAGTAAAAAAGCTATTAAAAGGTAATTAAGAAGTAGGCCTTTAAAACTATTTACAACTAAGTATTCTTCTTAAGAAAAAAGTAAAAACTAGTATTTAAGTTGCCTCTCTACTATTGTTATATTAATTAAGATAGTTAAAACACTATTTATAATATATATGCTTGTCTTAAAGTTCTTATGTAGAATCCTAGTAAGCTAATTAGTACTTCTCTATAATAACAAACTGTAATAACTATACTTTATATATAGTAAGCTTTTAAGCTAAATCTAGAATAGCTGCGCAGTTAAATAGAAACTTTTACTTAGCTAATATTTCTGCGTAGTACTTACTTAGTTTTTCTTTTTTTTATCTATAGTAGCTTATTCTACTACAGGCTACTTTATAGTGCAACTTTCTATATCTTTATTAAAATCGTTTAATATTAAGTTTATAAAATTAAAAAAATAGTTATATATAAGCTAAATATATTAAAGTTAAAGCTTCTAGTTCTTACTTAAAAAGCTTGTAGCGTTTTTAAACTACTTAAGCATCTCTATAATTACTTTAATATAGTGCTACTTAATAGAAGAAAGTTAAAAACGCTTAAAGTTATAATAGTTAAACTCTTTTATATTATTGTTAAGGTTAATAACAACACAAGTACTTCTTTTAATTACTATTTCTTATACTAGCTATTTATCAATATATTTTAAGAGCTTAAGCGCACGCTTATATATATTATATATTAAGTTTTATTAAGTTTTTACATTATAAATAATAGAAAGTCGTTCTCTTAGTAGTAAATATTATTAAGTAGCAAGAAATTGCTTATACTATTATAGTAACGTGTTAATAGTAATGCAAATAGCTTAGATCTAAATAGTAGTTAGAATATAATAATAAAATATAATAAAAGTATAAATACCTTATAAAGTATATTTAGAAAAGACATTTTATATTTAATTACTTTAATATGTTGCCTGCGTAAGACCTTCTTAAGTCTAACTTTTATAGTAGTAGCTAGTTAGAGATGTTAGATTATCTCTTAAACTACTAGGTTAATAATATAAGCTAGGCATAAGAGAGTGTTTTCTAAGGCGCTCTAGCTAATATTCTTATCTACTAGTGTTAATTAAATTATCTAACTAAGTACTATATTGTTGCTAGTATTGTTGCAAGTAATAGCTAGATGGCAAAACTTAGTATTAATGTCTAAAAGTATATGTAGTACTTCTATAGCTATTAAAACTCTAGTATATTATTTGCGTATTAGTATAAAATTAAGTAGTTTTTCTTAGAATTGCTAGTTTAGTATAATATAGTAACTCTTAACTAAAAGAAAGCTAAAATAATTAGCTATGAACTATGTATTTAGTATAATTAAAATCTTAGTTATAAGGCTTAAGTTGTTAAAAAGAGAAGCTTTTGCTTCTTTAAACTAGTTTTAAAATATTAACTTAAATTTATAATAAGTAATTATTATAGTCTAAGGCCTTAGAAATTAGAAAAAATGCGTAAATAATAGCTGCTTAATAGTTTAGAATAGCTAATTACTATTAACAACTACTTAAATAAGCTCTTTTTTATAGGCATCTTAAGTAAATTTAATTATTAAAGTAAGTGTACTACTTTTTTAAAGTTAAGTATATATAAAGTTTGTTATACGCAGACTATTATAAATAAAAGTTAAAGTACTTTAATGATTAACTATATTAATATAGTTTATAAAGTGTTTAGTCTTTATTCTTGTTAGCCTTAAGTATTGCAGAATTATGCTGTAGTTAAGATAGAATATATAAAAGCAGCTAGTTATAATATAAGCAGCTTTTCTAAACTTTAACTAAATACTACTAGTGTAGGTAGCACAGTTCTAGTAAAGAGATTTACTGTCTAGATTTTAAGCTTAGCTAGTTATACTCTACTACTTATTTTAATAAGTTATAATTTTATTTTCTTTTTCTTATATAACTTTTTAAGGTAAGTATATTGATAAATTTAACTTTTTTTACTCTTCTCCCTAAGTAACCTAGTGTTTACTTATTTAGAATTAGTAAAGGTTTTGTAAAAGCTTATAAATATGTTTAGCTATAATATATAGGTAAACAGCGTTTAGTTTAAAAATATAATAAAAAGCTATAATAAATTGTTGCTATTGCTAACGTTTAGCACATAAATGTTTACTCTACAGCTTTAATAGTATATAGGCTATATATAGTAGGCCTTTAGCAGACGCGTATATAGTAGAACTAAGATAAACTTGTTTTTTTAATTACCTACTATATTAGGCGCTTTTTAATTAGACTTTATTAATTTAAAGGACGTTAGAATAAAAGCAGTAAAGTTATAAAGTTATATAATAATTTTTATGTTATATAAATTGTGTTACTTAGCTATAATAAGCGCTACTTAATGCTAATAACTTAGTACAAGAATACTACTATAATTAATCTAAAAAGCTTTTAAAGTTTATAAAATTGCTAAAATCTATATTTTTATCTTAATTTTTGTTTTTAACTTTAGCCTTTAATTCCTGCTACTGCTTTATAGTTTTATACTTATCCTTACATTAATTATAGTACGCATTAATATTAAAATTATTATTAACTTCTTTTTTATATTTATTACTATTGTGTCTTTTAATATATAGCTTATTACTGCATAAGATAGTATTATTGCTAAGTCCTAAAGACTTGTACACTAGTAGAGGCTTAAATAGTCTATACTAGTTAGTAAGTATATATAATAAAAAAATATGTTAAAACTTACTTCTAATCTTTACTTATAGCAATAGCTAACCTTTTTAAACTTATATTTTTAACAAAGTCTTACTATTTCTTTTTAGCTTATTTGCTTTTAGAAGTATTAATACAAAGCTTTGCTAATTTTTTATTATAAGTGCAATGCATAATTTTTTTAAGAATACTACTAGAGCTATAAATCTAAGTATGTATATAACTTTAGCTACTATTATCTAAGCTCTTTATTGCCTGCGCTGCCTTATCTAGGATTTTTACGTGCTGCTTTATATTAACTTTATAGTATACGTCTTTTTATTCTTTATATATTTAATTAAGGGTTGTTTATAGCTACTTACTTATTTATAAGTAAACATAACTTTATAATAAATAACTGTGTTAGCTTACTACTTTTCTAGGCGTTATATTGCTTTTAGTTAAGCACTTTCTATACTACTTTTATTATTTCTTTACGCTTCTCTATACTAGCATTCTTATATTATTTTATACTTTTTTTTTAATTAGTATGTAGTAGCGTAATTAGCTATATATGCGTCTTATAAAGCCTTTATTTTAAGATTAAGTTAAGCTGCTTAACTTCTTTATATAATAGCTTAAGAACTAAAGCTTAATAATTTCTTTATTAAGACTTTTAAATTTGTAAAGCGACTTTTTTTTAAACTGCCTTAGCCGCGTTGTATAAGTGTATTATTAATTTTATCTTTTTTGCATTTATTTATTTTTAAGGTGTTAAAGGTGGTAGTTGATGTTGTAGTCAAAATAGGGTTTCTAAAAAAAAGTAAAAAGCAGCTACCCTCTACTAATTAGTTGCAAAAGTTAAAAAAAAGATTGTGTACAGTTAACAAAATTTAAATAGTAAGTAGATAAAGTCTACGCGCTAAGCGCTTAGAGCAGAAAAGCTTAGACTACTAAGCAAAAATTAAAGTAAAAAAAAATTTGCTAAAGGTACTAAAAAACAACACTAATTAAAACGTGTTTAACAGCAATTGCTAGCTTATAGCTAGCAATAAGATTGCGATAAAGATAGAGGAGAAAAGTAAGAATATATATGTTACTGCAGTAAGAGCCTGCAATACTTCTTTATAAAAGCTTTCTACCTACTACTTTTTACCTTTAGGGTTTTCTACACTACACAGTACTACATACAAACAACTTATATATAAATAATACAATGCTTAGACTATTTTTTTTTCTTTTAACACAAAGACTAATAGCTTACATTAAGTAAAGTTAGACCTTACTAAGTTACTATACTAAAAGCTATAGTAGTAAATTACAAAGCCAGCGTTTACTGTTGTTAAGCGGCCACCTCCGTTAGTTAAAAAGAAGCTAGTAGCAATAGTCCCTGTAGTAGTTAAGTTAGTTAGAATATAACTGTAGTTAAGACATCTTTAATGCGTCTAGTGTTATAGATGTTGAGGTCACAACAAGGACTGTGAAAGGCTAGTTTAGCTAGTACACTATATACACTGCGCATGTTAATAGTCTAGGTGTAGTAAAGGTGTATCACTTCGGCAATCTTCTAAGTGAGGAGTATTATGCTATAAGTTAATAAGCTATTTTTAGTTATTATAAAGTATTTTAGCCTATACTAACACAATATAGCCCTCTACTACTAAGATAGATTTTTTTTTATAGTATTAGTGTTCTGCTTAAGTAGATTAACACTAATAAGCGTAAAGTAACTGTTAAAAACCTTTGTTATAACTTAACTGCTACTTCTTAAAAGAGAGAAATACTAGAGCCTTAATACTATTGCTAGGAGGTCTCTTTTACCTTAGACAAAATTAAGAGGCTCTAGGCTAAGCTAATTATGCAGGCTTAGGCCTTAAATAATAAGATTATAAAGGAAGTAGACTATTATAAGTTATTCTAGCCTATTATACCCTATTATTAGCTTCGTTAACCTTTTTTAGCTAGTACAAGCTTTAGGCAGAGAAGCTTTTCCTGCATAATAGTGCTATTTGCTTTAGTTAAAATCTTAAGAGCGACTTGCGTTCTAACTTCCATTCTTATAATAACTATACTATTAAAGCTAAGGCTAAGGCTAATAAGTTCCTAAAGAAGCAAGAAATAAAAAAGCTAATCTTAAGTACTCCTAAAAAGGTATATATATCTTATTATTAGCTATAATAGGCTGTTCTAACCTAGTATAGCGCAAGATTACTAATAGCAGCTATTTTCTACTTCAGTAGAAAGTATATTGCATAAATATAAAGTTGTTAGCTTTAGAGTCCTAACATGCAAGCGCTAAGGGCAACAACAAAGGCAGCTTAACTAAGTCTATTAAAAAGCTTAAGGCCTAGATCTAGAAAGCTAAGAATAAGGTAAATAGACTTTAAATAAGTTAATATAAGCTATAATAGGCTACTTTAGGCTACAATAAGTGCCTAAGACCTTTAGTATATATATATAGAATGCACCTAGGAGGTGCTAGCTTCTAATAGAGCATTATAGGTTAAACTAGGCTATAATAGCCTAGTCTAAGGCGTTCTAGTAGATACCGTAATCTGCATAGGTTAAATAATAACATAGTTTCTTTTAGACTTAGTTATTCCTTACTAGTATAACTTTCTTTTCTATAAATTTTAGCTATTTAGCTTTAATTATTTTTTAGTCTTATTGCCCTATTATCCTTATTATACTTTAGTAAGCTATACTAAGCTATTATAAGTTAAGTTAAGTAAGAGTTAAGTATATAAAAAACATCTTTATTATTTTAGGCTAAAGTACTATTAAACACCTAAGTAAAAAACTTTTTGTAAAAAAAAAATAAGTAAAAGTATACTTTAGTTATTTTTTTTTAATTTATTTAAATTTATTTTTCTTCTTTTTAAAAAGTTATCTTTAACTTCTTTTAAGTTTTACTTTCTTAGTTTAGCAACGCAGAAGTATATTATTATTATTTTAAAATTTCTTAAGCACTTTTACGCTTAGGTTAAAACTAAGTTTTTGAAAAAAAAATTCTCTTTAGAATAGCTTTTTTACAAAACTAAGTACTTCTATTAGTTAGCTTTGTTTTTTCTTTTTTCTAGTATACAATTTACTTTGTACATATTGTTACTTAACTCTTTTAAAGTATCTACGTTCTGCCTTTTTAAGTATAGTATTATCCTTATTAGGTTATATAGCTCAAATAATAAAGTATAAAAGACTAAATAAATTTTTTTTAACTCTAGCATGTTTACTTTAAACGCGGATAGCCTAATCTAGGCTATAATATGTTTAAGTCTTATAAACTTCTAGTTTATTTTTTTTTAGTTTTGTTAATTGTATATAATTATTTAATACTAAAACTTAGTCTTTTACTTTAAATATAATAAGTAACTTTTTTATATTAGTATGTGCCTTTTAGTAAGTATTAGCTATAATTATTTTTTATTTATATTTACTTTATAAACTTAGCACTTTAGAGGCAGTTTATAGTTCCATAAAGCTTTCTCTATTCTCTAAGGCTATACTAGGCTATTCTGCGCTAATTAAGTCTATTTCATAGTATACATAGAAGGACGTAGTTTTTATAGTTGTATGTGTACTGTTGTTGTAGGCTAATTCTCTAATAGAAATTTATAAGGCCTAATTATTTTACTTTAAAGTATAGTAGTACTAAAAGTATTATTTAAGTATTTAGTTCTACTTTTCTGTCTATTTATTTGTTTATAGATAAAAAGCAGACGTAAAATCTCTTTTTAAGTTTATATAATATTAAAAAGTGTCTTAGTGCTTTGCATTTATTAGTAAGCCTTTTTCTAAAATTACCTGCTTTAGTATACTATATAATTTAATTACTTTGCGTATTTAAGCTTAAGCTAGGTTAGTGCTATCCTAATTAGCCCTTACTAGAATATAATAAGCTATTTTAGTTAATTAGCATACTACTATAAGTATTGTATTATATACTTAGCTTAGTATCCTACTAGGAGGCAATTTTATAATAAAGTTTATTATTACGTTTTCTTACAGCCTGCTTAGTAAGAGTAGAAGTTTAAAAGAGCTATAAAGCTTATAACACGCTAGAGTTAACTTTTTATAAGTAAAGTAGTTGCAATAATACTTTATTATATTTTTCTTTATATCTTTCTAAGTATATTACTATTGTAATTTCTTTAGTATTCTTCTAGAACTAAAATAACTTACAAGTAGGTTATTATAGTATTCTTTTAGTACTTATAACTTGCTCTAAGCATTAGTAAGCTCTCTTAGGCGTAATAAGCCTATTCTAAGCTTAGATATGCTATTCTAGTCTATTTTTATATTAGATTTATCTAATATAGCTTCTGTGTTTTTATTAGTAATATTGTAGTTTTCTAAAAGTTTTAAATTCTTAAGTATAGTTTTATTTACCTATTTAAACTTTTTTAGTACTTTTATAGAGTAGCTTGCTGCTTTGTCTACTTATTTAACTAAGTAAGAGTTACTATAATAATTAAACTTTATTTACTTTTATTACTTAGAATATCTTTTATTAGTTGTATAAAAGCCTTATTATACTTCTATACTAGTTTCTATAACTTAGCTATATAGTTAGGACGGCAAGATAGGCTGTCTACTAGATTAGTACTCTTAGGGCGGTAGTTTAGGACAAAATTATAGCGTGTTAGCACTAGGTATAACTATACTTAGTAGTAGCTAAGGATTTTAGTTTCTATAAACTATTTAAAGTTTTAATAATCTATTAAGATTTTAAAATAAATACTTTTTAGATAGTAGCGCTAGTAATCTAAACTCTTAACTATTATAAAAAGTTCTTAGTTATAAATATTATAGTTATATTTAGCTGCATTTAGTTTATGTAAATAAAAGTTAACTAGCCTTTATTGTCCTATAATAGGTAATACTAGGATATATTAGCTTAAGATACTTAATATTATACTACTAGAGGCGTTTACTTCTACTTTTAGCTTCTTATCTCTTTTAAAATACACTAATATAAGTATATTTAAAAAAAAATTCTTAAGTTGTTAAAATACTCTTTTTACTTCTTTACTAATATCTAAAGTTTAATTTTCTTCTCTTCTTATAGCGTAGCCCTTTCTAGCTAAGCCTAGGCTTTTCTAGGTTAATATAGTTAAGAGTAAAGCTAGCTTAAAGAATTCTTTAATAAATCTCTTATAATAGTTTATAAAACTAATAAATATTTTAATGTCTTGTACTATGTGTAAAACAAGCTAATTTTAGATTATTTTAATTTTATCTTTATTAATTTAAACACTATTTAGTGTAACTATGTATTTTAAGTATTTTGTATACTAAGTATACTATCTACACTTACTAAGCTTTACGTATAGCTTAGCTTTATGCAATCTTTGCAATACTTTCTTAATATAAGTTTTATATTCTTTTTTTATTTTAAAGAATATAAGGATATTGTCTAAATAGACAATACAGAATATATTAACTAAGCTAACTAGTATTTAGTTTATATAGGCTTAAAACTACGTAAAATCGTTTATTAAGCTAAAAAGTATAATAGTATACTTAAAATAGCTGTATCTTATATAGAAAGCTGTTTTCTATTTATTTTCCTCCTAAATACACACTTTATAGTACATTTCTTTTATATTAAGCTTAGTATAGTACTTAGCTTGTGCTAGTTTATCTAACAACTTTATAATACGCAAGAAAAGGTGCCTGTTTCTTACTATAATTTTATTAAGACTATAATAATTTATATATAGCTTTATAGTACTATCTTTTTTCTTTACAAAAAGTATTAGTACGTTTACTAAAAACTTAAATCTTCTTATTTATTCTCTTGCTATATACTTTATAAAGTATTTCTTTAATAGCTCTAACTTTATTTTTAATAAGTTGTATAATAGCATGTGTAGTAAATTTATACTAAGAAGTAAGTTAATTACTAAATTTTATAGTCTATACTTTGCTAGGACTGTAGAGTCCTTTTCTAAACACATATCTGCATATTTAGCGTATTATAGAAAAAGCTAGCCTATTTTAGCTAATTCTTAGCTATTCTAGCTTATAGAACTTATAATACACGTATATATATTTACTGTAGAATTACGTATACTTCTTTTAAAAGTTTCTATATTTTCTACGCTAACTTTTTAATAACTACTTAAATTTTAAAACTTTTTATTTTTAAAAAGTAAACGTCTTGTTACGTAGCTTATTTTTAAGTTATAAAAGTTAATTTATAGTAACTTAAAGTAAATTAAAAACTTTTTTAAGTCTAATACTATAAATAAAATATACTATGTCTTAACATGTTTTTATAAATTTATAATAGTTACATCTACTTTAGTTGTGCTATAAATAGTAAACTTGCTTTTATTTACTTCTTCTTCTAATAGGCTAAGTAAAAAATTAATAGTTAAGTCTTATTTCTTTGCTAATATAGTAGATATAAAATTTAGTTCTAAACTTCTATTAACTATAGCTTTTATAAGCTTTAATACCTTAACTATATACTTTATAGTTAAAAGCTATACTAGTTTAGGTAAAATTGCCTTACATACATGCCTAAGTCTTTATTTTTTTAGTAGAGAGTAATAAGGGCAGCAAGGTAGGACTTAAGTTTCTTTACTTTTAGTTTTTTTCTAACTTAAGTGTAGTAGTGCTGTTTACTATTTTAGTTTTTTTCTAACTTAAGTGTAGTAGTGCTGTTTACTATTTTATTTTAGCTTACTTAGCTTATAGTAGTTAGACTTATAATATCTAAGTTCTCTGCACTTATAATACTATAAAGTGTGTTTTTTAGCGCTTTTTTTGCTTAGTTTACCCTACTTTAAGCTATAATTGCTTATTCTTACCTACTTAGTAGTTTTTAGAGTTTTTTCTATATCTTTTAACTTTTTTTAGTCTTATAGTGCTTTTATTTTTTCTTTTTTAGAGTGTTGCAGTTTAAATTCTGCTTTTTAAGCTTTTTACTAGTAAATAAAGTTTATATGTTTTTTTACTTGTAGTAATATTACCTGTTGCTCTACTAGAAGTAAAAAAAAGACTTTTTTTAATATTTTTCTACAATACTACTGTATATTTTAGGACTTAGATATCTAGTATATAATCTAAGCCTAATTCTTTCTAGAACAGTCTTATATAGTTTAGTAAGTTTATAGAATTTTGCTTTAGGAGTTAATATACTTATTTTAGATAATTATAGGCCTATCGTTTGCGTTCTTAAAGTAATTCTAGAAAGTTTAATATAACTTTCTTTAAATTAGCTTATTTTAGTATTTAAACTAGTAACTTTTATTTCTTTATAGTTTAATGTGCGTGCTACAGTATTTTTAGTAGTTTTAAAATATATCTTATTTTAAAGTTAATTTTTTAAGTTTTATTTATAAAACTTTATAAGATGTAAAGAAAGTATAATTTATAATTTTTTTCTTATTAGTTATAATGCGTACAGCTAGCCTTTAAGAATATATATAGTAGTTCTAAACATAGGAAGCTAGATTATAAAGTTAAGTAAGTTTATTTGCTTAAAATTATGTTCTTAAAATTCTTATTAAGTTCGCTTAGGTTTCTTAAAGTTACTTTATTACATATTTTTTTAAGTTTAGCTAACTTATGTTGTTTTAGTTGTTTTACTTTCTATACGCGCAATTGTGCTAGTTCTTAGTCTAAGATAGCCTCTTCTAGGCTATCCTAGCCTTTTTTAGGTGTGTATAAACGTTGTAGCGTAATTAAGAATTAAAATGCGTTACTTTTTTTATTTTTATCTATCTTCTAGTTAGTAAGTGCCTAGTCTTATTCTTCTTTAAGAATTAGTGCTAGTTCTAACAATCTTATCTCTTAAGTTCTTAAGTTAGATAATTCTTCTTTATTGTTAGCAAGAGTACAGGCGCGGCTATTTATACGCGTAGATTAAGCACTTATTATGTAGCATAAGCGTATCTAAAGAAGATCAATTTGAATATAAGGCTTAATACTAAAAAGAGATATAAGATACTAGGAATAGAGGAATAATAGTATATTGCCTGTGTATAAGAGACGAATTAATATCGACTAGACTACGATATTATATCTCTACTTATTTATTTTTAAGGTATCAAAGGTGGTGGTTGTTGTTGTAGTCAAAATAGGTTTTCTAAAAAAGTAAAAAGTAGCTGCCCTCTACTAATTAGTTGCAAAAGTTAAAAAAAGATTGTGTGTAGTTAGTTGCTAAAAGTACTAAAAAACAACACTAATTAAAACGTGTTTAACAGTAATTGCTAGCTTATAGCTAGCAACAAGATTGCGATAGAGGTAGAGAAGGTAGAGGAGAGTAAGGACACGTACGTTACTGCAGCAGGAGCCTATAATACTTTATAAAAGCTCCCTGCCTGCTGCTTTTTACCTTTAGGATTTCCTACACTATATAGTACTGCATACGAACAACTCGCATACGAACAATACAATGCTCGGACTGTTCTTCTCCCCGTTTGACACGAAGACCAATGGCTCACATCGAGTGAAGTTAGACCTCACTAGGTCACTATACGAGAAGCTATATCTCTACTTATACTAGGGTAATCTAAGGTTATATAACTTATTCGGACCTAACCTAGCCTTGTCTGACCTCAGCCGTACCGAACTAGTCCGGGCTGGCCTAGCAAGATATCCGACCCTAACAACTAATACTATTATTTAACATTTATTAAGCTTTACTAGTAGCTTAAGAAGGCTTAGAAAATTCTTTGCATTAATTGCCTTTGTAGTTTTAAGTATTTTAGGCGTCTATTTAAAAAAGACTATATACTAAATCTATAAAATATTTTAGCAACTTTATATAGTTTAAATTTAATATTAAAGCACGTGTACTATAAGAGCTAGTTATACTTTTATGCATAAGTTCTATTCTTATAATTCTTCTACTACGTTATATGCATTTATAAGGTTTCTTCTAAATTATTATATTTATAAAAGTATAGGCTATGTTGTTTATTTTATATATCACCTGTTATTAGAGCAGTTATACTATAAATATTTATATCTAGGTATTTTTTTTTGGTTTTTTAGGAAACTATCCTAATCTATACTTGTTGAAATAGTAGATAGTGCAGCTATTATATATATATACTATTTATAAGTACTTTGCGTGTTCTAGGTTACTTAGATTTATCTTATAGTATATGCTGTTACAGCTAACTTTTTATGCCTTATACTTTTAGCGTGTTGCCTAGAGTTTTTTTAAAAAAAAAAAACTCTTTTAGTCTAAGAGCTAGTGCGTTAGTTTATTCTAGAATACTTTAGCATCTTAAGTTTATTTTTATATAAAATTATTATATAGGGTTTTATTAATAGTTACTACTAAAATAATTTCTTTTTTCTACAGTTCTTCCTGTAAATTAGCATACTAGTAGTATTTTATTAATTTTTTTTATAAAGTCTTATAGTGATGTCTTTAGTTTATTTAAGCTACTTTAGGAGAATATTAATTTTCTTAGCTATGTTATTTAAGCATTATATTCTTAAAAGTAGTAATATCTATAGATTAATATCTTGCTTGTCTAGTGTAGGGTAGTGCTTTTATATAGCTAATAGTAAACTTCTTTTATTGTAGGCTATTCGTTTTTCTTAAGTAACTAGTGTAGAGAGCTAGTAGGTTTCTTAGAATCTAGCTATTTTTCTATACTTAGTTTAGTTAGCTAAAGTTACTTTTATTTCTTTATTAAGCATTATCTTAGAAAAGTTATTATCTAAAGCTTCCTTTAACGTAATTATAAGAAGGTTATCTAGACTATTAATGTTTGCCTAGTCCTATCCTTAGACTATAATAGTAGGTTAGGTAATAATATTTTATTCTTCTTCTAGATTATTGCTAAGTACTACACAGTAAAGAATATTTAACTATTATATTACTTTACTTTAGCTCTAGTAGTTCTGCTTTATATAACCTTCTTTACTATATATATAGCAAGTAATTTTTTTCTTATTACTTTTATTACTCTAAAACTTGTGTTAAAATTATTAAAATATATAGGCTTATAGCTATTAGTTACATAATATCTTTAAGTCTTAAGAGTATTATTTTATTATTAACTTTAGTTAGAGTATAGACGTTAGAATGCTTAACAGAGTTAAGCGTCTATATTTTTAAGTATACAATTTCTTTATATAAACAGTAATTTTTCTAACTTTAGCTTATAAAAATTATTGTCTACTTAAATAGCCTTAGCTATAAGTTTATTAAGCGTATTAAAGGTAGCTCTGCTTTGCATAAGTTCTACTTATACAGCTAGTTTAAGACCTTATTAGTATATCTATATTAAAATACTATTATTTTATTTAATAACTATTTAGTACTACTAAAACTCTATTATATAGTTAGCTGTAAAGCGCGTTTGTTGTAACCTTTAAATCTTTTGTTCTACTACTACAGATTCTTTAGAAAGTAAAAAAAACTTTTTTTATTTTTATTTTAAAGTTGTCTTAATCTTTGATTGGTGCTTTATTAATATTATTATTAACAGTAATATCTATATATTAACAATAAATAAGGTTAGCCTATTTTTCTGTAGCTTTTTATTAAAACGTAGAGGTCTATATAACTATATTGTTATTATTAATCTAAGTCTCTTTAATATAAAAGTATCTATTGATTCAAAGTAGCTATTTTTTAAGCTTATTATGCAGTGAGGTGCCAAAAAAAAAGAAATCAAAAAAGTTATAGTTTTCAAAGCTTTATATTTCAATCACTAGAAGGGCTATACTAAAAGGAGTTAGTAATTTAGAAAGCCAAGAACCTCCTCTTTAAGATAGGTTGCTTAGTAAGCTCCTTAGTTAGCACAATTGCGCCTGCAATCTCGCTTAAAATACGCAAAAATAGATTTCGGCAAATCTTTTTTGTAAACGTATAAAAAGGGCTAAAAGAAAAATTAGTTTAACTAGCTTACGTAAGCATAATGTGAGCAAATTTTAAATAATATTTCTTATTTCCTTATAGTTTAATAAAAGGATTAAAAAAATAGAGGCTGCTTACGTAAGCACTTATTACGTAATAACTTAATAAAAATATAGTATATTTACTCCTCTTGTTTATCCTAAGTTTCTATTTTTAAATTATCTTCTCTATAGCTAGCAATCTCTCTTAATTTAAACAACAAGTTTATACTTTATTTTTACACAACAAATTTATTTTCCCTATTAGTAATATACTAGAAAAGCCTTCTAAAAGTATTTACTTTTTTATTTTTAAGGTGTTAAAGGTGGTGGTTGTTGTTGTAGTTAAAATAGGGTTTTTAAAAAAAGTAAAAAGCAGCTACTCTCTACTAATTAGTTACAAAAGTTAAAAAAAAGATTGTATATAGTTAACAAGATTTAAACAGTAGGTAGATAAGAACTACGTACTAAGCGCTTAGAGCAGAAAAGCTTAAACTACTAAGCAAAAATTAAAGTTAAAAAAAATTTGCTAAAGGTACTAAAAAACAACACTAATTAAAACGTATTTAACAGCAATTGCTAGCTTATAGCTAGCAACAAGATTGCAATAGAGATAGAGGAGGAAGGTAAAAATATATACATTACTGCAGTAAGAGCCTGTAATACTTCTTTATAAAAGCTCCCTGCCTGCTACTTCTTACTTTTAGGATTTTCTACACTACACAGTACTGCATACGAACAACTCGCATACAAACAATACAATGCTCAGACTGTTCTTCTCCCCCTTCGACACAAAGACCGATAGCTCACATCAAGTAAAGTTAGACCTCACCACTAAAAGTATTTACAATACTCTTTATTAAATTATATAAAAAAAACACTCTTTTATCTATCATTAGCTCTAAACAAGGTTGTTCTTCTAAGATCTTAAAAAAAGCAAAAAGAGTGCTTAATAGAGACCTTATAAGAAGCCCTAAAAAGACAATTTAACGTCTTTTAAAAGAAATTAATATAGATCCTTTAATTAAAAGTGTACAGCGCTTTTTAAAAAAGGAGAACTATTTTATTTATATTTTTTAAAAGAAAAGACGCCTTTAGACACTAAAAGAGCTTATAATTATTATATTTACGCTAAGCAAATATTTAAAAATATTAAAAAAATAAAACTTTATAAATTATAAAGTTTTATTTTTAGACAAGTCTACTATTAAGCGTAGGCAGAGTGCTAGAACAGAGTACTATTAAATAAAGCACAATAATAAAATAGAAAAGAAATTTGTTTCTAAAAAAAATACAAGTAACTTCTTAGAAACTCTAATTATTAAATAATAAACTACATTATATCTTTAATAGTTTTGTTATTTGAATCTATTTTTAGAATACTTACTAATTTAGTTATAGGTTAAGATATTTCTATTTAAGTTTAGGGTGTAATTTAGATAGGTAGAAGATCTAAACTAGTAGTAATTAAAAGCCCTTTAATTACTACTCCTTTTAGGAATTTACACTATATTAAAAAGATCCTAATTCCTATAGTAAAACCTGCAATAAAAAAAGGTAAGCTATATAACGTGGTTTACAAGCGAGCGAGCGCACCAAGCAAGTAAGCGTATCCTCACCAACGCGTTAACGTTAACACAAAAACGCAAGATGCCTTAACAACATAACGCCTAATCTACTTATACTTAAGCAGATCTACAGCTTACTCTTTTTAATATTAATTCTTAACGCGTTTAAAGTAGCTATTATGCTACCTAAATTTATAATCTTCCTAAATTTACTCTTAAGTATTAACGCGCTAAGAGATGCCTTTAACACAACTACAAACTAAACTTAAAGCGCCTAAATAAGTTAAAAAAGAAGGCTGTAGTTAAGTGTATTTTTAAAGAGTCTGCGTAAGGATATGCGCCTATAAAGCTTAATATTTAAGCAATAGCTAATAAACTATTAACTAAGCGCGCTAGCAACTCTATTAGTAAAAACTAAGTTAACAACTTTGTTAAGTAGACTTCTAAGCTCTATACGCGCTAGAGCTATTTTTATAATTACTAGTAAGCCGCCTGCAAGAACCTAGTAGCTATTTAGCGCTAGTTTAACTTAGTCTAGGCAATAAAGCAGAAGTAGAGTATTATAAATAACAATATTTATAACTTTAACAAAACTAGCTTTATAATAAGCAAAATTCTATTACTGTTAGTTATTACAAGCTTAAAAAGATATAATAAAAAGATGTAAATATAGTTAGGCAACTATAAGTAAGTTACTATAATTTAAAGCGTAGGCGTGTTAAGTTACTAAATACTACTTTTTATTATTTTTATAGGCAAAGTGCTTATTAACGTTTAGCTTAAAAATCTAACTACTAACTAGGTTCTTTAAGTTAGTTTTAATAGCTAAATAAATAATTAGCTTGCTCTTGCCTAGTTAGAGTATTTTAATACTTATACAAAAAGCTATACTATAACTAAGTATTAACTACTTATTATTAATAGCTATAAGAGTTGCTACTTTACTAATTTTTAAAATCTTTATAAGAAGAAAAATATTTTTTTCTTATATACTTGCACACTTATTTTACTTATTATAGCTTTTTAATGTTGCCTGTTTCTTGCTGTTAAAACGTAGGTATAGTAATACTATTTTAAGCTTAGCACGCAACTACACTAACTATATTAGTAAAGAGACTTTTTTACTAGCTTTTAAGGCTGCTTTTAAGTAGTCTATTATAAAAGAGAATATCTAAGCTAGTTTTAAAGGCGTTAGTCTAGTTTTATATAATTTATAGGCGGTGCTATTAAAGTTTAATGTAGTAGTACAGATACTAAAATAATTACTATAATAACTAGCTACTTAAAAGGCGTAAACACTGCGTAACGTGTATAAAGTTAAAGCTTAAAGTACTCTTATTTAATAAAGAGTAAAAAACTACTGTAAGTCTTTTATAAATTTACTTAACAAGCAAGTTATATAGCTAAGTAAAGAAGCTTAGCAAATAGCACATAAAATAACGCTTATAATAAAAAAAATAAATAGCTTTTAAGAGGCTTTAGATAAAGCAAATAAGTAGAAAAGCTATAAGCAGTAATATATATAAACAGAGGAGAGTCTTACTGTTAGCAAGGTATAAGAAGTATTAGCTAAATAGGCAAGTAGTAGTTGTAGTAATAGTAAGAGTACGTCTAAGAGGGTGCAAGAAGAGAGGCGGTACAGGCGTTACAAGTAGACTAGACACAACGCTTATACCTACGCAGTTAAGATAAATAGTGCAAGTAATAATAGCAGTTCTAATAATTAATTTAGTATATTGCAATAGTTTATTAACTGTAATAAAAGTGCGTACTATTGTGTTAACGTTAACGCGTTGGTAAGGATACGCTCGCTCGCTTAGTGCGCTCGCTCGCTTGTGAACTACGTTATACTTTATTTTTCTATTTAGAAGCTTATTACTCTATATTTAAATTATAAAGTTAGAGTCTTATTTTATATATTTAAGCACCTTACTAACTTCTATATAGGCTAGAAGTTTTAGCAGGTTAACGCTAAGATTTATAAAACTCTAGAAGTTTTATCTTAGTTTTCTAGGAATAGGATATTACTTCTAGAAAACGTGTAGGCTTTGCTAAAAAACGCTTTAGCTAAAAGGCCTATTGCTTCTTTAGGTATAGGAAATAATAAGAGAAGTATAGTAGTCTTAAAGGCTGCTATAAAGAAAGAATAAGATTAATTACTTAAAAAGGCAATAAATAATTGTATTCTATTATTACTAAGGCGTTATTTGCAAGTATAAGAAGCTAAGGGCTAGTACACTAAGTATTAGTACGCTATTGTAGTTATTTATTAAGAAAAAACTTAAAAAATAAGCTCTCTATTATTACTTAACAGTTAATTTTACATTACCTTTGAACTTATACTAGAATAAGATTAGCTTGTAATATCTATTACATGTAAATTATAGCGATTTTTACACATTTCAAAAAAAGTTATATTGTAATGTATTCTTAAGTTTTCAAACCTGTATTTTCACTGCGAAGATTGAGAGCAATTATGCTGACTAAGCAACTTACTAAGCAGCCTATCCTAAAAAAGAGGTTCTTGGCTTTTTAAATCACTAAGTCTTTCTAGTATAACCCTTGTAGTTATTAAAATATAAAGCTTTGAAAATAATAACTTTTTAGATTTCTTTTTTTTTGTCACCCCTCTGTAATTACTATAGTAAGTATTAGGCTTGTTAGCTTACGTAGTGATTTCTATAGTTAGGATGTTAGTAAAAGTATTTATTGTAGTGTTACTTATCTTAAGAGTGTTTAAAGTGTAAAGATTGTTTATAGATAATTTATGTTAGTTCTCTTAAAATAAGTAAGTATAATAGATAAGGGTTGTACTAGTACGTTTAGTAGAATAATGTAATAGTACAAGGTTGTATTAGCACGTTTAGTAGAATAATATAATAACATAAAGAAGTTAAGAATTAAGTAATTCTTAAATTGCACTTAAAGTTAAATACACTAAGCTATAAGGGCTTAATGCCTACTACTATATACTAAGAGAGTGTTATACTGTCCTACAGAATCCTATGCTATCCTATGCGTAGGACGTTGTAGGATTTTGTAGTATATTGTAGGACGCATGTAACTTGTCCTATAAAGGGTTTCTACTAAGGCCCGTAGGATCACGTGCCTAGTGCGGGGTAGCGTTATCTATTGGCACACAAAGGCTTATCCTTTGTTTAAGTAGTCTAGAATCTTTTTCTGCCTCTGTCCTTTATACATAGTCTGTACCTTCTCTCTTCTTAGGTTCGTAACACTAAGCTAGTTATAAAAAGAATGTAAAATTTACAAGGTATTTACTAATACTAGCAAAGTACTTAAAATACTTTACTTTAGTATCTTTCTCTTCTTATTAATTGTGTATAAGCTAAGTAAAGAAACTATCAACTAGTTAGGCTAAATATTATATAACGTTAATAGCTTTAGCCTTTTAAGACAACCTTGTAATGTGAGTACACATTTTGTAGACACCTTTTTAGTAAAAAAAGATTTATTGCTAACAATAGATATCTAGGCTTATGTAAGCCCCCTTATTTAGCATTACTAGCACGCAATTAGTGTGTTGTATGTTTAGACGGAAACGAAGATGCGCAATATCTCTCTAACTAACCTTTTTAACTAATAACTATTTACTGCTAACTATTTACTGCTAACCGCAACTTCTATTATTTCTATCGCTATCTTAGCAGTATTACAGTCGCGGCGTTTCTAGCATGCGCCTATACTTAGATGTAAACATATAATAACAGCATTACTATCTAAGCACAGCTCTCTTATTTCTAAAAGCAACTTATTTATTTTTAAGGTGTCGATTATGTATAGTTAACAAAATTTAAATAGTAAGTAGATAAAGTCTACGCGCTAAGCGCTTAGAGCAGAAAAGCTTAGACTACTAAGCAAAAATTAAAGTAAAAAAAAATTTGCTAAAGGTACTAAAAAACAACACTAATGAAAACATGTTTAATAGCAATTGCTAGCCTATAGCTAGCAACAAGATTGCGATAGAAATAGAGAAGAAGAGTAAGAACACATATATTACTGCAGTAGGAGCCTGTAATACTTCTTTATAAAAGCTTTTTACTTACTACTTCTTACTTTTAAAATTTTCTATACTATATAGTACTATATATAAATAACTTGTATATAAATAATATAATACTTAGGTAAAGTTAGACTTTACTAAGTTACTATACTAGAAGCTATAGTAGTAAATTATAAAGCTAGCATTTACTATTATTAAGTAGCTACTTCTATTAGTTAAAAAGAAGCTAGTAGCAATAGTCTCTGTAGTAGTTAAGTGTAAGGGGTAGCTTTAGGTAATAGTACTTGCTTTACACCACAGAAGATAGTAAGAGATAGCTCTAAATAATAACGTGTATATATTTTAAGCAATAATACCTGCAGGTATCCTTGCAGGTAAAGAGCCCCTTATAAGCATAATTGCAGGTAGGCAAGCTAACAATAAGCAAGTTTAGCAGATCTAGCCAGCACGCAATTATCCGTGACAGAGCCTCCCTCTTTAGTTTAGCGTCCTAACAGCCTTAACTTAAAACTTCTAAAATTATATATAAAGATAGCTTAACAAAAAGCGTGTTTTACACGTAAGTTATATGCGCTTAAAACATGTATTTTTTATAAGTTAAATATATAGTAAGCTTTATAGTTTAAGTTCTACAGCGTTATTATAGTAACTTTTAAATTCTATTATTTATTTTTTAAAAATTTTTAAAAGTAAAAGTAAAAGTATAAAATTATTATAAGTTGTTTATGTAAAGTAATATTTACTATAGTAATAAAAAAAAATTTTAGTATATTTTTTATAGTCCTTGTCTTACTTAATATACTTAACACGTAATATTAGTATACTTATTATACACTTTAATACTAAGCTTTAATCTTTATTATAGTCTACTATCTAAATTCTAAGTATATTAAGAAGTTTTACTTATAAAATACTTAGCTATATAAGTTTAGTATACTTAAAAAACCTATTAATTTTATTATTTTATATACAACCTGCCTACGCTATATATAAAATATTGCTAAATAAAAAAAAATTTATAAAAAAACTAAGTATTATTATTATAACTATTATACTAAAGGTAACTATAGTACTTATACTAAAGTAAGTCTTTTATTTTATTAACTGCGCTTTAGCTAATTTAACTAAGTTTTTAAGGCGCTTAATAAGTATTTAAATTATTTATATTAACTTTACTTTTATTTTAATACTATAGTTACTAATACTAATACTTTAAAGACTAGCTCTACTATTATTACTACTAGTATTAAGCTTATGCGCTACTAGCGCTAATTTAACTTTAAGCTCTTTAACTACTACTATATTGCTATATACACTAGTACTTTATTAAGAGTGCTTACTTAAGTGCTAAGATTTTTACTTTATTTTTTAAGCTTAATTTTAGTAGAGCAGCGCTGTATAGCAGTTACTTTTAAGTTAATTACTAGTTATACAGCTAGAATTACTAGTCCTGCTAGTAATAATAATAACAATAATAAGAGCTTAGGTAATAATAATAAGCTACTACTAGAGCATAGTCCTAGCGTAGGTGGCGCGCATAATAGTAGTGCTAGATGTAGTAATAATAATATAAGTAGTAATAATAAAATTTATGCTAGTAGTAAAGAAATTTTTAATAATAAATAAAAGTAAATCTTTTTATACTTATAGTTTTATTTACTTAAATACCTAAATTGCGCCTTAAGGGCGTAATAATAATATTTAGTATACTTTTTTAGCGCGCTTAGAACGTAATAATCTTTATTTATACTTATATTCCTTAATTAGTTCTTTTATATTCTTAAACTACAATGCTAAAGTCTAAGTATTTTATAATTTATTATAAATTTTCTATTATAACTAATACTCTAGCTAGTTATTTTTAATTTATTTTTTTTATATTTTTTTTACTTCCTAAATTTTATTATTTTGAAGGCTAATTTCTAGTGCCTAAGTATTATCTTCTTAACTACTACGCAATTCCTATTACTTTAGTAAAAAAATATAAAAGACATTATAAACATTATAGTAAGGTAGTAGTTATAGTTAGTAAGCTTGTATTTTAACTACTCTTTATACTTAAAATAGTTTTATAAACTAACTAAAAAGCTTCTTACTAAGTTAGTAGGCTAGGCTAATATTCTTTATGCTAAGGTAAACTAAGTTTTTTTAGCAGAAAATCTTTAGTTTATATTCTTTATTATAGTATTAGTATTAGTATTTTTATGCTACTAAAAAGTATTTTTTTGCTATTATATATATGCTGTACATGCGCTGCACTCTGTTTACAGCATTTAGTACTTTTCTTTCTAGCCTACTATCCTTAAAAAGTAACGTAAGTAATAAATGCTTACTATATACTAAGTAAAAAAGTATTATCTTTATTAATTTATAGATAAAGTTGTTGTATATAAACTATATAGTTAATACAAGTAATACTTAATTATTTATTTCTTTAAAGTAACTATCTTTAGGTATTACTTTATTATTTAGTTTTAGTATTTAGTTTGCCTATTTATTTATAAGTAGAAAGCTATGCTTAGCCTACGCTTTACTTATAATTAGTAGCATATTTCTATCTATAATACAAAGGTAAAGATTAAACTATAATTAAATATAATACTCTTCTAGATTTTATATTTTAAAATAATATATTTAAAGTAAAATTCTATAAACTATTTTATATTTTACGTTTTTAATATAAGTATATAAATTACTATCTTTAAAAAGTAGTACACAATTACAAGAATTATATTAAACACGCAACTTAAACTATTATATTTTGCTAGTAGTAGCTTTATAACAAAATTAAAGCTTACTTCCTTAAATATTTTATTAAAAACTAGTAATAGTAATAACTAACTATATTTACTGTGTTTTAGAGCCTTACTCCTTTAGCATACAATACAAGTTTTTACGTAATCTTAAATATTATATCTTAGCTTTAGCTAGTAATATAGCCTACTAATAAGCTTATAAGTTTTACGTGCGCTAAAATAACCTGCTATACGCGTGTTATAATTCTATAATAGAATCTTCTACTTAATAGCTTATTCTAGTAAAATATAAATTCTACTTTTATATTTTAAAACTTTTTTATTATTAATATGCTATACTTATGCGTTACTACTATTTTAAGTGCATACTAGTTGCATAAAGTCTACAACTTACTATAAAGTAAAAGCGTCTTTTTATTATAACTAGCGCAGTTTATTTATTAAAGCTTCTAACTCTACTATTGTAAGTTTGCTACTAACTAATACTTTAGCTAAAGAGCGTAGTACGCATAGTATACACTCTATAGCACTAGCAGTCTAAATACTTTTTATTTTATAAATATTAGCTACATGCGTCTTATATGCGCCTTTTTAGCTATGCTAAGTTATAGAACTTTTTGTTCTACTATACTCTACTCTTACTAGAAGTTTATTTTGCAGTATAAGTAATAGTTAAGTTAATAATAAGTTTTTCTATTTATAATTTACTTTTTTTAATAGTTTATCTGTAAAGTTTGTACGCTCTAGGCAGTATTTAACTTTAAAATTAAAAGCCTTTAAATATAGAGCCTAGCGTGCTAAACGCTAGTTTAGCTTCTATACAACGAGTAAAGAGCGTAGGTTATTATAATTAGTTAACACTTAAATAGTATATTAAGTGCCTTCTAAGTAGTGCTACTATTTCTTAAAACTTTATATAATAGCTAAAAGTTTAAAGTTGTACACTTTATAGTTTAGCTTAGTATTTTATAGTTTTTATAAGTAAAACGTAATAAAATACTACTTTTTATTCTTAAATAATTAAGATAATATACTTAATATAGCAAAAGTTAAAGCATTTATTTTAATATAAATTATATATATATCTTTAAAGTAACGTAAAATAGGCGTATATATAAAGCGTTGCTTTAGCTTTGTAAAGGCAGTATGTATATATTCTTGTTTTAGTAAAATGCCTATTTCTTTTTCAAGATATCTATAAGAAGTGCTATTTCTATAGCATAGTTTTTAATAAAATGTAATAAAAATTTGCAAATTCTAGAAAGAACTACAGCTTCTTAATACTAGTAGGTGTAGGCCATATATAACTTTGCTTTTTGTAAAAAGTTAAGTATAGCGTGTATAGTACGCTAGTATAGCGCAATATTGTTATTATAAGTATAGATAGAAATATTATCTAAATAAACTACATAAATGTAATCTAAGTGCCCTCTTAAAGCTTTATTAATATAAGCTTAAAAACTTACTAAGGCATTTATAAGCTTAAAAAATATAATAAGATATTTATAATATCTATGTTATATTTTAAAAGCTGTTTTTTACTTATCTCCTGCCTTAATTCTTAGACAATAGTAGGCGTTTTTAAAATTTAGTGTAGTGGAGTAATATACGCCTAATAGGTAGTCTAGTGTCTCTTTAATTAAAGAGAGTAAGCAACAATTTTTTATTATAATAGTGTTAAGACTCTAATAATTTACGTAAAAGTAAGAAGTTTATTTTTTTTAAGTGTAAATAATATTAAAGCGCCTGCAAGGCTAGTGCTGTAGCAAATTTATCTCTTTTTTAGTACTTTCTTAATATATTTATAAAGTACTTAAAGCTTATAAGAAGAAAAAGTATAAAAAAGCTTATAAAAAGGTTTTTTTTTTTTTTGTTAAATAAAAATTATGTAATTTAAGCTTTTTAGTTGTAAAAGAGTTTTAGTAGCTTTATTATTAAAAATATTAGTATAATTCTGTAACATATTAAGTATGCGCTATACTTACGCAATAAATATATTTAGTATATATACTTTAGGCTTAATGTTTACGCTATTACTTTAAAGTACTTCTAAGAAGTAAGCTTTTAACTTTATAAGTTCTACGTTTTTTAAAAATACTTTAGTAGCTACTAAGTTAATATTTGCTTTTAGATATTCTTACGCTATATTTACCTTCTACAGTTAATATAGATGCTTTTCTAACTTAAGAAAAAATTACTAAGTAATAATAGTGCGCTTTTTTTATTTACTTTGTATATAGTAACTTTTGTAATACGTTCTACACTATTATTATTTATTAAGTGTAGCTAGAGCTTATATGCTGCGTATGTATTCTGCTTTTAAGGTTTAATCTAACTTAGGCAAAGAAGTTTTATATTCTAGATAGGTTTTAAATTTATTTCTACAGCTGTTTTTTAACTAATAAAGCTAATATCTACTTATAAGTTTAAAATAACTTTAATTTTTTCTTTACTATAGTTACTAAACGTGTGTAGTACACGCGCTGTATCTCTAGTAAAATATTTATTAGTACGCGCCTTACTAACTTTAAGTTTATAAAAAGGCTTAACTTTTTTTTATTTAGTTTATATTAACTAGAACCTTATTAGAGTTACTACTTTAGTACTTATTAGCATAGTGTCTTTTCTTTTAGTACTTAAAGTATATAATATTTTTACTATTCTTATATACTTTTTAGGTGCGTCTAGTGTAGTAGCTAAAAAAAAGTATTTTTTTTTCTTTTTTTTTATAAAAGTGCTTTAGTAAAGTAAATTATATATAATAAGTACTTTATATAAATTCTATTTAAGTATAAATTTTAGTATAATAAAGTCTTCTTTAGTTATAAAAATCTAATAGTAGTTAGTAATTATGTACTTTAGTTTAGGCCTTAGTTTTATAAATAAGTACTAGACTCTTTATACCTTAGTATATATTAGGAGTTAATTTTTAAAGACATTAAAATAAGTTACAAATAATTAAATAGTTTAGCCTTCTTACTATATAGCGTGTATATATATAGTTACTGCTTTAAAGCTATAGTTAATAAAGTTTAAAAGTAAGTTAAGTATATATTGTTTAAAGTAGTTTTAAAATAGCACATTATTATTATTTCTTTTAAATTCTTATAGTAGTAGCTAAAACGCTACTTTATAAAAATAAGTAAACTTATAATATTTTTTAAAAGTTTTGCCTTAGTATTTAGCTAAGTTTTTAAGTTTTAACACGCGTTATATATATATAGTAAGTGTTACTTCTAGTACGTTCTATACGTAGAATAATATAGTTAGTAGTATTAGTATATTTAGAATTCTTTTTTATTTAACTCCTTCTAGCTATACTACTTTTTTTTCTAACTTTTATAATTATTGTAAAAATTAAAGTTTATTACGTTACTTCTTTACAGTGTAAATGCGCTCTTTAAGTATTATAAGTATATTCTAAGTGTGCTTTCTAAGCTTCTTAAGCGTTATAAGCCTTAATAAGGTTTAAAGAGGATTAGAGAGTTTAAATATAGTAAGGCTTTAGCTTTTTTAATTACTTTAAGTGCTAGATTGCGTTAAAGAAGCTATCTCTAAACTATTAGCCTGTAGGAGGAAGTATTATTCTGTAAAGGGTAGCTTTAGGCAATAGTACTTGCTTTACACTATAGAAGATAGTAAGAGATAGCTCTAAATAATAATATGTGTATATTTTAAGCAA